>JARHVA010002169.1:2707500-2762723 GCA_037957365.1 Torreya grandis | reverse complement strand
AATGAGCTTGGGCTACTACTTTTATTGTAGGGGTGGCCTTATATAATTAAAAAAAATACATTTACAAGATTAAAATGAATCTTTTTTCATAAAATAGGAGCCTTGTATTTTTGGCTAACCGATTTAAGTTGTTGTTAAATAAGAGTTCAAAGTTTCCTTCACCAACTTTGGGACTTTTTGTCCACATGGCAACTTGAGTGATTTTTCTTAAGATTTAATAATTTGATAAAATATAAACCAAAATAAAGGTTGATCCCCATTATTTTACATATATAATCTGAGGCTAAAGATTTACTCTAGGAATAGATCTAACACTACAATGTATTAACCACATAAAACTCATAATAGACAAAACTATAAATGTAGGGGTTTATCCTTAACCTATCAAAAAAAATCGAAGGGGTGATGAGATTATATTTGGGTAATGTTTTAAAAAAGATCTTATCATAGCTAGTCAAATCAAACAATGCCATCTTGTTGACCTATCCTTTTACTTTTCTTTATTCCATTTATATAATCCCCACAACCCAAAAAAAATCACTTCACAATTCATCCAAAAATTTAAAAAAAAACTTCATTTCCATAAAAACATAAAACAATGATTTAACACACCTTCTTCTTTCTCTAACCACCACCTCCAAATTTGAAAGGCTTGAAGATGGAGGAGGGGCCTTGTCCTTCTTGGGTGCCTAAAAAAACTCATATATATATATATATATATATATATATATATATATATATATATATATATATATATATAATCACATTTTCAATTTACACTTATACCCAATAATAATAATTAGGGAAAAGACTTATTTAATCATAATTATAATTTGCACTTGTAAACAATCTAAAATAATCTCAAAACAATATTTCATGGAATAAATGGGTGTTTTTGGGTTACTTACATGGGATGCTCTCCTTTAGACAAATAGTATAAAACCTAGTGTTTAGTGGAGGGTCCCACCACATCCAACATCGTTTAAGAAGAGCACTGTGAAAATGGTGAGGAGACATTACTTGACAGACCATCATGAGATGAAGGGGGAACTGTAATGGAAAGAAAACACAAGCTAAACAAATCAACATTAGCAGTATAAGTTTCACAAAAAAATTAGGGAGTTGTCAGGGTAATTTTTTTACGTCCCGAAATTGTAGTTATTAAATCTTGTACATGATAAAATTATACTTTCAAAATATGTCATGTACAAATAAGTTATGCTAGGAAGACTACCCAACCTTTGGTTTTCTACAAGCAAAAAAAATAAAAATGATTAATAACAAATCCGAATGAAACCATCATTATTTTAAGATTAGACAAAAAAATTCTAAGAAATATCCACACTATAGTATCTAATATTTAAACATTCTTAACTCTGTGATAAATGCCAATGCCAAAATTAAATAACAAATGAGAGACTCATTTTTATTAAATAAATAATTGTTAAAATATAACATTAAAATAAAAATATTAAACAAATTCTTATATTTAATGCTAAGTGATTCCTATAATATATCTGGTCATAACAAAAACTAAACGCATTCTCTAGGTAACCATACTTGTATAAATGGGGAAGTATAAAAGATAAAATGAGAAATTACCTAACCCATGAAGAAAATGGAGAAGCATAAGAAGAGGAACACATGGATTTATAAGACTGTGATGCTCCCACACCACTAGAATTTCTATTGATGAACACCATTAACATCTCAATAACCTCGCTCATGGAAGGCCGTCGATCCTTGTACAATAGTGATATGCTTAATAGTTTGGTTTTTGGATTCTCAATTGTCCCTTGGGTTGAAGGACAAGAGTATGAATGCATTAGAATGGGTTGAAGATGTTACTTATAACCTATCTAAAATTGTGAATCATAGCCGATACACAACATTAAATATATCAAAATATTTGGCACTGCCAAATTATCAAAGCCTGTAATATCTATTACCATGAACTTTGCATCCTTCTATGGAGATATTCGATGGATTTCATTATTTTCAAGTAATGATATATATAAATTTGATTTAGTTGTCTTCCCTATGGTTAGAAACTTCCTTATGCAGCACCTAGACATAATAAAATGCCTACAACCATTTTCTTTTACTAACGTGTATTTTTTATTATTTATCAACACGACTACATTGGCATTTGGGAAGTTTCATGGATGAATCATAGTTTTGGTCTTACCAGTAGAGATACCTCCGGCATAAAAAAATATTAAAATTTGAAATTAATGGTAGACATAATATGATTTTTTAGTGAGAATCTTAATCTTAATAGGTGTGATCGCTGAGAAGGTTTGAAAAGTGATATTAAAATCCTATTTAGATGTGGATGTCAAAAAATTATTAGTCCTAATAGACCTATAAATTGGATACCAAAGCCTCACCCACTTATCATCTGAGGACCTTTTTATCACATTACTTAGGCACTTGTTGGGTAACTATCATTGTTTTATCAATGAATAGAAACACTTTCTATGATTAATCAAAGAAAAGAGGGTAGAGGATGGGGCCATATTAGTGAGTTTTGATATAGTCTCTTTGTTTATAATATTTTTTTTGGGGGAGGGATTCTTTGATGTCATAAAATTTTAAATTAGTGAAAAAAATTCATTCATAAAAAATTTCTTGTGTGATGAGATTATTTAGATAGGTCAAGATAATTCATAATAATGGATGCAAATATAATTATTAATAATTGATTAAAATTAATAGATTGTAAAAGTATAATAGTTTACATCCACACCAAATATTTATAATAGAATAGAGTAATATAAATATAAGAATGAGCCATTTCAAGGAGGAAACTTCTAAAACCATGCATTAAGAATAAAATTCATAATATGATACTCAAGTACTAAAGATTGCCTCGTATATATACCCTAAATAGGTTACAATTATTCCATACATTGACCCTTTTAACATTATGAGAATATAGAGAATTACGGTATGATAAGGTCAAATATTATGCTAGCCATAAATCGGCCATCCATATCTATATACACACTATAAATTAAGGGCATATAATGTCCCTCCCCTTAAAAATGATGTCCTCAATTTTGAATAAATTTGGATTCTTCTACAGGAATGCTTCTTCCATGTTACATTCTCATTAGTTATTTTCTCTGATTACATCAAATAATCTTTAATATCCTTTGTTTACAACCTCTTAATGCATGTCTGAATTATCTCCTCATATTTTAGAATGACTCTACCCTCCTCATCTAGCTCTGGTAATGCATCTTTGGTGGATAATCTCTATCTAATTACCTTTGTCGAGATTGAGATATTAAATATTACATGTATGTGTGTAGACTAAGGTAACTCCAACTTGTATGCAACACTACAAAATTTCTATAGGATATGATGAGGGACATAATACTTAAGAGAATATTTGTTATCAAATTTATTTTTGCTTCAAGGACATTTTCTTGTATGGTTGTATGTGCATAAAGATCCAATCACCCAATTCAAAATGCCTTTCACTATAGTGTTGATATGTTTGTTACTTAATTTTATTATGTGTCATTACCAAGTTCTCTCTTAGACTAGATAGTACCTCGTATTGTTATTCAACATATCAAACCTTTGGATGTACCCTTGAGGATGAGGTGATGTATGGGTGTTAGTACTTATACAATGCCAAAAATATAGACATTTTAAATGAGGTATAAAAGGAAGTGTTATACCATCATTTTTCTAGTGGCAACAAAAGAACCAATTTATCTTGTTTATCCAATGTAAAATGAAAAATATATGTATTTTTTAACATTATATTTAGAATGATATGATGAGCAATGTTAAAATTAAGCACATAAACATGAGAATAAATTAATTTAAAAATTACTAGTTATAATCTATAGCTAATATTTATGAATTATATAGCCACTCAATCTTATACACTTGGCAAACTTAGACCTTGGTTGGTCCTCTCAGTTCTAGACCTTTTATGCTTTTGGAAGTCTCACATATACTCTATCTTATGCTTCTTAGCCTATCTCTTGATCTAACCAATCTTATGTTGATGACCTAAACCTTCTATCTTACTCAAAATCCTTAAAATATGCTTATCTTATCCCCCTACAAGTTTTGAGCATGTACCTATTTTCTAACTACCAAGACACAACCTTTAGTCACAGACCCCTCTATCAATGCTAGTGTTCTACCCTGACATGGGTGTTTAGTACCCTAAAGTTATCTAATTTTCAAATGAAACTTATCTTAATGGTCATCCTAAGTACTTTAATGTGAGATATTTTTTGATAGGAATGGTATATATTCACAATTACTCTTCATTCATTCTTCACCACCATTAATACTAAAGAGCATTCAAATGATAAAAGTTTCCCTATGTATTCCTATTTTCATATCAGTCATAGTTATTGCACATAGATAGGAATGAAGTACTAAAGGAGTAGCCCAAGAGCCTAATTTCCTAAGTCACAATCTAGGTTACTGTTATACTTATTTTCCATATATTACACCCTTGTGCACACATAAACAAACACATTAGAGAAGAACTACATCAATTTGAGGCCCTCTTCAGAGTAGTGGCTATGTAGGCAATACACATTTATAGAGGGACCTTTGAGGTTAGCTTGACACCATGAGCCTTGTAACCCATTTTTTTCAAGGTCACTATGAAGGTGAAAAACTAGGGTTTTATCATTTCATGAGGAGTGACAGTCCATGAACCAAATCTAAATACACCAAAGTGAAGGTAAAGACAAACTCAAAAGCATCCAAGTGGTCACATCCTTTTCCTATAGGTATTTCATACATGACATATACGTCTAGCTCAAATAATAGTATCCACACTAACATCCAAGGCTAATTGTAGTGTCTGTAGCTCTAGTGGTATTCAATCCAGATTTGGTGACTACTCCATGATCCTCTTCTAGTCTACTTCTTGTATGTTCTAGATCTAGAATTGTGTTAGCATCAAAACTAGCTAATTACATTATTTATTTATCATTTCCACATCTAACATAGTTGTACCTTCTATTTTTATCCTATCTCAGTTTAATAAATTTAATAAATGTTGAATATGAGTTTAGCATTTAATTAGCCTACTATAGAACCCTTGTGTATTATCATTTATGTATTATTAACCCTATCTATCCAAGTAAGATCCAAATCTAATTTAGGGTTAAAATTTTGATGAACCCAATATTTGAACTCCAAACTCTAGGTCAATTAGGGTTTTCTAATTTTTATGTTGTCGATCCCAAACTACTATAAAATATGAGCAACATGGATGCATCTATCATGTAATGTCTCCTTTTTTTCAAATGTGACATTTGATTAATACCAATATCCTATATTATTTCCATAGTTTATTTTAGGTATTGTAAGGGATTTTTAGGTTATAATCACTATTCATTGGTACCATTCACAAATAATTATTCATGTGTCACTATTCATGGTGACATAACATAATCTTGAGGTGGCATAATGATGAAGTGTCTTAGGGGATGTGGCTTGGCCCACATAAGAGTTTTTAATTGATGAAAATGGGTGAAAAGGAAGTGGAATGTAATTCTCCACTTGGCTGCATGAAAGGAATAGTGGAAGCATGTAAGGGATAAATTGATGAAATATCTCATCATTCCACTCACCCATGTGATTTAAGAAAATTTTTGATTAATGAGATTGCACATGGAAAAGTGGGGGATAAGGTCTATTGTTCCTAATTGAGATTGAGGGTCACATGCGAAGGATTGAGGGCACATGAGAATTGGTCAAAATCAAATCATGAAGATGCTTGACACATGTGAGAGATAATTGGCACTATTGATGAATAGTGTAACCATTATAGGCATGACATATTTTTTTGCTTCTACTCCAACTTTCCTTCTCTCTCTCCCTTCACAATTTCTATTTAAAGAGACTTGTCTCTATTTATAAGATACACTTGAATATTATGAAAACCCTTTTGTAAGATTTGAACTTTGTGTTCATTCTTTCTAACTCTTATTGGATGAAAACCCATTGGAGTGTTGAAATCTTAGAGGATAGAAACCCTCTCAAGAAAGATTCATCCCTAGCTAGTGAAGGTAATTCCATCTAGGAATTACAATTATTCTTTAGATTTGTGATCATCTTTTATAAGTTATTATAGTTGTAATTCAGTATTTTAATATAATGCATATTTTATAGTTGTGTTGAGTTTGAGATTTTCCTATATATGGGTGTGAGCTTTAGTGTGAGCATAAGTGTTAAGTGGTGTTATAACATATTTCATATTTGAGCTTAAGTGTGAGTGTGTATTCTATGTATTTAAGTGTTTCTTAGAAAATATCCCATTTGGGGATATTTTATTGGTATCATAGCTTAGTGTTGTAGGTTTGGATTTGTTAGTTTTAGAATTGTTTAGTAAATATCCCACTCAAAGATATTTCAATGGTATCATAGTTGGTTTTATTGCTGGACTATGAGGTTTATCTAAATTTATGCAAGTAAAACATTCATATACATTCAATTACATGTGTGAACATGTATAATCTAAGAAGAAGATCAATGGAGAGATTTCCTACTGATTTTCTAGTTGGGAATGTGAATAAATAAATGGTTGAGGGATGAGGTAAAGAAGATGTAGATAATCTTGATGAAGTATTCATGAATATGGTCAAGAAATAGAAGAAAAAAAATTACTAGAGTCATCTTACATAAAATTTAGAGGATCCTAAGATGTTTTTTAGAGAGCTGACACATTTGAGATAGGTCGGCATGCTTGATGCCTGCATTGCAAAATTTCAGAGGTTGTTAGTCATGGTTTTAGATGTTTTTGAAAGATGATTGACCTCTTTATTTCTTGAGGGATTGTTAGAGCCTTTTCCAGGTTGGGTGATGGTATTTGATCCACCTTTACTACAAAAGGCTATCAAGAGAGCATGGTATTTGGAGATCCCAACTCCCAATTCAAGATGTCCATCAAAGTATCTTACTAAGCTTTTTCTGTAGAAGCAAGACAAAGCTCCTAAATCACCAAAGAAGCCTTATCTGACAAACGATAAGGTGAAATACAAATCTAGTAGCAAAAATGACCTTAGAAGAAATAATGTTTGCTTCTCATACAAGGAATCTTGGAAGCCTGGTCACACATGTGGGAATAATAAAAGAGATGAATTAGTGACTTATAGTTCATGTTTATTCCAATATAATTTTGATGAGCCCAAGGAAGATCTTGTTGATTTTGAAGCTCATATTGATGAAGAACCAAAAGAAGTGTTGGATGTAGCAGAATCTCCAAGGAAAGAGGAAGAATTCCTAGGGTTGTCAGATGGGAATCAATTTGAAGAAAAAACAGATTTTATTTCCCATAATGTGTTTATTCAATGTGCAGGTCCATGTTTGGGTGAGTGTCTTCAAGTTGAAATGGAGAAAAAAGAGGATGTTAAAACATGGTAATAAGCTTGTTCAGAAGAAGATTTTGAGGAGAAAATTTTCTTGGAGGAATAAAGAGTTGAACCAAAGCTTGAAAGGAAGCAGCCCATAGTGAAATCTACTTTTCAAGAGGAAGAAAATTCTAAACTTTCTTCTAAAAAATAAAATGTCTTATATCAAGAAACATGCATGGAAGAGTCTCAAAATGAAGATTCAAGCTTTGAGAAGCCAAATATTGAGATGGAGCATGTTTGTAGCATGGATGAATTGAAGCATCTAAATTTAACATTAGATCAATTATGTGACGTTGCAGATGTGTCAATTGCTTTGTAGAAAGTATTGGTTATAGCAATACTTGGTGTGTGGTTTCCAATCCTTGTTAATATCAAAGTAGCACAATAGATTCATGGTGAATCCACTATATCATAAAGAGTTTCAAGAATGGGGAATTGTATATTCCTACATCTAGTTTGGGATCCTGGTATTTAGAACTAGGACATTAACTAGAATTGCTTGAGGACAAGCAATCTTTGGGAAGGGAGGATTTGTAATGTCCCTTTTTTCCCAAATGTGACATTTGATGAATACTAGTGGCCTATATTATTATCATAAGTTATTTTAGGTGTTGTAAGTGATTTATAGTTTGTAATCACTATTCACCAAATATTATTCATTGGTACTATTCACATATCACTATTCATGGTGACATGGCATAGTTTTGAGGTGGCATAGTGATGAGGTGTCTTAGGGGATGTGGATTGGCCCACATGAGTTTTTAATTGATGGAAGGAATAGTAGAATAATGTGAGGTATAAATTGATGGAAGATCTCATCATTCCACTCACCCATATGATTTAAGGAATATTTTGACTAATGATATTGCACATGGGAAAGTGGAGGACAAGGTATACTATTTTTGACTGATGGTCACATGCAAAGGATTGAGGACACATGGGAGTTACTCAAGAGTAAATCATGAAGATACTTGGCACATGTGAGAGATAATTGGCACTATTGATGAATAGTACAATGACTATGGGCATGGTGCATTTCTTTGATTCTACTCCAAGTTTCTTTCTCTCTCTCTCTCTTAATGATGGAAATGGCCATATAGAAGGAATAGTGGAAGCATGTGAGGGATAAATTGATGGAAGATATCATCATTCCACTCACCCATATGATTTAAGGAATATTTTGACTAATGAGATTGCACATGGGAAAGTGGGGGACAAGGTATACTATTTTTGATTGATGGTCACATGCAAAGGATTGAGGACACATGGGAGTTACTCAAGAGTAAATAATGAAGATGCTTGGCACATGTGAGAGATAATTATCACTATTGATGAATAATGCAATGACTATAGGCATGGTGCATTTCTTTGCTTCTACTCCAAGTTTATTTCTCTCTCTCCCTTAATAATTTCTATTTAAGGATACCTCTCTCCATTTGTAATATATGCTTGAATACTATGAAAACCCTTTGTAAGGTTTGAACTTTGTGTTCATTATTTCTACCTTATTTTGGATGAAAACCCATTGGAGAATTGAAATCTTAGAGGTCAAAAACCCTCTCAAAATAACTAGCTTCAGTGGTGAAATATTCTTCCCTAATTGGTGAAGGTAATTCCATCCAAGAATTACAATTGTGATTTAGATTTTTTATCACATTATGATCATATTTTGTAAGTTGTTATAATTATAATTTAGTATTTTAATGTAATGCATATTTTGCAGTTGTGTTGAGTTTGATATTTTCCTATCTATGAGTGTGAGCTTTAGTGTGAGCATAAGTGTTAAGTGGTGTTACAGTATATTTCATATTTGAGCTTAAGTGTGACTATGGATTTTATGTATTTAAGTGTTTCTTATAAATTATCCCATTTGAGAATATTTCAGTGGTATCAGAGCTTAGTTTTGTAGGTTTGGATTTGTTAGTTTTAGAGTTGTTTAGTAAATATCACACTTACGGATATTTTAGTGGTATCAGAGCTAGTTTTTATGCCATCCTATGAGGTTTATATAAATTTATGCAATTATAACATTCATATGCAGCCAAATATAGGTGTGAACATGTATAATCTAATAAGAATACTGATAGAAAGATTTATTACCAATTTTCCAATTAGGAATGCGAGTGAAGAAATGGCTAAGGGATGAGGTAAAGAAGATGTAGATGATCTTGATGAAGTATTCATGAATATGGTCAAGTAGAAAAATCAAACAAATATATACTAGAATCATCTTACACAAAATTTAGAGGATACTAAGAAGTTTTTTAGAGAGCTGACACATTTGAGATAGGTTGGCACGATTGATGCCTACATTGCAGAATTTCAGAGGTTATCGATCACGGTATTAGATTTTTTTGAAAGATGATTGACCTCCTTATTTATTAAGGGATTTTTAGAGCCTTTTTAGGGTTGGGTGAAGACATTTTATCCACCTTTACTATATGAGGCTATTAGGAGAGTACGATATTTGGAGATCCCTACTCTCAAGTCAAGATGTCCATCAAAGTCTCTTATTAAGCGTTTTCTGTAGAAGCAAGATAAGGCTCTTGAATCACTAAAGAAGAATTACATGACAAATGATAAGGTGAAATAGAAATCCAACATCAAAAATGAGCTTAGAAGAAAAAATGCTCACTTCTCATGCAAGGAACCTTTGGAACTTAGTCACACATGTGGAAATAATAAAAGAGATGAATTAGTAACTTTTAGTTCATGTTTATTCCAATAAAATGTTGATGGTCCCAAGGAAGAGGTTCCTAATTTTAAAGCTCATATTGATGAAGAAACAGAAGAAGTGTTGGTTGTAGTATAATCTCCAAATAAAAAGGAAGAATTACCAAGGCTACCAAATAGGATTCAATTTGAAAAAAAAATAGATTTTATTTCCCATAATGTGTTTGTTCAATGTACAGGTCCATGTTTGGATGAATTTATTCAAGTTGAAATGGAGAAAAAAGAGGACGTTAGAACATGGGAACAAGCTTGTTCATAAGAATATGTTGAGGATAAATTTTTATTGTGGGAAGAAAGAGTTGAACTAGAGCTTGAGAGGAAGTAGCCCATGGCGAAATCTACTTTCCAAGAGGAAGAAAATTATGAAGTTTATTCTAAAAAATAAAATGTTTTATTTCAAGAAGCATGCATGGTAGAGTCTCAGAATGAAGATGCAAGCTTTGAGAATCCAAATCTTGACATGGAGCATGTTTATATCATGGATGAATTAGAGCATATAAATTTAACATCAGCTCAAGTACATGATGTTGTAGTTGCTTTGGAGAAAGTGTTTACTATAGCAACACTTGGTGTGTGGTTTCTAGTCCTTGTTAATATTAGAGTAGCACAAAAAAGACATGGTGAAGCCATAATATCACAAAGATTTTTAAGAATGGGGAATTGAAAATTCCCATAGCTAGTTTGGGATCCTGGTATTTGAAACCAGGATGCTAATTAGAATTGCTTGAGGACAAGTAATCTTTGGGAAGGGAGGATTTGTAATGTCCCTTTTTTTTCCAAATATGACATTTGATGAATACCAGTAACCTATATTATTCTCGTAAGCTAGTTTAGGTTTTGTAAGGGATTTTTAGTTTGTAATCACTATTCACCAAGTTTTATTCATTGATACTATTCATGATGGCATGGCATAGTTTTGAGGTGGCATAGTGATGAGGTGTCTTGGGGGATGTGGTTTGGCCCACACATGAGTTTTTAATTGATGAAAATGGAGGAAAGGGAAGTGAGGCACAATTCTCCACTTCGAAACATGGAAAGAATAGTGGAATCATTTGAGGGATAAATTGATGGAATATCTCATAATTCCACTCACCCATGTGATTTAAGGAATATTTTGACTAGTGAGATTGCACATGGGAAAGTGAAGAACAAGGTTTATTGTTCCTAATTAAGGGTCACATGTAAAGGATTGAGGGCACATAGGAGTTGATCAAAATCAAATCATAAAAATGCTTGACACAAGTGAGAAACTATTGACACTATTGATGAATAGTGCAACCACTATAAGCACGGCCCATTTCTTTGCTTCTACTCTAAGTTTCCATCTCTCTCTCCCTTCACAATTTCTATTTATGGAGACCTCTCTAAATTTTTAAGATATGCTTGAATATTATGAAAACCCCTTTGTAATGTTTAAACTCTATGTTCATTCTTTTTGCCTCTCCTTGGATGAAAACTCATTGGAGTGTTAAAATCTTAGAGGACGAAAACCCTCTCAAGATAATTGGATTCGATGGTGAAATATTCTTCCCTAGATGGTAAAGGTAATTCCATATAGGAATTAAAATTTTGCTTCAGATTTGTTATCACATTGTGATCATATTTTGTAAATTGTTATAGTTGTAATTCAATATTTTAATGTAATGCATATTTTGTAGTTGTGTTGAGTTTGAGATTTTCCTCTCTATGAGTGTGTTTTCCTCTCTATGAGTGTGAGATTTAGTTTGAGCATAAGTGTTAAGTGGTTTTATAAAATATTTCAAATTTGATCTTAAGTATGAGTGTGCATTTTATGCATTTAAGTATTTCTTATCAAATATCCCATTCAAGGATATTTCAATGGTATCAGAGCTTAGTGTTGTAGGTTTGGATCTGTTAGTTTTAGAGTTGTTTAATAAATATCCCACTCGTAGATATTTTAATTGAAATGTCTTGGATAATGATATTTACTAAACACACTTAAATATATAAAATCACATATCACACTTATTCTAATAAATTCAAATCTAAAACTATTTTCCCAAATCCCATACTTACATTGATAAACACATACACTTATTATCATTTAAAACATTACACATTGCAACTTCAGACTATATAGTTGCATTTACAAAAATTATGATCAAATCATAATAAACATGAAAACTACTAAACAAGACACATAATATATTTAATAATACATATCATTTGATATAACAAGTGCTTACAACAGTATGGTACAAAAGTCTCCAATTAAGCTCTAATTATGCTTCCTGAATGCAACCACCATGACCAGCTAGGGGGGAATATTTCACCACCGAAATCAGTTATCTTGAGAGGGTTTCCATCCTCTAATATTATCCATACTCTAAGGTTTTTGTCCTTAGGAGAGGCAAAAATAATGAACAACAATTCAACTTTACAAAGGGGGTTTTCATATAATCAAGCATACTTATAATGGGAGAGAGCTCTTAATTTATATAAAATGAAAAGAGAGAGAGAGAGAGAGAGAGAGAGAGAGAGAGAGAGAGAGAGAGGAGAGAGAGAGAGAGAGAGAGAGAGAGAGAGAGGGGAGGGAAGATTCATGAGAAAGAAAATAAATTCAAACTCCTTCTAGTGGGTTCACTATTCAGGGATAATAACCAGCTTGGAATCTTGTTCAAGGGTCAAAAGTGGATTTTCCACTTTTGACAAATCCTCCACATGCACACACCTCCAAAACTATAACTCACTCACACATGTGAGCCAATATAGAATAGTGAATCTTATCTCCCACTTATTTAGTGCACACATGCTTCCTTTTAACTTCTCCACATCACTCCAAATCATGATTCCACCTAGGGTGGTACCCATATATTCTTTTTCTTCCATTATCACCAAAAGATAAAGCATGCGTATTTAAAAATAATAAAACTTATCCCATAGTGGAGTGGTACATCCAACTCCATCACATGCCTTAGATTCTTATGAAAAATACTTTTTGTGGGCTATGCCACATCACCTAGGAGCCACCTCACATGTCCAATCACCATTGTATTGCCTACCACATCACCATAAATAGTGACAATGAATAGTAATCTATGAATATTACTTTATGAATAGTGATTGAGATACAATTATTCCCTTACAACACCTTATTTAACCTACAATAATGAAATAGGATAATATTCTTTTACTTATGTCATAAATGGAAAAAGGGGACATTACATCCTCCCTTCCCAAAAATTACTTATCCCCAATCAATCTAGTTAACTTCTTGGTTTTAAATACCAAGATCCCAAACTAGCTTTGAGAATTGGAAATTTTCAATCCTTGATCTTGCTTTTGGATTATACTACACTACTCTGATATTATCTTCAATTTTAGCCTCTTCCTCAGAATTTCTTTCCAAATCTAAAAGGTTGAAGCTATCATGAACACTCTTTTCCATATGTGTTTTTTTTATCTTTACCACATACTCAACTTCAACATTCTCTTTTTCTAAAATGGCATTAATGATTCCAAAAATTTATCATTTGATTTCATTCCACTAGTGTCATCAAGGAATCTAATAGACTCAAAAATCTCATTGGGTTGATCTGAATTTACACCTAAGGTGGTTCTTTTTACATCTTAATTAAACATATTTTCAACATATGTTGATGCATGTAATTCATTGGAGTCATTTTGGAGGTTTGTCATACATACCTCTTGAGATAAGACATTTCCTCCATCAAATTTTTTTGATATAGAATCCTCTTCTCTTGTGGATCCCTCATGTGATTCTTCTTACTTAAGTGGTTGGGACTTAATCATTGGAAGAGTGATGGGTGATCCTTGAATAGGAACATCTTCTTCAACTTCCTATTTTCCAATGGATCCTATTACGTTTGTTTTCAGAGTATCTTAAACTTGCATCCTTTGAAGTGATGAAGCCTTCATCACTTCTGCTACTCTTTTTTCCTATAAGAAGATTATCTACTCCTTGTGTGAACTTACATGCACAACCTCTTTGGATTTCCTCCTTTTAAGTTCTTTCAGCTCTTTTTTTCTTATTTTAATGGATAATTTTGGCATCTAGGTCTGATCCTTAAATCCTTCATCCAATATGTGGTGTCCTTTACCCTTGCTATGCACTTTTGAGGACCATCAAAGTTTGGGAGGGTAGGTTTTCCCAAATGTCTCTAAATATGGGAGATTATTTTTAAAAAATTATGCCTTTTCTGGATTACTACATGTCAAATGTCTCTGCATATCTTGATTAGGAACACCTCTATCCTGGCATGGTCTAGGACTAGACTTTGACATGTAATCCAGAAAAGGCATAATTTTTTAAAAATAAGCTCCCATATTCTATTAATCTCTCAATAACACAATCTCCTCTAGATATTCTAGTTACTCAGATAATAATCTAGGTAGTTGTATCCACTCCATGATTATTACATCTCTATCAACAAAACTTCTACACAAATTCCTCGTAGGCTGGTAGGATACAAGGCTTTAATACCACTAAAAATACCGAACAAGGATATTTACTAAACACACTCAAATCTATAAAATCCTAGCTCACACTTATTCTCATAAATTCAAATCTAAAACTCTTTTCCCAAATCTAACACTTACATTGATAAACAAATACATTTTTTATCATTTAAAACATTACACAATGCAACTTCACAACATATAGTTGAATTTACAAAACTTATGATCAACTCATAATAAACATGACACCTACTAAATAAGACACATAATATATTGAATAATACATATAATTTGAATACAATAAGTTCTTACAATAATCTGATACAAATTTTCTAATGAAGCTCCAATTGTGGTTCCTGAATGCAACCACCATGACCAGCTAGGGAGGAATATTTCACCACCAAAACTAGTTATCTTGATAGGGTTTTCATCATCTAATATTATCCATACTCCAAGGGTTTTCATCCTTTGAAGAGGCATAAATAATGAAAAAATAGTTCAAACCTTACAAAGTGGGTTTTCATATAATCATACTTACAATGGGAGAGAGCTCCTAATTTATAGAAAACTAAGGGAGAGAGAGAGAGAGAGAGAGAGAGAGAGAGAGAGAGAGAGAGAGAGAGAGAGAGAGAGAGAGAGAGAGAGAGAGAGAGAGAGAGAGAGAGAGAGAGAGAGAGAGTGAGAGGGAAGATTCATGGGAAAGCAAATAAATTTGACCTCCTTCTAGTAAGTTAACTATTCAAGAATATTACCTAGTTTGGATTCTTGTTCAAGGGTCAAAAGTGGATTCCCCATTTTTGACAAATCCTCCTCCATATGCACATGCCTCCAAAATTTCATCCCACTCACACATGTGAGCCAATATAGAATAGTTAATCTTGTCTCCCACTTTTTTAGTGCACACATGCTTCCTTTTAACTTCTCCACATCACTCCAAATCATGATTCCACCTAGGGTGGCACCCATATATTCCTTATCTTCTATTATCACCAAAAGATAAATCATTTGTATTTAAAAATAATAAAACTTATCCCATAGTGGACTGGTATGCCCCACTCCATTACATGCCTTAGATTATCATGGAAGATCCTTTTCGTGGGCCATGCCACATCATCTAGGAGCCACCTCACCTATCCAATCACCACTGCATCACCTACCATGTCATCATGAATAATGATAGTGAATAGTAATCCATGAATAGTGATTTGTGAATAGTGATTGACATATAATTATTCCCTTAAAACACTTGATTTAGGCTATACTAATGAAATAGGCTAACAGTCTTCTATTTATGTCACATTTGGAAAAAGGGGACATTACATATCACCCATTTTGGGTTCTAATTTGTGATAGTTATTACGGTTTGATACATTACTTGCCTTGTTAAATCTATTAATCAATTTTTTAGAATAATGAGACGGTTTCAAAGTGGAAACAACACTTGATCTCTCTCCAAAATTCCTTTTTCAATGTTATAGATCTAGTATCTAGATGTCAACATGCATTCTCTCAAACATTTCTAATACCTAAATATTATTTGAATGATAACTACCATCTTGCACCCATTATTCACCCATGTATTATATTAGATTATGTATTCCATGATGTTACTACTCTAAGAGCTAAGGTTACTCAACCCATTCTGTCACCTATTAATATACAACAAGTGCCTCCTAAACCTAAGATTGTAATAAAATCTAAGGGATATGACATTATTGACCAATTGAGTAAGACACATGCTAAGATTTAAATATTTGAGCTCCTAAAATAATCTAATGTTTATAAGGATACCCTATATGAGGCATTACATGACACACATTCCAAGTGATATTGAGCCTACTTATTTTGTGGATATCATGAAATATTTCAAGAAAAATGCCAAAATCATTACCTTTGATCCAACAGATTTATCATCTAAAGATATTATCAAACAAGAGTTGCCATCATTCATACAAGTAACCATGTAAAATAAGGTTATCAAAATGGTGCTCATTGATAATGGATTGAGCCTAAACATTTATGGCATAAACTTCCTAACCACCATGGGAATTATTAAAAATCTTATTCAAAAATCAATCATGCATATAAATGGGTTTGATAATTCACATAGCCCTCTAGTTGGCCAAATCACTTTAGATGTGACATTAGGGAAAAAAATGGTCCCAAATATGTTTCATGTGATGTCTCAATCATTACATTATAATTTACTTTTAGGTATACCTTGGATACATTCAATGAAAGTAGTCCCTTCTACATTTTATAGATATGTAAAATTCATACATGATGGGACCTTATTGACTATGCCTACCGATGATACACCTTTCAAATTATTTAAAATGGTATATTATGAAATAGAGGGCATACCTATGGTGGTACCACCTAAACAATTCATTCCTCTTGATAATATATACATACTTTTGAAATGTGTGATTTAAGTAAAATGACTCCTCCATCTCTAGAAATAAATAAGACACTAGCCACTAAGGTGAACATAAATATACATCAAGACCAAGAGCAGTAAATAAATAAACCAATGATACCAAAACCATAAGAACCCCCAACATTTAATATTCCATTATTGGTAAACATTAAATAAATAGATGGACATGTTTTAGATTACTATGATAGTGATTATGAAAATGCTTATGAAATGATAGATGAAAAAATATGAAAATTAAAATTTGATCCACTTGATCACCTTTTGCATAACCTATTCGAACTTATAGGTCCATGTACATATAACCTAAGTCCACTTTCAGAAGATACCAAATTAAATAAAGATAAGGGTAAAGAGAAAATAAAATGCAAACATGTAAATGCTTTTTATTCCATACATCCTTCTTGGCTGAAAACGTTGAGTCAACCTTACAAGAGTAAAATATAAATTCATCATGTGAAAAATGTGGAGTCTTATAAAAAATCTTCATAATAGACTTTATAGATCAAGACATAGCAAGATACTCCAGATACCATGTTATCTATTTTAATTGAATGTAGAATGATTTCCTTACCTTATACTAGATGCAAATCATGAATTAGACTTCTACCTATGAAATAAAAGGTACCATATAGTAAATATCATCAGATTAATGGCCATAATACAAATTAATATGAGGCATAGAATAACCTAATTCATAAATATAATAATGAAGGGTGCATACTAATTATGTCTAAAAAATGGAAAATACCACATATTTATAATCTTTCAAAAGATAACATTTATACAAAGTGACCAAATCATGAAGATATAACCATTTCTATAAATATTGATGGGGTCCATCACCAGATCTCAATATTGATGTAAATAAGTGGAACACAACTTGTAACATTACCACATTACATCAATTGGGACATAATATATATGAGTTATTATATTAACCATCGTTTCCATAATCTCTTAGGTATATCATTTTACCTATTGCATGTAGACCAAAGGTAGTGGACCTTGCTATATGGGTCATGGACCAAGAATCATACTTGACTTTACACCTTGGACAATAATGGTTGACTGATATGAAAGTAATTGTTAATGTTACAAAATAATTTATTATTTTTCAACATGATAGTAAAGAAATTCATAACCCATTTAATGGATATGAGGAACAAATACCAATGATTATTGGTAGTGAGTTAATAGCAGCCACATCACTTTTAACACTCATGAAATATAAATAATTTTGGTAAGCAAGGCCACCATGCAATATATCAGCTCCTATATTTGAAGACCTATTGGAATAAATGGTTTAAAATATTACAAAATATTAAAAAAATCAAAAAACTTCAAAACTCCAAAAATATTTTTAGCATAAATGTGTTATATCAACTCCTTGGTATCTATGTTAGTTCCATGTTGATGAATGGCATATTAGTTACTTCTACATACACATGTGTCATGCTTCTATTGAGTGTGATATAGTCATACATAAAGACATGATCTATTCCTATTTAGGATGTTGGAATTTACCTCTACTCATGTCATGTGAAAATTGGGGGCATCCACCTCTTTTATCTTAATACTCACAAGTTATATGGTTCGATGATAATTTCTCATTATCATGTTTGAGCTTATATGTACTTACACAAGATTATATCCATGATTATATCTTTCACAGGGCACTTGATATGTTATACACTTGAAATTTTTTGCTAACACATTTGATTCATGGGTTACTATGATATGTTTATGTTATTTGCTTATGTTTTCCTTTATGTACTTCCTTGAGTGTTTTGCCTTGTTATTGTCTTGCTTGTTCAAGTAATTGAATATGTTCATTTATTTTCAGCCCCTGTGATTTTTATTAATTTATTTAACATTTACATATGTCATTACTTTTTGTATGGACATTTGAATATGTCATTCTTGCTTTTTTGGACATTTAACTAAGTTGTGTCCCTTCAATTGTGTGGCATTTGAACATGCCCCTTGTTTGTGATTTCCTAGGATCATTGTATATTGACTTGATTTTGATTGAACTTGTGTGTGTGCTTGCTTGTTTGTTGATCTTTTGTTATTTCTATCTAGACGTTTCCATGATATTTATCATGCATCTTAGTCCTTCATGTGGTCACATTGTTTTATGCACTTCAATGATACATTTACTTAGACATGTTATTCTATATGCTACATGGTTCCATTCATAGATTCTTAGGTTGTATTCTCCTTTCGAGGTGAGCTAACTACCAATTCCTATCATCCCTCACCTCAAAATGGGGGCATATTAATGGGTTTATGTCATAGAGGCATGTTCTCCACATTTGGCATAGTTTTTAGATTTAATGGGGGCATGCTTTGGAAGTATATTTTCCACACTTAATTAGTATTCAACACACCCAAATTTAGTGGGTACATGTTTTGGAAACATGTCCTCACATTGGTACTTATTTTAGTTTTAAAATTTTAACATATATAGTGTGGGCATGTTATGGTAGCATGTTACCCACACTTGTGTAAAATTTCAATTTGGCCAAAGCACACAGTCATATGATTTAGATATACATTTGTGGTAGAATTCTATATATTGGTACCATTATTATACATAGTTTTAACATGAAAAATATATAAGGTACATATATTATGCAATGTGTGCCTAATATTGAAAAAATCAAATCAGTTTTAGATTTTAAACTCTTATATGGACTGTCATCACCCATTAGGTCAGATTGTTATAGACTATATTGAGCTAATATACTATAGTAGTTAGTTTGTTTTTGGTATGGTTGAGGTCATTAAATAACTCAATCTATAAAATTTTATAGGTTGGACTTGATTACATCATCTAGCCTCACCAAATATATGTTATTGGTTAAATTTTGTCACTCATACTCACCAGATTATAAGTATGATTACATTGCATAGTTGAGCTGATCTCAACTGTCAAGTGGAAATTTACCTTTTCTCAAAGGTTAGAGGCATGTGCCTTCCAATATCTCTCTATCCATATTTATATAGGCACTTTACACACACACACACACATCCTAATCTAAGTTTTAGACCTTTACAATGATACATATTTTTAAATTAATTTGCAAATAGGCAAGGCGGTTGCATTGATACAAAAGTGTATTCCAAAATCTTTCTGTTTCACTTTAAATCTTTTCAATGCTTTCAATTTTAGATTATGTGCAGTGATTATATATTGTAACATGCTTTTGGTTGTAGGTCAGTCACCATCAAATCACTTAAGTTGGGCTCATGAAAAAGCAAGGTGTGTTATACACACCTAGGTATTCATTTATTCTCCTTCAAACCAACAATTTCATTACTATATTAAAGGGGGGGAAATGTATATGATATTTATGAATTATATATCAACTCAATCTTGTACACTTGGAAAACTTAGACATTGGGTGTTCCTCTCATTTCTTAACCTTTTTCACTTTTAGAAGTCTTGCATCTGCTCTATCTTGTGCCCTTTGGCCTATCTCTTAGTCTGACCAATCTTATGTTGATGACCTATACATTCTATTTTTCCTAGAATGCTTAAAATATTCTTATGTTATGCCCCTGCAAGTGCTGAACTTGTACCTATTTTATAACTACCAAGACATAAGTGTCAGTCCCAAACCATTATATCGATGCTAGTGTCTTACCTTGATGTAGGTGTCCAATGCCCTAAATTCATCTAATTTTAAAATTAAATGTATCTTAATGGTCAGGTAAACCTAAGTGCTTTAATGTAAGATATTTCTTGATATGAGTGGTATATATTAAGAATTACTCCTCATTCATTCCTCACCTAGAATTCATACCAAAGGGTATTCAAAGAAAATTTAATTAAATAAATCTTCCATATTTATTCTAATTTTGATATTAATCATAGGGACTACACATCTATAGGTATGAAGTATTTAAGTATTAGCCCAAGATCCTAATTTCCCAAGTTACAAGCTAGGTCATTGTTGTACTTTATTTCCACATATTACACCTTTGTGCATACACAAACCAACACATTAGGAGATAACTACATCAGTGAGTCTCGCTTTAGATTAGTGGCTATGTAGGTATCACCCATTGACATAAGGGTCTTCAGGGTTAGCTCGACACCATGATCCCATTAACCCATTTTTTCCAAGGCCACTATGAAGATGAAGAACTAGGGTTTTGTCATTTCATGAGGAGTGGCAATCCATGACCAAGATTTGAATACACTAGAGTGAATTCAAAGATAAACCCAAAAGCATTTAAGTGGTCACATCTTTTACTAGTAGGTATTTTATATAGGACACCTACATCTACTTTAGACAATAGCATCAATACTAACATCTAAGGTTGATGTTAGTGTACACAGTTCTAGATACAATCAATCCAAAATTTGGTGATTATTCTAAAACCCTCTTCTAGTCTACTTCCTACCTATTTTGGATCCAAAATTATGTTAACATAAAAATCAAGTACATTGTTTCTTTTTTATTTCCATATCTATCATAGTTTTACTTCCTATTTTTTTAGCCTATCTCAATTTAATAAATGCAACATATGTTGTATGCGAGTTTAGCATTTAATTGGCTTGTTGTAGATTTGATTATCACCATTGTGCACTGTCAATTCTATATTATTAACCCTATCTACCCAAGAAGGATCAACATCTAATTTAGGGTTAAACATAATCATAATCACTTACTATGATCTTGGGGGTACCATGAAACTTTTGAACTATATTTAGAAAATAAAATCCTATTGTGCTAGCTACAAATGGTTGTGAAAATAAAAAATGGGAATATGTTTGAGCCTATCCACGATTACCACAATGACATTTTTACCCTCAAACTTGGGAAACTATGTTATTAAATTCATGGGAACCTCCTCCCAACTTTGGATAGGAATAAATAAGGGTTGTACAAGACATATGGTCTTAATTTTTTGACCATTATTTTTATGATAGACCAAACATTTGGCCAAAAAATATTAGATATCCTCCTTGAGTCCTTCCTAAAATAAATATATAGTTATTCTTTGATAAATTTTAAATAATATTGAATACATGATAATGAATATGTACGGATTCCCATAAGTATTTTGTGCATGAGGGTAGAATTATTTCATGGGTAAAACCTATATTTATATCATAGGTCATTCCCTATCCACACAATTTTTTTGAGACATGAGAATGTTTCTAGAGCTTCTAAGTCAGAACATGTGTATCAATGTCATTCTCCCATCTAGATATTTCCTCATCCACCCAATCTACTTGCTATGTAGATATTGCACATACTAATTCCTTTAAGTACTCATCTCTCTTAAATAGTGCATCTGCTACTACATTATTGTTTACTTTCTTATATATGATTTCAAATTCATATCCCAACATTTTGGTCACCCATTTGTTTTTTATTGGATCATAATATTCATTCCAAGAAGTATTTTAGACTATAATGATTTGTATTCACCTTAAAAAAATTTCCCATCGATACAATTTCCATTGTTTTACCATGTGAATAATAGCCATCATATCCTTCTCATACTATTTATAAAATTCTAACCTTTGAGTTGACTACTCTCAAATGTAAAGGATGTTTCTTCCTACACGAGTATTTTCCCCATTCCATAACTTGATTCATCATATTTAACAATGAATGCATTTTAAAAATATGGGTAGATAAAACTATAATGGTGCACATAGCTTCCTTTAGTGTCTCAAATTAATTTATGGTAGTTTTATTTCTAGTGAAAGGAGACTTTATTCAACAAAGCTATGAGTGGTGTTACTATGATACCATAATTTATCACAAAAAAATATAGTAATTTTTTATCCCTAAGGAAACCTTTAGGTTCTTGAGGTGTTTAGAAACTTGACATTATATCATGGCCTTGATTTTTAAGGTTCTACTTTGACTCCTTCACATGAAACGATGTGATGCAAGTACACTTAACTCCAAAATCGCACATGGTAGGATTTGTGTAACATTATTATAGATTTATTAGTACCTAATTCTTAGGTTGTAAGTGTAATTCCCATGTCTAACTCTATATTAGTATGTCAGTAAAAAAATTTAAAACAAAATTCCAACAAAAAGGCCAAAATATAGTGTTCATCAAACTATAAAGTGTAGATGGTTCATTTGTGAGAGAAAAAGTCATTTCCAAAAGATAATTTATGCCCCTTGTGAGTTATGAAAATTTTATTATTTAAGTTTGGCATTAATGTTGCCATTGATGTCAAAGGTTCTTAAGAAAGGTGTTCATGAAGTCATTAAAGAATGTTCTTGTTTGATAGAATCATTGAGAGTATGACATTATTTGAGGATCATGTAAGGAATGTGATCAAGGTATAATAAAATCAAGAAGTTTTTCAAGGTTAGTTGTCAAGATTCAAGTGTTTGAGAAGCCTAGTTATGACACTAGTCATAATATGAAGAGACCTTGTGAGAAGGTATGAGCTTGGTGTCCTAGTGATATTGATGCACATAGGCACAAGAAGTTATATAAATTTTATTTATCATGAATATGAGGCATTGGATCACTCAGGATAGTTCCAAGGTGAACCTACAAGGGTAAGACCTTAGGTCCAAGTCTGTAACTAGACTAGTTATAGACATTGCCTAACTTAATAAGGTGTCATGAGGTGTTGTCAAGGCATATGAAGTATTTTTCACATTTTTTTATCATTATATATGTCTTTTTATCATGTAATTAAGGTGGTTAATACATATAAAGAGGCTTGAAGGTCAATCTCAAGGCCTAATGTGGTTTGTAGGTCAAGGTCTAAGCAAGCAAAGAGAGAGAGTATGGCCTAATGGGGTATGAGGTTTTAATTCCAAATAAAGTATGTAAAAATGAGTGTTTTTATAGGTATTACTTTTTTTCAAGAATTTTCACAAATTTTAAATTCATGATTTACAATATAAGGCATGAAAAGTGGTTTTGAGGTCTCTCGTGTGCATAGGATGATGGGTTCTCAACCCGAGAAGAACTTTTAGGTGTTAATTAGCACATGAACCCTATAAATTAGATATTTATATGTTAATAATAAATTATTAAGGTTCATAGCTAATATATCTATGAATTAGTTTTGTAAATGAGGGGCAATTGTTTATAAACAATCATTAACACTAGAAATAATGTTAACCCTCTTTAAAACCCTAACAATGACCTAATGTGAAATATATTATTAAGAATAGATATAATGGTATAAAAATATATATATAAGCTATTTTAGGTTATATTCAACTCTCCCAAGCATCTCCAAGTGTGTTGAGTCTTTAGGTGAGTGAGTGGATCTTATAGGAAAGGCCTTGTTTCTCAGAGATTTACTGTAACAGTCAAAGTTGACCAAGTCAAAGTTACTAAATGGATGGAGGAAAAAGTTTTAAACTTTTACTTTTTTTAAATTAAGATTTATATATATTTTATATCCCTTAGGTGTACTAAACTGGTCATCCAAGTTGACCAATCACTAATAGGACTAATGGTGGACACAGTGAGAAACCTAAGCAAAAGTGAGAAGATGATTAGGGATGTGATATCATGAAATAGGAATGAATCCAATTGCAAGGAAATTTTTTTAAATAACTTTAATACATTTTCATTATGGATATAATTTTTTGAGATCATTGTATATATCAAAAAGTTGCTCACAAGTTAACTTGTCTAGCTTAACGAGGTCATGAGATTGGTCTGCAAGACCAATATTACCATTAGATATTATGATATTTTTTTTGGAAGTTATTATAACTATATTTTAGGATAATTTTAATTCTTTAATGTGCTCTTTATTATGTCATAATTTCAAGTTTTCATGAAAATGTTTTGAGGCTAGTTGGTAGTATAGAGTGAGCAATTTGTAGAGAAGAGTTTGAGCCTGTATACCCTAATTTGAAGTATATAATGAAGTTTTTTTATCATGAGTTTGATTAATATATTATTTATTACCATGTTTTTTTTTTCTATTTTTTGTTTTATCTTTATTAGTTCAAGACAAAATTTTTGGGTATGCACAGGGCTAATTGTGAACAATACTAATGGCATGATTCACGTAGTGATTGGAGCTAAAAGGTGTCATGGACATAGTATGAGATTATTATAGGTATATTTGAGTGTAATATGAATTTTTAATTCCAATTATGAATTTTTATAGTGCTCCAACAATATATAAGGGTAACGTGTGTTAATGAAGGCTTAATTGAATTAGGTCTCCTTGAGGCCTAAAATGGGTTTTGGTCTTATATACTATGACTGACTTATTGTAATATTTGATTCATTATTTTTTAATTTAATCATTCCTATTTTATTTAAAATATAAGTGTTAAAGTGTGTATGTCTGACCAATAAGTGTATGATCAAGAGCCTAGTATAAGAACAAGGCCTAATAGGCCTAATTGTCAAGCTTGAGTATGAGTGAGTTGGAGTAGAAGATACAAAAATTTGAAGGACTAAAGGAGGATTTTTATACCATCATAATGGTGCATATAAACTATCATGAAGATATAATATGGGTAGTATAGATGAATATTGATGTCAAATGACCTAAACTTTCTTGAAGAGACGTAGTGGAGTGAAGGAGCGTAGAAGGCAGTTTGAGAGGACTAAGAGTATGAAGAGTTGAAGGAGTGGTCATCATCAGTTGGTTGAGGAAAAATTTAATCTAAAGGTGATCAAATAAATTAGGTGATTGAGTTATTTATGATTCATCTAGGGGGTTGGTGCTTCTTTGCAATTTGGTTCTTGTTAAAGCCTAGATGATTTGGTGTTTAACTAGTTGGGGTTGGTACTCCAAGTGAAGTGGTTTATTCACTAAATTTGATATTTGTCTTAATTTAATATATTACATTTTCACATATCAATTTTTTTCCCTCCCATTGAGTATTTCCAACTTAAACAAGTGTTTTATGTGTTATGCTCTTGTCTCATGCTCATGATTCTTGATGTGTTACTAGTTCACTATATTACTTTGATAGTTCATGAATGATAAAGTAAAGTGATAATTTTTTTTGAAGAATGAATCACCCCCCCCCTGATTAAATGTGCTTCCAAAAATTTCCTCATCTGTGATCTAAATTTGATGGTACCCAAAATGAAGATCTAGTTTCATAAATAATACAACACCATAAAATTTATCTATCAAATCATTAGTTACCGAAATATGGATGTTATCTTTGATGGTATACTTTTTGAGTTCTATATAATCATGGTTTATCCTCTAAGTATCATTATTTATATGCACCATTACCATTGGGAATGAATATGCACTTTGGCTATGCCTAATAATATAAGCCTCCAACATCTCATGTACCATATTTTCAATCTCACTCTTATGCACATATGGGTACCTATAATAAATGATGTTTGGTGGTTGAGTCATATGAACATGTTCCATTTTTGGTAGTATTCCTTTTGGCATTTCTCCATAAATGATTGAGTGGTTATTAATAAAATATTGCAAATGTTTATGTGTAGACATATTTGTTGGTTATAATTTTAAGAAAATAGTTGTGTTAAAAATTCTTATTCCCCATTTTTTGGAACCTTCCACATCTATGGAATAACTAATAAATTGTGGATACTTTGCATGCAAACAACACATTTTATATTTCCTACCTTCATAATTGAAATACATGAACGACTTCTAGAAAATTTTCTCTATTATTCATAAGGGTTTTAGCCATTAGATTCCCAACAAAATGTTTTCCCTACCCATGGAAATAGAAAACATAGGAGATTCTAGTTTCTAATCTTACATGGTAATTTTTATATTATGTAATTTCCTTGAGCAATTGACTATGCCACCATCTATAATCATGACTTGAAATTTTAGATATAGATAAAATTAAAGTTAAATCATGTTTCCAACTTATTATTGATGAATATATGTGTACTCCTTGAGTCGATCAACAATTTCACCTTTTATTTCTTTATTAAACACACTTCCTTGAGGGTTTATGGCATGTTAATGCATGATATTGCATGACATGTAATATTTGGTTTTGTATATGTTGATTTCTCCTTTGGCTCATCCTCACCCTCACCTACTAATTCTTTGTCCTCTTCTTCTTCATTGGAATATTTAATGTAGAATAATTTCCTATCAACACATTTATGTCCTTTTCTTTATTTGTTGTTATAGTTGAAACATAACCATTTACTTATTTATTTTCAATTTTTTGTGTCTTTAATTTTGTAGGCTAAGAGAATGCATATGTTGGAGTAATGTGATCTCTACTAGTAGTGAATGCCTATTATTTAGCGAGATCTCTTTCCTTAGCCATATGTTTTAATACCATGGAATCTAATACTAAACTTAGATTAAACATGTAAACATCAAGTTATATGCTTTCCTTGAGCCCACCTAAGAATAGGTCATTTAGGTTATCCTATGTGATATTCTCTCTACATTAAGACTGGTTCTAAAATTTCTAAATATAATTATTTAAAGTCCTATTGGCTATTTGTATTAGTTTTTATAACTAGGTAAATTAATTTTATCACACTATTGTGGTAGTACATTTACAACTCATCAGTAAAAATAGACCAGTAACAGTGAGGACCTTATTTTCTTTTGATTGCATAACTAAATATACTGATTGAATTAATGTAGTTACAAATATAGAAATTTTGTGACCAACTTCTATGCACACAAAATATTATGTATGTCAAATAAATTTTCCATTTGATTGATCTAGATTATAATATACTTACCATCAAACTTACACATGTCTACTTTTGGTAGCATGTTCTGTGAACCTATATTTGAACTTGGATTATTCTGGCTAGAATAATTTGAAGGCTTGGTGGATGATTATTATATGGTGGAATTATTTTCATATTAGCCACTATATTTAATAATCTCATATTAATGCTACTCAAATTTTCTTTCATTATGTCCAAGTCACTTTTGACCACATCGAGATCTTCTCTTTTAACCATGCTTTTAAAATATACTTGGAAGTGTGTAACCAACCCAAAAACCCTTGCATCAAAAATTTTGTACTCCATTTATTATTTGTTAATCATTCTTCCTAGAGTGGTTTTCCATTTTCTATCCTTTATTATTTTGACTAGCCATGCATGAACTCTAGGATGTAGGGTTCAATAATTTCATATTTAGGGTTTCAAGATAAAAAAAAGTGCATTTGAGGCTTATAGCATTGCAATCATCTTGCTAGTTTGAATCCAATGAATATTATTATGTATAAGGTGAAAAAATTAATATTATATTATTTATTTATTTAAATCCCTCAAGAAAGACTTTGTTAATGGAAAAATAAAATCCTTCTAGATTGTAAGTCATGTTTTTTCGATCTTTCAACTCGTAAAATAATTGTTGTATAGATATTTAAAAAAATCCATCATATAACATTTCCTAATATAATTTATACTACCACTTGAAATTAAATTAATAAAATAGATTTATCCAATTCATATAAATGGATGCAAATATAAAAATCAAGAACAAAGTAACAATAGCGTATTGTAATAATTAACAGTAGAATAGAGCACATCCACACCAAATATTGATAATAAAGTAGAGTAATGGCAATATAATATTGATCCACTTTGACAGGGAAACCTCCATAACCATTCAATAATAATAAAATTTGCAATATGATACTCAAATATGAACCATTTCCTCTTATTCATACCTAATTAAGGTTATGTTTACTCTATAGGTTGACCTAATAAAAATATGTGAACATAAAGAATTGTGATATGATAAGGTAAATATTATTTTATCCATAAATTGGCCACCCATATATATATAAATGCTATAGATTAAGGTCATAGCATCTTAAGAACTATTTTTTTGAATTTATAGATAATAGTTTATGACTAAAAAGATCAAATGACTATGGGTTATTCACTTTCACCATTGATGTTAAAATATATATGGAAGAGTTAAATATTAAGGTATTAATATCCTCCTAAATAGGTCCAATATGGTGAAATTGTATATGGATAACTAAAATACTTGTTGACAACATGGAAGATACAAGTATTCAAGTGTATTTGAGCACCTTAATTGCTAATGTGAAAGTATTCGGTTTACAATGGAAGTAGAAAAGGATGATATATTTACTTTCCTCAATTTGATATCAAATAATAAAGGATGAAGTTTTATCATGAGGAATATGTACAGGAAACATGCACACAAATGAATATTCCCACCACCACCAAATGCATAACATAGTTTTGCCAAATTATCCATAATGGCCATGATGAGAGTGAAAAATGATGAGATTATGGAAATTTAATGATGAATAACTATTTTAATAATCACATTATGTGAGTTATTATTAAATCAAAACTAAGGAAAAGGTGACCACATGGTGAATTGAAGGCATAATAAAGAGTTTAGTTACCCTACTTTGAACAAGATTACAAAAATCCTCATAAATCACAGAAATGGTTTGATGTGTCTTCAATATAGAACTATCGAGGGATTTATTCATTAAACTAAAGATAAAATGGATCCCACATTTTAGGATGGAGTGTACCATATTATTTTTGTGATTGTGACACAATCTACATTGGGAAGACTAGTATGATTAGTAAGTTAAGAGTTGAGGAGCCTAGTGTTGACATGAAGAGAGTGTACTCCCAAATTATCTATCGCTTAGCACACTAGAAAGTTGGATCACCAAATTTTATTATATAAGTTAGAGATTATGTCTACCAATAGTAAGTAAATAAAAATAAATATCAACAAGTCCCTAATAATTAGAAGTTTGTAGATGCTAAATCTGATTTTTATATGATAAACTAGTCTTGTACCCTTAGTAAATATAACTCATGGATCATCCCTTCTGTTTAGGACCTTATCACTTCCAAAAGGCACATGTTCACCATCTTATAATGCCTAAATTATTATCATATAGTCTGACCCTAATATTTTGAT
This sequence comes from Torreya grandis, assembly GCA_037957365.1. Classification (NCBI taxonomy): domain Eukaryota; kingdom Viridiplantae; phylum Streptophyta; class Pinopsida; order Cupressales; family Taxaceae; genus Torreya; species Torreya grandis. The sequence continues at coordinate 2,732,818 of JARHVA010002169.1, read as the reverse complement.
TACTCAAATAACTTATAGCCCACAATATGCTTAAAACTTGATATATTTCCTTCACTTTTAGTTATAAATCTTTAGCATTTTACTATTGTCCAAGACATTACCATCTAGATTATGAAATTAACATCAATGCTAGTGTCAAATTCTAACACTAGTGTCTATACCTCACAAACACTCAAATTTGTAAATATTTCAACATGTATGGGTTAGTGTATAGTGTTCATCTAACCCTCTCATGAGAACATTTCAAAATGCATTATATAAATACAAGAAAAAGACCATTCATTATAATCAAGAAATATCAAGTACTTTTTAAGCACACATAAATCTAAGATCACCTCTCGAGCTTGAAAAACTTCCTTGTTATTCCTTATTTCTAGATAAGTCATAAGAACAATATATGTATATGTCTAAAGCATCCAAAGATAAATCAATGAGCAATATTTTATAAGTTACAAATTAGATAACTACATGCAGTTGCATATAACATATTGCATAATTATTCACACATAAACCCTCATAAGGGGAGAACTACATCAATCTAAGGCCCTCGTCAGAGTATTGGCTATGTAGGCAATACTCATTGTCAGTGGGGTCTTTGAGATTAGCTCAACTTCACTTGATCTCACTAACCTATGTTTTACAAGGTGGCATGCCCTAATTGGAGGAGCTTAGGTTTTGAGGTATATATTGATTTCCAAAACCTATGCACATAATTTGAATAGACAATCTAAAAAGTGATAGGGAAACCTAATATGAAGAGGTGGAATATATATAAAAGGAAATGCAAAAATTCATTGACACTAGTGTCCTTATTTTGATGGTAGTGTCAAGGCTAATAGAGAGCTAATTTATAGAATATGACAAATCATAGTTGAGCATCATCCTGACTGTTTCTACACCACTTCTTAGATCTACTTGTGCATAATTTAATAAGCTAAATGTTATTCATTTTTATGCTTAAACAATCATATTACTATTTAGCATTGTACTTTCTATATTTATCATATTTCCATAATTTAGCCATATATCAAAATATATTGTGAATGTGAATTATTTAATTGGTCTAATTATAGAATATTTTTCCTTATTTGATTAGGTTATTCTTTTTACCCTTATTTTAAAAAATGATTACACTAAGTCATTAGAATAATTTTAAGTATAGATGAAGTGTGAATTCTTAGTCATACTTGGGGCCCCATTATCAACAAAATCCCTAGGTTGTTAATTTAATTTATTACTTAGTTATAGTGGTGATTAATTAACTACTAGTATATATATCTCATGTGTGTGTGTGTGTGTGTGTGTGTGTGTGTGTGTGTGTGTGAGAGAGAGAGAGAGAGAGTGATACTTCAAGAGATATTAATCTTGAGGTGCCTACCTTAAATTTATCACACACTACATGATTAATGAATTTATTATATTCTGAGAAATTTTTTTACTAACTATTGAAAGATGGCCTCAATCTAGCTAAAGAACTTTGTCAAGTTCAAAATGATCTTTCTAGGAAAAAACAAGTTACAAACTCCATTATATACCTAATATATTACATTTTTTTATTGACTTATCTTGGTAAGATTAAAAATAATAATATGACAATTAAATAAATTTCAAAATTAAAATCCGAACTATCATATGATGATCAAATGGACATTAAATTTAACGTGCCCATTAATTTTCAACAACTCATAAAAATTACAATGTACCACTACCCCCTGGCCACTAATATAGATTGCATATATGTGTAATTATTAATTAGTTAATTATCTCATGATTAATTTTTAAACCACACTTATCCTCAAACCCCCATGTTTTTATTATTCTTATATTTTGTTAAGGTGTATGAATGCACTTAATATCTGGGAAGCTTATTTCTTTCTAATACCTCCCTTATTTATCTCATTGCTTTTATTTTTATAAGGGGTGGTTCTTCTAGGGTTTTAGGTTTAAATGGCCACTTGAAATGACTATCATATCATATAAGGTTATCTCTATAAGGAGCCTTGGTTTTTACTCCTTGTAATAATATTATGTTTTTATCTCTTTATAATGGGTCAGATGCATCAACTCGTTATATCACATTTATTTATTTCTTATTGACACATATTTTCCTAAAAGTTCATGTATTAGTAAGATACCTAACAAAAAACATTTCTAATATCTTTAATTTAGATATGAGAAAAAATATATACTATTATATATTTTTTAAATACATATATATGAAAACAATCAACAGATATCAATCTTGAGGTATCTATCTTAGATTTATTGCATAACACAATGATTAATGATTTCATTACTTTCTTCAAAAATCTCTTCCTAGCTAGTGAAGAATGGCCTCAATCTAACTACACCATTTTTGGGGCTCAAAAAAATATCTTTAGGGAAAAAAGCTTCAAACTCCACCATATGCCTAGGATATTGGGATTTTTTATCAACTTCTCCAAACAACAAAAAAAACTGCTATATGACAGTTAAATGAACATCACATTTAAATTTCTGACTGCCCTATGAGATTAAATGGACATAAAATTTAAGAGGTGCTATTAATTTTTAACATCTCATAAACATTAAAATTCACTACCACTTTCGATTGCCATTGTAGGTTATTCATATTAACATAATTAATAAATTACACTCAAGTCCTAGTTTTTAGCTTAGTTATTATAGAAGCTTTGCATTGTGGTATAATTTATATCTAATAATAGTTTGTAAGATCCAATCTCAACTTGCCACATAATATGTACAATAATTGATCACCTAATCATAAATATTGGTTCTACTTATTTTTTAATAAATCAATTTAAATTTTGATTTTCCTTTCAATTAAATATAATAAACAAAAATGGTGATGGGGAAGAGTCATATGCTACATAATTGAATAGATTGTATGTGTCAATGAAGACACATGTGTGGTTATATGCACTTATAAAGTTAATGGTCTCAAATACTCTTCCCCTTCCCCTTCCTTTAACAGCAAACCAATAAATTAAGATGTAGAAGTTGGCATAATATCCAACTCACATAGCGTCTTGACTAAATGGGTCTACCCCTATTTATTATCCAAGAGATGATATTGTGGAAGTTTTTAATATTTAATTTTATTATGATTATGATTTTTTTAAATGAAATATAAGGTTATAATAAGGGGCTATTTTGTGCCAATTAGCTTTTTTTTAAGAAAAAAATGTAAATTTTAGAATCACCAATGAATATTTTTAAAAAAATATATTCATCAAATTTATATAAAATGTCTATAAAGTTGTCAAATTAGTCAAAATGCACTTATTATCTGTGAATCTTAACTATCTCAAATGCCTCCCTTATTTATTTCATTGTTTTTAATTTTATAGGCGATGGTGCTTCTAGGGTTTGGGTTTCAATACCCAATTTCAATGACAATCCTATAAGGTTATCTATATAAGGAGCCTTGGTTTGTACTCGTAATTATACTATGTATTTCTCTCTTTAAAATGGATTGGACATATCAAACCCGATATGTCACATTTTATTTTTATCAACACATATTTTCCTAAAAAATCATTTATTAGTAAGATACCTAACAAAAATAAAGTCTAATGTATTTAATTTAGATATGAGAAAAAATATATACTAGTATATATATTTGAAATGTGAAGAAAGCTAGGAGATATCAATTTTGAGGTATCTATCATGGATTTTTTGCATAACACCTTGATTAATGATTACATTACTTTTTTTGTAAATTTCATGTTGACTTGTGAGAAATGGACTCAATTTAATTACACGAATGTGTTGGGCTCAAAAAGATATATTTAGAAAAAAAAGGCTTCAAACTCCACCATATGCCTAAGACATTACCATTTTTTATCCCTTAAATAGATATATACAATTATCATCCTCACTAATAAAATTATAACTATTTCAATCAAATATTTAGAAATTGAAATATTAATTTGCTAAGGCAGTCGTCAAACCACCACAAGGCAGTCGGGCATCATATCTTTAAAACATATGGATAATAGTTGATGAATAACGTTCACAAGAGTGTGCATTTCTTCTTTGGCAATCAATGAAGCAGATGTCATGAAACAAAAGAAATTGTCCGTAGCGTGGGTTTCACCGGGTTTAGTTGTAGTAGTTGAAGACTATTTAATATCCATCACCTGCACAACCATCATATTCATGGATGACTCTGTCCACTCCTTTGTCAATATTAAAATGCCACTAGATAAGTGGATGAGATCGTGACGGGCGGCGGCAGTACGAAGCTCTGTACAGGGGATTTGACTCTTGTGTGAGCTGTTTTAAGCTGTAATTTACAACTTTAAAGGAAAAAAAGAGATAATAGATTTTGTCTATATTTTTTAATAAGAGAATATTTTATGTTTAATGTGTGGGCGTGATTACCAAACACACAAGTGAAAAATTGGAAAATTAAAATTAAAATTAATGAATGATTATTTTGAAATTTTTCATATGGTTTGTATGGAGAAAATATTTTAGGCTTTCAGGTATAATTATGTGAGTAGTTTTAGTTTTAAAATTATGTATATAGTTATATCTAAAAATTATCTTGTTCATTTGTTTGGATTGTGAAAATATTAAAACTCTTATTTTAGTCTTCATTTTCATGATAGGAAAATTAAAATTAGTGAATAATCAATTTGAGTTTTCTCTAAAGCTACCAACGGAGATTGGATTTGAAGCACTGACATGCTAGCTTTTGTAATTTGTTTTGAACACTTCCAAATGGTTTCTAATACCTTTGTGTGATTAGTTTTGAAAAATAGGGCTTACTAAATGGACTCACGTTGTCCTTCATGCCATGAATCCCCTGAATTTCAATATCAAGATGTGTACTCCGTTCCAATGTAGGATTATTTGGCTCAAGCTTTTGTTCATTAGTTTGTTCCTTGGTTGTCTTGTAATTGTTCTCCACCTTTCCCATCCACCACCCCTACCCTCTTGCCCTATATAGACCAATGTTTCCTCCTCCTCATCATCATCTTCATGCCCATTCGAAGAAATGATGTTAATAGCCACAAGAACACTCCACTCATTGAATTTTGAATTGGTGTAATCACTACCTACCATAACATGGCCATGCAAGCCTAGAACACGTAATTCCATTTTCAACAGAAAAGATCACCCACAGTGACACTTTTAACACTTGTTGGAGTGACTATTCATATTTATTCATGGAGTTAAGTTTAATTAAGAGTTTGTTTATTTATTATTGAGTTGAAATTAATTGTGCATACATAATTTGTGTAGTGTACAAATATACTAAATTATTTTATTTGCGAGGTGATCACAATAACCACTTTGATTGTTATGAAACAAACTCACAAACCTATTAGTAAGCATTATTTATGCTTCTCCTAGGTTGTAGGGAGAGAAGATATTGCGGATTATGTAATTATTGAGGCAATAATATGGAGACCTTTATAGCATATGCTTTGTGTGTTGTGCATATTACTTCGTTGTGGTAATGGTATGCAAGGGAGGCCTTGGTTGTTGAAATTTTTTTGAATTATGATATGGTATTAGAGCTGCTCCATGCAACGATTACTCTACCTCTCAACACTATTTCAAGACCTATGTTATTGTTTGACATCTCCTTTTGGGTTGTACTATTCAATTATGTGGTGGACTTTGTTTTAGAGTAAAGTTGTACACCTTATGTGTTGCATTACTCTTTCATTTATGGTTTTTTTGTTTTGCTCTGCACTGGAAGGTGATTTACATCAAATTTATACTTTTTATATCTATATTATATATCGGCTTCAATCTGTGTTTTGAATCTACGTTGGTTCTATGCATCAAATCAATCACTTATGTATCCACCTCCTAGCCTGGTTATCGTCAGACTACATCGTTCAACACAAACTACATAGCCTCTGATCAATGGGATAATTATTATAAAAGATGTGTTTTTTAAAATAGGGAGGTACTTTTTCTTTGAGATTGTGAAAAGAGGACATCTTTCTCATAATGGAAAATTAATTGTAAAGGTGCTATTTTTTATATTACTTTCGATGAGCATTATTGTTAAGTGGTGACAAAAAATTATTAATATGGAGAACATTTTTTAGTTTTATTTTTATAAAAGGAGGGCTTTTTTTTTTACATAGCATATGACATTTCTTGTCATTTTATCCTTGCTTTTATCTTACTAGTCGAAGACGGAGGGTGAAGTTCGGTTTGGTAGGCAGTCAGAGCCCTTCATAGAGAAAACAAACATGTTATTTCTCCTTTTTCATTATCTTTTCCATCACACTTTGCAAACTCATGAGTGTATTTCTAACAAAGTCTGACATCTCATTTTGAGTGTGCATTGTATCTTTTATGCCACTTATTGTACTCACAGACACATTTTCGATGTAATTTGACGTCCCTCTTTGCCCATTTTCACTATTATTGGTCTTTTCATGTCTTCTAGTATGGATTTATGTATGTTTGAACCCCTCAATTATTCTAACTACACCACATGGAAAATCAAAATGTAGATGCACTTGTAGATGAAAAGCTTATGGAGAGTTGTGTTTGGTGACTTTCTTACCTTTAAAGATGATGAAGATATTGTGTGGCTTGTATCCTTTCAAAATGAGGTATTTTGTTTCATTCGCCTCCATATATCATAGAGTTAATAGTCTCATATTGTACATGACACATCATCTAAGGAAGCTTGAGACATTATTTTTGCATTATTTGTTAGGAGGTCACTTCACCTCCAATAGTTATTCTTCCTTCTCCTCCCTCTCGTAGTGAGGATTTTTCTGTTGGTGACATTGTTGATGTTTCTCCATCATATTCTCCCATTTGTGAGAATATAATTCTTGATGGTGATATGCATAAAGAACCTTTGACATCTCCTCTTTCTGTTGGTTTTAGTTCTCCTTCATTTGCTAGTGAGGACTTATTTCTTGAGGATGAGACACTTGTACCACCTATTCTTACTGCTCATGCTACATATTTATTTATTAGTGATAACTTGGGTGAGGTATCTACACCTCCTCCACATAATGATGTACATTCTAATCCTATAATTGTTACTCCTATTCTTGATTTTAGTTTGATTATTGATAGTACCATACCAAACCCTAAGCAACCAATTGATCATATGGCCTTGTTTTTAGCACTTCAAGAAGCAAACAAGAAACTAATGAAACATAATTCCTTTTTATGATCCTTGATTCATGGTAAATATTCCCTCATATGCTCTTTGTAGAAGAAACTCATTGGTATACAACATAAGACTGACGTGTTGGACACTCATACCAATGTTCTTAGTCCACCATGTATTGTTATTAAATTTGCTATGCATCCACTTTATGCACTTTTATAGTGTGATCTACCAAACCCTAATCAACCCATTTATGTTGTTCCTCTTATTATAGATGATACTTTTGTGTTTATTATTGTTGCACACTCTACACATCCCACTTTAGTTCCACCTGTATATATGTTTGTTTCTTTTGAGAAACATACCATTATTTTTGGCTCTCGCATGCTTCATTCCATGGGTCAGACTACTAGACTTGTGGGCATTGGTAAGCATCTACAGAGTATTACTACCCCTATACAACTTGTTACATGGATTTCTCAGCATGGCATTGGTTATGATGCAAATGTTTTTTTGGGATATTATAATAGAGTTTCATCCTTTGTTCATTCTACTCTTTGTGAGGATAGTGAGCTACATATGGGCTCTTTTTCACCTTCACTTAGGCCTAAGAAACCTCAGATTCTAATAGTCAAACATGATCCCCCTAACACTTTTTTGGATTTTACCTCGCATTCTTCTACTGTGGACTTTGCACCCATTTATATGCAATCATTTTCATCCACCATTCATGTTCATTTGGGGTGGATTTTAAATCATTTTTGGCAATGTCGACATCATTCATTGAGAGGACTCTACAGGGGAGGTTCCTCCACCGTTCAACGTCTTCAACTGCACATTACTCATCATGCCTTTTGATGCTCCTTTGTTGTATGAGCTCTTTTTAGGCAAACTTTTTTTTAGCATGCATATCCCATTACCCAGATGACATCTTCAACAACATTTATAGTTTCTTTCATCACTTGGTGATATTGCTTGTTGGATGGGACCTATTTTGTAGTCACACTGAGAGTCCAGGATTTTTATCCTTCATGTGTGTATACTCCATGTTGAACACTTTATTCTTCAATTGGTGTCTATCCTATCACCACCAGGGACATATTATTGAGAGATTTATATCTTTATATTTGATGTTGACTGTGTCCTTCAAATTTATTGTGAATTTTGATCTCCTTCAGAAGAGTGCCTAGTTTGGTGAAACCCAACGTTAGCACTTTAGTGTTTGAGTAGTGGGATTTTTCAATTCATACATTTTTTGAGTCACTACACCCACTCCAACATTATGGGTGGGTGTGTGCACATACTACTTTAGTTGTTGTGCTCCTTGTTAGCACTTGGTGCACCACATTTCTATTAGAGGTTGTTAATTGAATGCATCTTTTGTTTGATAGGCTTCACTCCATTGAATGCACATACTACACCATTGTGTTGAGCTTTTAAGTTGTGCTTCTTTGGATTCCTTGAAGCTTAAGTCCTCTTCTCCTCTTTCATTATAGTTTTGTTGGTTTTTGGGTACCTTGTAGTGACACATTTCATCCATGGTAACTTTTTTTTTTAATAATTTTATGATCAATGTTTTTTACATAGTAAGCTTAGTATATAGTACCAGTTTCTATTTAACTTGGTAGTTACAATAACTCAACATCCATGTATTCAGATAGGATGGGTTAGTTACCATATGGATACTTTGTATTTCACTATGATTTTGTCCATGGGTGCCTGATCAAGGCTAGATATTGAGACCCATTTAGTCTCTTTACTTTCTCTTTTTCACTCCCTATTCTATGCTTAAAAGAGGGTGTCGGAGTGACCATTCACACTCACTCATGGAGTTAAGTTTAATTAAGAGTTCATTTATTTATTGTTGAGTTGAAACTAATTGTGCACGTATAATTTGTGTAGTGCATAAATACAGTGGATTTTCCTATTTGTGAGGTGATCACAATAACCACTAGGTTGTTATGAAACAAACTCACAAACCTATTTATAGGCACTCTTTATGCTTCTCCTAGGTTGTATGGAGAGAGAGGATTATAGTGGGTTGTGTAATTATTGAGTAAATAATATGGAGATGGTTATAACATATGTTGTGTTGTGCATATTATCTCACTGTGTTAATGATATGTAGGAGAGATCCTGTTTGTTGAAAAATTTCTTAACTACGACAACACCGATCTCATGATCCTCCTATCCTTATTCACACATAGACCTCTATTCTCATGATGGTCTTTGCTTTCAAGTCGTGTCACTTATAGCTACCACTTACATGGGCTTTCTTACAGGTTTTGTCATCCTGCACTAGTGTCCACTCTAACAAATCATAAAATATAAGAGTTCTCGTAATTTTCTTGTCCATTGCAATTGAAGTCTATTGAAATCCCCCTTTTAGGGCTCAAAATGTAGATTTTCCCTTACCCTAGATTTTGAGCCTTTCCTTCGCTTATTCCTAGTTGAAGATGTGCTAACCGGGGTTTACTCCAGATCTAAATTCTTGCCCTTGGCTAACGCTGGGGTTTTGGGACTTTTGGGGTTTTTAGGATTTTGGTGGTTATTTGCGGTTATAAAGCCATCTCCTTTATCTAAAACCTCACTCTTTGGTCCATTGGGACTATTATCACAATGTTGCTCAACATTGCATGGATAATAATAATAATAATAATAATAATAATAATAATAATAATAATAATAATAACTTTATTATTATTATTTCCATAGTTTTTTACGAAGTTTGAAACCATAGATAACTGAACCCACTTCTATTTGCTTGCAATTTCCTACTCTAGTTTTCTATAGGCCTCCACAAGATTAAAAATATGAGTATTTATGGGAGAAAACACCTTAGAGAGACAAATTTCACATTAGAGAGACATATGACATTATAGACAATATCATAATATAAAAACTTAATTACACTTTTTGTATAAATATAAATATAAAAAGTAATAAAATAATGTCGATTTAAATTTTTTCTTTCACAATCATAACATCAAAACTTTTTCCACCTTACTATTATAAAACGTAATTATATCAAAATCCTAATTCTTAACATATAAAACTTTAATTTTTTTATTTTTATTTTTAAATGTTAAATTTATTATTATTTAATTAATAAAAATACATACAAATTTTTAAACTATATTTAAAAACTAAAATGAAAAATAATAAAATATATGTAGAAAATAAAATGTAATGACTTTGAAAGAGTCTCCTCTAAAAAGAGTTTTCCACGAGTTCCTAGTCTAAGATGTGGAGCATTCAAAATTCATTATGAAAGTTTAAACTTATCTACCTTCAACCAAGAAGATAGAAACACTTTTTAAAGCAAATTAAGATGGTCATGTAGATTGTTTTCCCACCGAATTCTATGCACCAAGAAATTAAAAGTCTTGACTTCTAGTGTTCCCTTACCTTTTCCCTTTCCCCTTCCAAGAAGCTACTCCCAAGTACCGGCAACAAAATAAACACAAACACAAGGAAAGCTAAAACATAGCTTTCTCATATGTAAATCTGAGAAGTTGATACCCCCTAATCTGACCACCATTAATATATGAGGGGTACCGAAACGTTAGTTCCTCACACCCTTCTTCGATCGTCGGTGAGAAGCGAAGAGAGCTCCCACATTCTGCTGTTTATGCACTCCGTCATTTAAAGTGGCACACTGTAATTTGTTAAGGAATACTTGTGATGGCGCCAGCTCGAGTGGAGACGCTATCTGGCAGCGGCCTGGAATCGATTCCTTTGGAGTACGTGAGACCTGTGGAAGAGAGGCCCACCGAAAGCGTTCTGGATCTGAAGGATCTCAAAGACCAAGGCCCTCAGCTTCCTGTCATTGACTTTACTGGGTGGCATTCAGGCGATCAGGAAGAGAAAAAGAGAATAATGCGGGAAGTGGCCAAGGCCAGCCAAGAATGGGGAGCCATGCAGTTGCTCAACCACGGCATATCAGAAACCCTAATCACTCGCCTGCAGGCCGCGGGGAAGGCATTCTTCGACCTCCCCATGGAAGAGAAGGAGAAGTATGCTAACGATTCCGGCAACGGGAAGATCTCAGGGTACGGAAGTAAGCTGGCGAACAACGCGAGCGGGCAGCTGGAATGGGAGGATTACTACTTCCACATTCTGTGGCCGGAGCAGAAGCGGGACGTGCAGAAGACGTGGCCCGGCTATCCTGCGGACTACGAAGAGGTGACGGTTGCGTACGGAGGAGAGATCCGCAAGCTAACCACTCAAATTCTGGGCGCATTGTCGTTAGAGCTGGGTTTGGAGGAGGGTCGCATGGAGAGGGTGTTGGGCGGGGAGGAGCTGGTGATGGAGCTGAAGATCAATTACTATCCGCGCTGCCCTCAGCCGGAGCTGGCGTTGGGTGTGGAAGCGCACACCGACATCAGCGCCCTCACATTCCTCCTGCACAACATGGTGCCCGGCCTCCAGCTCTTCCACCACGGCAAATGGATTACTGCCAAATGCATCCCCGGTGCTCTCATCCTTCAGCTCGGGGACCAAGTAGAAGTACATATTCATTGTATATACATACATTTACATATTTCACAACCCCTAAACTTAACTATTCTCTCCTGTCATTTGTAGATTCTGAGCAACGGCAAGTACAGGAGCGGGCTGCACCGAGGCCTGGTGAACAAGGAGAAGGTGAGGATATCGTGGGCGGTGTTCTGCTGCCCTCTCAGAGACGCCGTCATTGGCCCCATGAAAGAGATGGTGGACGACCAAAACCCTGCGCTCTTCCCTCCCAGGACCTTCCAGGAGCACATCGATTACAAGCTCTTCAGAAAGAACCAGGCCATCAAAGAAACAGCTCATCCACGTGGGGTTAATTAAACTCGTACGGGTCGGTCATAATTATCTAATAGACCGAGTACTACTTGTTATATTACGTTTCCGTAGCCTACGGTAGCTCTTTTATTTATATTAAAAATTGTTTATTATGGTATTGCAAGGACTAAAATAGATGTTTGAAGTCTTTCAACATAGAAAAGGTTAAGAATGTCTAAAGTACAAAGACGTTGCAACTTTTACATATTTGTCATATAAATATTGTTTAATCAAAATTGTCACTTATTAATGATATAGTTATTGAACAATATCGAAGTCAATGTCATGTCAAGAACAAAATTTTTATAATATAAAAGGGAAAATAAGTTTATAAGTCATTTTCATGTCAATTAAGTACTAAACAATGATTTATAATGTGATGATTAGAAAGAACAATGATAACACATTAACATTCCATGTATAGTAATGTTTATTTTAAAAAGAGGTATCTAAATTAATATGAAAACTAAGATGGTCATGAATTTTGCTAAGAGAATGGGTCTTAGAAAAATAAAGTGCCTTGTCTTGTAACGTATTATATATATGTTGTCAAGTTTAACAATCTTATCATAATGGTAAAAATAATCTAAAACCTTTATTTCTATTACGAGCATAAATTAATCCATCAATAAAGTTATGCAAAGTGTAAAAAGAGTCATGAGAAAAAGATTTATAAAAGTGTTTTTATAAGTATTAGTACATAGGACATAACGCTCCAAACAAAGATTTCAAAATAATATAAATAAGTTAAGAAACATTTGTTACTCCATTAGATTACTATATGAGATTTGAAAATTTGAGAGTTTGTACATTGCATTTATTTACCACTCCATTTTTATAATTATTAATTGAGGAATATTTATAATTGCATTAAAGTTAAAGGGATATTTTTAAATAACACAACAAATATGCTTATTAGGGACTGATAAGAGTTACGCAAATGCTAGTCCTTTTTTTTTAATATCATAATTAGGGAATTGAAATAACGAAAATATAAAAGATAATTTTAGTTGATCATTTGCAACAAACATTATGTAGCTTAAATAATAAAAGTTACAAATTACTATTATATTCTCTTAGTGTTTTTTATTGAATGCAAATAATTAAATTGATAAAAGTTTGTTTGTAAACATGTATTTAAAAGTTTGTATATATGTGTGTGTGTGTCTTTCGTGACTCTATGGTAACCGTCTTAGTTAAATCATATGCTTAAGTTTCTCAATGTTGGTAATATTTATTTATACCTTGTAAATAAATTACAATAATTGTCTTAGTTAGAGCATGTGGTTAAGTTTTTCAATGTTGGTAAATAAACCACAATAAATGTCTTAGTTAGATCGTATGGTTAAGTTTTTTAGTATTATTAATATTTATTCGTATCGTGTAAATTGTAAAAACCTTCAAGGAGAAATGTATCTAATTAATAAAAGTGGTCCAGACCAAAGCTCTTAATTTTTACTTTGTGTGATGATTGCGTGAAGTTGAAGAAAGATACTAATTATGAAACTTGGTGTTTTAAAAATTATCCAAGAAACTATCCTTGTTTGCTTGTTTAATATTTGGTATTAATATTTTGAAGAGTGTGGTTTGACTTTATAAAAAATGACAAACATCGAGAAAGCTCCTTAATCTAAATAAAAGTTGCATAGCAGCTAAGCATGTCATTACATATTTTTTATTGAAACATAGATAATTAATTAAATTAAATATAGTTTGTAAAAATGCACTTAATAAATCAGATGTCCTTATAGATCCGTGGCAGCATTCTCAGCTGGTTTGTATAATTAAGTTGTTCAACATTGATAAAATTTATTTATAATTTGTAAATGAGTTGCTGCAACTATTTTAGCTAGATCTTGTGGTAGACTTTCTTAACATTGGTAATATTTAATTGTAACCCATAAACTGTAAATTAAAAATTGTAATCACTTCCAAAATAAAAATGTGTGTAATTAATAAAAGTAATCCGGATATCATTTATTCTTATTTCATCTGTGGTGGTTGTGTGAGATCAAAGAAAACTATCAAAATACTAAACTTAATTGTGATTTAAAAATTGTCCAAAAAACTGTCTTTGTCCGTCAATCACACTTATCTCTAAAATCAATATTCATAAACAAATTTGATGGTATAATCAACATTAATTCTAATATTTATTATATTTCTTATTTTAACTTGTTCATTAAATCAAGAATACCTCCTTATTGATAAATTAAGACCTGTACTTTGAAAGTAAATTTTGGGCGATTAAATTCTGCATAGGAGCCCAAACAATCATATGCACAACGATATCTAAATTAAGACCCACAGTTTTATACTGATGGATCTAACATTAGTTTAGAAATAATGCGTACCCCTTTTATTCGATTGAAATGTAGAACTATTACTACAAACGAATCGTTTATATAATTATATATAAGATGTAAATAGATCTGTGATTTCTTTGCCTGAAAATAATAATTAGTAGAGAAGATGGAGGATTTGTGAATAGCTAAATGTGGAAATGTGATTTAATATATTTTATATCATATAAGATCCCTTCCGTACTTTCACCCGTCTTTCTTGTGCTGTGAGAGGTATTGCAGCTTTAATTATTATAGTTATTAAATGAGGAATCTTGTCAATTTGAATCCTGACGCATCACATGTAACTTTTTATTAATCTAATATTAAGTACCTATCTTTTGGTCTAATAAATATATATTTATACTTATACCGAGTGTCTAACACGAGAGCGTATTAACTCTAAAAGAATATGTTTAAATAGTATTTGCTAAATATTTTATTATTTATATTTTAAATTTAAGTTAAATTTTATAATTGCTTCAATAATATGTATTGAAGAGTTTTTTTATTGATTTAAAAAAAAAGGTAACGGTAAAATATTACTTTTCTATATATATATTTTGTGTTATTAATGTAGACATTCAATTTCAGGCATAACCAATTTTCAATTAAATTTAAGATTGATTTATATCAAACATTGCAAATTAAGCATATGAATTATTGAACGTCTCAAATTTGGGTATGCATCGTTCATCAATGCTCAGAATCATATTGAAGCATCCATATTTAAGATATTACCCTGTATGCAATAATAACTTCTCATGGATTCACCTTCAATCACCTTGTAACATAACAAATGTCAATTTGGTTTATAGATCCATTGAGTGGGGTACTTAATAAATTCTTAAATGAGTAAAAATACTAATCAAAATCAATTAATTAATTAAATAAAATTAAATGCTTAGTTGAATTATTCACTTGCAATTAATGAACATCTAAAAATAGAAATTTCAAAAATCAAAATATCAATAATTTTATCTGTATTTTTATGAGTTGTTAAAATATCTCAAAATATCTAATTTGAGAATCACAATTAGTAATTGAAAGTCATAATTACATGATAATTTTTAATTCAACTAGAGTTAGTCTCAACTCAACCTTAACTCACTTTGGGTGAAAGTTAATTCCTAAAGTTATAAATACAAGGTCATATCTCTTCATTTCTAAGCTTAGATATTGTAGAATTATTATACAAGATTTACTCCATAAGCCTTATGCAAGTAATGTTATCATGTCCAAATTTTAAGCCAAGTAATCAAACCAAGGTGCTAAAAAAAAGTGACGCCAACAAAGTTCTATTAATGAAGATTTCTTGATGCACAAGTTGAGCAAGCCCTATATTTAGAGCTCCAAGAAAGGTAAAAGAAGATTTTTTTTATATTTTACTTATGTTTTATATGCATACTTGTTACTTATGCTCTTTTTAGTGTCTAAGCTAGAGGTGTTATTGTTTACAGTGTTTATTTAGATTTTATTTTATTTTACCAACATAATACTAATCTCCCCTCTTGGATTTCTTATTCACATAATAACACGTCTGGTGAAATAGATAATGAGGTAGTTATAATAACTTTTAATGTGTTTTGTTATGTTTTTCTATTCCTAAAAATTATTGATACAGAGCTAATATTTTTTTTTAATTCATTATTTTGATCTGAATTTTTTAAAAAATGTGCGTCTTGGACTTATGAACAATCTTAATTTTTTTAATGAAGAACTAGTGCATAGTTTAGAAGTTATGATCAAAACACTGACTGCCACTTTTATTTTCTATTTTTTTGTTAAAAAAAATGGCAGTTAAAATCACTGTCGTTTTTAATCTATTTACTATATTTTTCTGATTTTTTGACAAATTATTCTTACTAATTTCAACTTAATTCTCTCAAAATTTCATTGAAATCTAATTTGTAGTTTAAAATTTATGACTCTTTTAGTGACTACCTATTATTATTGAATAAATCGCCATTAAAACAATCATATTTTTTAAATCTATATACTTTTTTTAAAGTTATGTGCATTTATTTTATCTACATTTTATATAAATTTCATCAAATATGAGTTATAGTTTTTTAGATATTAATATTTTATTGTAACTTTTATTTGTTAATTTTTGTTTTAATTGTTTTCTAGTTTTATTTTAAATTTACAAGTTTATATATATATATAATTCTAACTTACCGGTATTTGGTATTTGGAAGCTTTCTAATATTTTGATTTTACAGGGTTTGATTTTTTAATAGTATAAAAAAATGATTGTTAAAATAGTTATAGTTTTTAATTCATTTAGTATTTTTTTTCTATTTTTTACATATTATTTTTATTAGTTTCAATCTAATTCTCTCAAAATTTCATTGAAATTTGATTTGTAGTTTAGAATTTATGACTCTTTTAGTGTCTGTTTATTTTTTAAAATAAACAATCATTAAAATAATCATATTTTTTAATCAATAAATTATTTTTTGCTAAATTTTTTATATGGAGTGCGCATTTGTATTATCTATGTTTTGTATAAATTTCATCAAAATCAGAGATAATTTTTTAAATATCAATATTTTACTATCTCATTTTATTTGATAATTTTTTTTTAGTTGTTTTCTAATTTTGTTTTAAATTTGCAAATTATTTTTGGCAAGATCCAAAGACCAAGAATTATCTACATTTTATATAAATTTCATCAAAATATGAGTTATAGTTTTTTAGATATTAATATTTTATTGTCACTTTTATTTGTTAATTTTTGTTTTAATTGTTTTCTAGTTTTGTTTTAAATTTACAAGTTTATATATATATATATATATATATATATATATATAAATATTATTGTCACTTTTATTTGTTAATTTTTGTTTTAATTGTTTTCTAGTTTTGTTTTAAATTTACAAGTTTATATATGTTTATATATATATATATATATATATATATATATATATATATATATATACATACATATACATATACATATACATATACATATATAATTCTAAACTACCGGTATTTGGTATTTGGAAGCTTTCTAATATTTTGATTTTACAGGTTTGGTTTTTTAATACTATAAAAAAATGATTGTTAAAATAGTTATAATTTTTAATTCGTTTAGTATTTTTTTTCTATTTTTTGCATATTATTTTTACTAGTTTCAATCTAATTCTCTCAAAATTTCATTGAAATCTGATTTGTAGTTTAGAAGTTATGACTCTTTTAGTGTCTGTTTATTTTTAAAAATAAACAATCATTAAAATAATCATTTTTTTAATCAATAAATTATTTTTTACTAAATTTTTTATAGGGAGTGCGCATTTGTATTATCTAGGTTTTGTATAAATTTCATCAAAATCAGAGATAATTTAATTTTTTTTAGTTGTTTTCTGATTTTGTTTTAAGTTTGCAAATTATTTTTGGCAAGATCCAAAGACCAATTAAAGATAATTTTAAAGACTCTAAAATAACAAAACTCACATTTGAATTTGATGTTTTAAAAATCTTTTACTTAAGTCATTTTTGTCTTTCAGTAATTTCACACAACACCAATGGGCTAAACTTCATGACATATTTCATTTGATGCTATAAAAATGAACTCTCACTTTAGTTAAATATTCATAAAAGTGTTCATTTTTATGTTTGTTGATTGAGTGTTTGTAAGAAAAAATAAATGTTGCGTGTATGCTTCTAGAGGATCAGTTTCACCTCCACTCGCCTCAATGAAGGTCACTGGACAGAGTTGTAATGTCCCAATTGAGATTGGGGATACCTCTAGGTAAAAAAAAAATCGCTCGTTCTTTGCATTTTTCATTTTTATCCAAAAGTATGGAAAGAAAGTCATTAAGGTCCTCTCCAAAATCCAAGTGATTTAGGTGGCCCCAAAATGATCCTAAAGTCCTTCCACTTTCTTTATTTTCATGTATTTTGGATTGTGGGTGGGAGATTGCTTCTCCTTCACAAGTTCTTTAGGGGTACATTGACCTAAGGCTTCATCTCCAAGCATCGTACCAACCCCACTCCATAGTGGTGTATATAAATTAAGGGTGACTCATTGAGATGCTTGTTTGAGCGGTTAAACAAGCTCTAGTAGTGGTACTTAGCCTCAGAACGTAGGGACAATTCAGACATCGTACTACATTAAATAATTAATAGATGTAGTGGTTGTGAAAAGGACTAGACCTTTTCACAATAAATTAATTGACATGGATTTAAATGATGTGATCGTGCCCTAGTGTTTGCCATACATATGGAACCATATAAAAATAAACAAAAATTGGTAGTTAGATAACCCACCTTGTCGCATACATACTGTTGATGCAGGATGAGTAGCTCGAAGTTCTATGTCACTGTATAACCTTTTCAAAGAAGAGGGGGCCTAAAAACTCTACTTTTCATGCACTTTTACTTTTTATATTAACAATTTAAAATCCTCTCAAGAGTAAGTATATAGACAAAATTTGACAGTAGATGCAACCCTATCAATTTTAAGATTTAAGACATTATACTTAGGTGCTTTTGTCATTTTATCATTTTACTTACAGGTTCTTGTGTCAAAACTATTTGTTTGTCATACCACATCTAAAAATGAGTCTTGTTTACACAGTACTCCTTTGTTTGAAGAGGTATTATGTCATCCATTTTGACATCACACCTTTGCCTTAGCCATTTTGTCAAAACTTTCATTTGTGTATGTCACTTGATTGAAAAAGGTGTCATTACGCTACCCAATTCATTTCAAATCATGTGTCTTTGAGTCTTGAAACAAACCTTTTTGCCATACCTTTAGAGTATGATATCATTGTTACGCTACGCAAATCATTTTAAAAACTTGGTGTCTTGTGTCCAAAATTTCTAAACCAAACCACATGTGCCTTTTAAATCTATGCCTAGTACTATCATGTTGTTCATTTTTGTCTAACTTGTTGTCTATTTTGAAAAGCCTAATCTTCTAAATAAAATTTGAAATTAGCCTTGACAAGTTCAAATCTAAACATTGATTGATTTATGCCTACGCCTCATGTAATTTTAGCTTATATATCAAACTTTCACTTTTGGTTTGTGTAACTTATTTTAATTTTTTGCTCCATTTAAAAACTATTTTTGTGCCTAGATTTGGGGAAGTGGTCTATCTTCCAAATACCTAAAGTTTCATGTCTTTTTCCAAATGATCAAGTATGTATCTCAATCTAAATGTCTAGTTTGTGTCAAAGTGTTTCAAATTTGTTAGATTAAATATCTTTCCTTTTAGACATTTTTTAAAAGTCTAGCTTTTGTGCCTTTTCTAAAAGACCTAGCAATATTTGTTTGGAGCCTAGTTTTTGTGCCTCATTTTCTAAAATACTTAGCAACTTTTATTTTTTTAGACCTAGTTTAGACTTGTTTGAAACACTTTATACCTAAATTTAGCATTTCAGTTTTATTTCATCCACTTGACCATTTATTTTAGACATATGATGTTAGATTGTTTTATATCAAGTTTTAACACTGACCTTTTTAGAGATGCAATGCCATTCCTTCGACCAGGTTAGACCAAGTTTGGACCATTTGTCCTTTAGACATTATTTTTCAAAGTTTGTAGAACTCTAGGCTTTTTTGTGAAATATTCATCATTGATTTGGATATGTCTCATTAAAATCATATTAGACCCATGTACAATCCAAATTATAATAATTTGGTCGCACAAGATGAATAAAGCCAATACCCTCAAGTGCACTATTTGGTGATACCTTTTTTGGGATGATTAACATACCAAGTTTGACCTTTTAATGCTAACAGTACCCAATCCCCTACCTATACCATTAACCCTCCTTTAGTTTACATAAGCCAACAAGCTTACAACATCTAAGGATCACCATTCTAGGATCTCATCCTTTGGTTTGTAATAATAACTAAGCTTTGCAACTCCCTACCATTACCATTCAAGGACCTCATCCTTTGGCTTGTGAAAGCAACCAAGCTTCGTAACACCCTGCCATTACCATTTTAAGATGCCATCCTTTGGCTCACAATAGCAACCAAGATTTACAATGCCATACCATTACCATTTTAAGATCTCATCCTTTGTCTCTTGATAGCAACCAAGAGTCACAATGCCCTACCATTACCATTCTAGGCCCTCATCTTTTGGTTTGTGCAAGCAACCAAGCTTTGCATCACCCTACCATTACTATAGTAGTTCTTCATCCTTTGGATTGTGTTAGCCATCAAGCTTCACAACTATCTTCCATTACCATTATAGGCCCTTCCAAATATGGTAGCTCATTATCCCAACAAGGTTATGCAATTACAACTAGATGGGTAACGGTTATCATCTTAGATCGATAACCCATCTTTGTTCATCCCATCTTAGATGAACCTATTTATAAACATATCATTACCCAACCACCGATCATTCCTCATCCATTTCCAACCTTCCCCCAATTTAGAAAACTAATCATAATCTTCAAGCCACAATAGAGCCAATCAATACCTTTCTAACAGAGCCAATCATTCAAAGACCAAGATGTATTCAAAACTTGTATTTATAACTACTTGTAAATCAAGGCCAAGAGAACCAACCAATTCATGATGTTTTTGTTGAAACCCCTATTTGTGATAAGTCAACCTGTGATGAATCACCTTTTGATCCTTTACCCATTGTCAAAGAGTTTCCTCTGACAAGCTAGTCTTTACTAAGTCACTTCTTAATGATTATAACTATCTTTGGGTAGATTATTATCTCAACCATTGTCCTATTTTTAAAGAGCCTCTCTTTGATAAGCTAGTTTCTGTGGAGTTATCTCTTGACCTCTTTTCCATCGTTGAAGAGTCTCATTTTGACAAGCTATCTCTAAGGAGTCCTTAGCTAAGTATATTTTTGAAGATCCTATTATGCCATCATACATTGTTACTTATCTAATACCAAACATTCAACAAAACATAATTATAGCAGTATCCACACCAGATGAATAATCAACATTAGATTCAGGTTTTATTTTTAAATTGATATCAGATTTAGCATCAAATAGAATCAACGTTAGTCTCAACATCGGATTCAGAGTCCCTTGAGTTAGACTCAACTTCAGAATCAAAATACATTTATGGCTATTACAATATTTATTATTCATACCTTGTAGATCAATTTAAATATATTTATGATCCTTCCATGATTTTTTAGAATGATTATTTTAATATCAACACAAGTTCTCCTAGTGTCTTCTATAAGGATTGTGCTACCTCTTTTCATTCCATTACCATCCTACACACCATTATCATCATCTAACATATCTATTATATTGACATTCCACCTTCCACAAGTTTTGATTAGGACCAATAGAATCACACCTTGCTGAACTACATTTATAGTGACATATCAGTTGAAGAATGTCAAGGGAACCAAAACCACATTCATGCAGAAGAACAATCTCTTAGTGAAACCTTTCCGAAGGTGCTATGAGATAGTAAAATTCCAAACTCAATATATTATAATGAAACCTTATTTGAGACATTAGAAGATAATCAAAATCAAAAGTTAATGTTCCTTAGTGAAACCTTATTAGAGGCACTATGGGATAATCAAGATAAATTTATTGATGAAAACCTCATTGAGACACCAAAAACTAAGCACAATGGTTATTCAATGCTTGATGAAGACATTATTAAAGGCAACATCAATACAACTTCTTATCTATATCATAATCAAATGGTAGCTACTCTCTAGCCCAAACAACATCAAAATATGATGGTCCTATCAAGATCATATTTAGAAGTTTTTGACCCCACCATAACTAAAATTATGTCAAATCTAGAATCGACAATATTATGTGTGCCTACAAATTTTGATCTTCATTTATTGCCCAACCATTATACATTTCATTATCATACACCTTTACATCACCAAATAATACCTATCATCCACTATTTATCTTTATTTACCATCCCTCATTTCACTTTAATTTACAGAAACTACAAAGACATTTTATCTCAACTTTTGAAGGGAACAAAATCAACGAACGATGAAGAGCACAACATTTTTGGAATCCAAATCCATAGTAGATTATTGGCATAGTTGTTATTTAGAAAGGGTGTGGGTTAGAAACTTAAATGATTTAATATTCTAGTTGTATTATATGTTGATCAGGACATGCATCTCCACATTAGTAAGAACAATAGAACCATATCTTTGCCTTACCATTTACCTTGCCATTTATCTTGTCATTATTTCATACCTTGCCATTTACCTTACCTTATCACTTGAGGGCAAACCTATTACCATTATACCCAATTGCTTTCCTGTCATCTTATTTATGCCATACCCTATATCATTTTACCATATCTTCATTATTGACCAAACTTATTTTTACCTGCCCTACCTAACCCTTTTGACCTTAGTTTCGTTGGTTCTTTGGACACCTTCCATGAGGGGATTCTGATCCAGTTTCAATAGTTTAAAAATTATGTGTTCAAATGGCAGTCTATACAAATAATATGATAATGGATCTAACAATTACACACTTTATTTATGTTTGACTAGTACCATTGATTATAATTGTCTTTGTGAAAATCAACATTCCACCTTGTGCTACTAAGTATAATTGTCTATGGGAAAATTAGTATCACTAACCTATGCCATTATTTCTTAATTATAATTGCCTATGGTAAAATTAGGAAAAACACCTTTACCATGCATTGTCGTATCAACTTACCCTTACTATTCTCATTTTCTTAATTTTGTGAACTTGCTGCTCCCTAGTCAGATTTTATCACCTTTTGTTTAGGAAGAACTATAGCGACTTGAGGTCCTAATGGGACTATGTAGGTCATGCTCGGTTCATGTTAAGGTCAGCTCAATCCCCCCTTTTCCATACACTCTTGCCATTTTACGAGTAGCCTAAGCCATACTCTCACTGTTTTATGAGTTAGATTGTTTCGTATCTTGTAATGCTCGATCAAGTTGAGATGCATATAAATTTCTAAAAACATTCAATTTTTTTTTAAATGTTAAAAATTAAAAAATCAACTTACACTCTCCTCAAGAGATACAAAGTCTAAAATTCAAAAACATTTATCCTGTTTAAACCTAGTCAGTCATCCTCAATCCTCCCTACTGGGGTAAATCTATTGCTGATTTTAATCCATTCCACTACCATTAGGGTTATGACCTTCACTTTGCATGTATCTTTGCTTGAGGGCATCACCTGTTTATCATTTCATTAAGCCTTTATGTGTGAGTATTGACTTAATTAATGACATAATACTTTCTATTGCTTTTTCTTTCAAGATTTTTGTGTTTATTTGCTTAGTTGTTTGTTTATTTGTTTGCTTTCTTTGTTGGGATTTGAATCAGTCTATATGCATTCATTAGGTGATTCATTGTGCATTATTTTTGAGTCCATCCATATTCATAAGTTAACATTATCATCTTAGTTTTCGTCATTGGTGTATTATTTTAAATTGTTTATTGGATTGAAAGTCAATTTTTATGCATATTTTGGCTATGTTATCATGGTGTTTTATATCATGATTCCTTCCATCACGTGCTATAATAAAAATCAGCTCAAAAAATCTTATTAGTAATGGATTCATAGAAACTTTTCTTTGGTAACCTTGGCAAATCCATCCACTCTCCTTGATCAAATAAATCCATTGACTATTCTGGTTGTATCAATGTTGATAAGGATGAGCATCTCTACATTGGCAAGTATAATTAAATTATTGACATTGATCAACCTTTATTCTCCCAATCATTTCTTTCATCACTTTACACATTGTTGTATCCTTGGTTATTTGTGGCTTCTTCAATCATTAGACAATTGCATCTATGTTTTCACCCGCTCATCTTTAATATATACAATAGGTTATATCTTTGAGTTATGCTTGCCAATCTACCCTACTAGGGCATGACCAAAAATCATTATTCATTCCAAGTCATTTTAATGATTATAACTACCTATGGATAAATCATTATTTTGACTCATCCACACTATTAGGGCATGTGCCTGTGCTATAGATTATAACCACTTGTGGTCAAATCAATGTCTCAACCTTTGTTACTGGGTATAACCATATTTTGGCAAATTAATATGTTTTAAATCAAATGTGTGTAAGTATTATCTTGATTAAATTAATCTCACCCATGGATTAATTTCATTATTATTTTTACTTATTTTTTAGGGATTGTCCATCAATCATATGTGTCGGCCACTCTCTCAAGGAGGCATCACTATAGGCTTCCCAAATGTTATTTCGAGCTTCTTATTCAATCATTATCTTCTTTCCTTATTAATATCTTATTTCATTATTTGAGAAGATGTTACTATGCCTATAACTTGAAACATCTTCTCAAACAGTGGCAAACTATAGACATCCAATTCTGACCACAACTGACTTCCGACCAACTTTAGACTGATTCCTACCAAACTTTGTAAATTAAACCTAAAAATCACTAAACACCCAAATTTGATCATACATCATTCATCAATGTTCATAATCATATTAAAGCATCCCTATTTGGGATCTTAGCCCATATGTAACAATAACCTTTCATAGATTCAGCCCCAATCACCTTGTAACATAATAAATGTTAATTTAGCCTATGGACTCATTGAGTGGGGCACTTCATCAAATCTTAAAAGAGAAAAAAGACTAATCAAAACTAATTAATTAATTAAAAAATATTAAATAATTAGTTGAATTATCTATTTGTAAATAATAAATATCTAAAAATCAAAATATCAAGCCTTCCATCCTTATCTTTATGAGTTGTCAAAATATCTCAAAATATCTAATTTAAGAACTATGACTAGTAATTGAAAGTCATAATTGCATGACAAATTTTAACTCAACTAAAGTTAGTCTCAACTTAATCTTAACTCACCTTGGGTGAGAGTTAATTCCTAAGGCTATAATTACAAGGCCATACCTTTTTGTTTCTAAGCTTGGATATTATAGAGTTATTATGCAGAACTTTCTCTATAAGCCTCATGCAAGTAATGTTATCATGACTAAATCTTAAGCTAAGCGATCAAACCAAGGTTCCAAGAAAATGTGAAACCAACAAATCTCCATTAATGAATATTTA
>JARHVA010002169.1:2402500-2702500 GCA_037957365.1 Torreya grandis | reverse complement strand
GAGATACCAATGAATCTCCCCTAATACTCATTACTACAGTAGAACCCATTTCTCATAGTAACCTCTACGAGGGTGATAGCCAATTTCCCTCTAAACAGGTCCAAGATATCACCCCTCCAAAGGTTGTGGTGAGGAAACCCACTACCTTTACAAATGTTTATCAATGTAGTGTGCCAATGGCTAAAATTAATAATAATATCCAAGGTTTAAAGGAGCCTCTTGATGATGTTAATATACCTTCACAAGACGTCATATCTTTTTGATGTATGTTGTGGGTACTTTACAATAATAAGTACACTAGCTCACCTTGGAAATTAAAGCATACTATTCTTGGGTTGATTCTAATGATATCCATGTTAATCCTATCCCACACAAAATATTCAATATAAAATTACCAAATAAGTTCAAATACCAAAGTTACCGAAGTTCAATGGACATAGAGATCCATACTTGCACCTATACTCTTATATAAAGCCTATAACACATGTCACTCATAGTTTGATTCTCTTGCAATTATTTCCATAAAATCTATAGGGTAAGGCTTTAAATTGGTTCCATCATTCACTCCCCAGTGGTTCACTACATACATTCGATGAGTTAGAAGTTTTTCTCATGCATTATATTTAGAATAAGGGACCTCAAGTCACATATGAGAGGTTTCCTTCACTACACCATAGTGAGTTAGAAATAGTAAATGATTACACCTTAACATTCAAATCATGTATACAATAGTTTATCTACTAGCCAAAATATTTAGAGACACAGTACATCTTTGATAGAGGCCTCATTTTTTCTCTTAAAGAGAAATTGTTATATGAGACATCCAAATCATTTTGAAATATATGTTCCACAACTTTGGCATTAGAGAAGAAGATGGGACTATTTGAGACACATTCAAAGGAAAATTTGAATTTAGATCTCTCATAGTCACAGTCATCCAATATGGTACAAGCACCTAATCTACCCATGATCAACAAAAAATTGGAACATAAACAACCTTTCAAGGTGCTCAACAAAGGTAAAGAGCCATTTCACAGAGCATCTCCCACAATGAACAGAGCACAAGACACCAAAAAAGGGGCTATATAGTTTTTAGATAGAGATAGACCTCATGATATCTTATTTACATTGTTATATAGGGGGATTATCACACTTCTTACTAATCACCATCTAGCACATCATTTACACATGGTAAGGAATAAACCATATTATAATTATCATCAAATTAATGGACATTTGGATAATAATTATTTTTCATTCAGAGATTATATTGACCAATATGTTAATAGATGTATTATAGCATTCACATAGGGGGCATAGATATTTACTTCCCCACACTCTCCTAGACCACATTCATATACAAGCAAGTTATCCTAGGATGTTCCTTTAAAAGATCCATTGGTTACTCATTGTATGAGCCACATAGTTTTTATGACACCTACTTATGTGAGATCTCATGCACCATAGAGTAAGTAGATATGGAAACCACTTCATAAAAATCAAATCACATATAGTAACATGGTAATAAAATGGAAATAAACTCAACCAATAGTCTTAGTATGATAACCAATTAGTATATTTGGCAAAGATTAGAACACAACATAAGTATGATAATTGATTAATCTATTTTCTACAAAGTCTACAAATCTAGCTACCAACAGTGCACCACGATCAATATTAGTTCCAGAATCTACTACTACACCTAGTGAAGTTTAAGAGTCTACACTTTCAAACCCAATAATTAGAATATAAAATTGAGTATAGGGTTATTTCTAAGCTAAAATTGGATGCATGGAGTCATTTCCCATAATTTGACTAGATGATAAGCATAACCAAGGTGTTATTGAGCAAAGCACATGAAGTTATTTTGTATCTAGATCAATAATACCACATCACACCAGAGGTGATTCATTAATTTACAAGGCTTATACATGAAGTATATTCAACATACAAGTATGATCACAAGATAAATTTGAGTACCAACTCTTTAGCAACACTTACTAGAACAAAACTCAATAACCAAGTTCTATCAATTCACAACATGAAGGTTTTGAAGGTTATATTTGTAATAAAAAATGTTATATGTAAGGTTTACTACACAAAAATGTATGACTCAATAATGGTAATGAGCATATGAATATCATATGACATTGTCTCCTCAAAGATGCAACTCAACTTGGTTATTGATTTACACAATTCCTAGAAAATTTGTAGAAAATCAAGAAAGGTAAAAATGTTCATGACTTTAGCCATGGTTAACTTTTGTTAGTAATTACTATGTACTTTACACACACTATCTTACAACATGAGGGTTGGGTAGAATGAAGTCTAAATTTTTCATTAAGGGTGTAAATAAGAGATGCATTAAAGGGTATACCAGTAATACAACAAGTAGAAAAGTTTCTACACTAGGAAAAGATGATTAGGAGTATGGTGGAGGGAAGATGTTGAATGTCAAATGAAATTGTCCAAAAATACTACACATAATTTAAATTTTATATAGATATATATAACATAGTTATTGATCCATACACTACAAAAGTAGTACCCATTCCTCCTCTGCCTTACAAGGTTAGCGATGAACAAGTTGAGGCGGTCATTATTTCAGTCAAGAGTCTACCACCAAATCCTAGGACACAATATTTTTTTAGTGAACTAGGCATGGGTTCCCAATAGGGGGAAGAATAATAGGAGGCCCCTAAAGCTGACATATAGAGAGAGTTAGAAACATATCAACCTAAAATCATTACCTGCATATCCTCAAGAATATGCAAATAAGTGATAAACTTAGAAACACTCTAGGAAAAAGAAGAGGAGGAGGAGGAAATGACCATATTCATAGTCAATGCTTTTACCACTGGGAAGGAATTTGAAGAAGAGATGGTAGAAAAAGGGACTCCAACTTACTTTTTACATAAAATGAAAATATCACTTGGAGAAGAGTTATCACCATGAACTAAAATAAAAATTTAGACCACAGAGGACCAAAATGGGTCACCTAAAAAATATCTAGTAGTATGACAAACTTTGTTACAAATGAGTGGAGGGAAAATATGGTAGAGTTCATATCCACACCTAGGGGTTAAGGGTAAGGAGAAGTATAAAGTAGTCAAACTATAGGCCCAAGGTAAAACCCTAATGACATAGTCAAATACCAAGTCATCTGAACTAGAAGATGAGGAAAAGATAGAGGCTAAGGAAGAAAGAGAAGAAACCATAAAGGTACATGATATAGACACTTTATTATGCATGTTCCACAGTAAAGGTGAGATATATAGGGTGGGAAACCTACTTAAAAATGTAGATATGGTATGGAAAATAATGTAATCAAAGCAATTTTAGACTATATTAACATTAACCCATGTGATTTATATGATGATATAGGCAACCTTCCAAAGTATCTACAAGATATTCTAATATATATGAAGGAAAAAATCAAAGAGTCCAAGATGACTATTGAAAAATATCAAGAGGAGGCCCCAATAAAAACTATTTTAGAATCACAAATGTCTCTTATGGACCAGGAGAGACTAAGACAACTCCAGGAAATGGAGTTATGATCTAAGAAAAAGATATATTTAGTTATTGAGGCTCTGGACAAGAGAAAACAATTTGAAAAATCTAAACAAATAGAAGAAGAAATTATCCAACAATGTAAGCTACTAGAATATGAATTGGAAGAAGAAATCAATAATGTCCAAGAAATTACAGAGTCAACAAATCAAAAGGCTAGACAACTATTGGGGAAAGAAAAGTGGAGAAGGAAGAGGTAGAAAATAAATGGATAGAAAAAGAAGAAGGAATAAAAATAAAATTAGAAGAAGAAAACATCTAAAGAAATAAAAATGAGGAAAAATTAATGAAAGAACATGAGAATAAAATGACAGAAAATGAATGATAGAAAAAACTCGTAAAAGAAGAGAATAAAAAGAAAGAATTGAAATAAAAAATGGAAGAAGAACAAAAATAAATCAGAGGAGGAGGGACAAATACAAGAAAAAAATAAAATTGGAGGAGGATAACAATAAAAAGTTGGCAGAGATAAAATGAAAAGAAGAAGAGGACAAACAAAAACAGGAACTAGAAAATAAGATGAAAATAGAAGAGAAAGTTGCTTTGTAGGAGAAAGGAAAGGAAAAATAAGGTAGCTCAAGTGTTGAGGATACCATCCAGATTTTTGTACCAAACACCATAAGTACAATGGGGGTAGGCTAGAACATCATAAAAACTCATATGGATCTATTGACACGGATCAAGGTAGAACTAGCAAAGTATAAATAAAATACTTCCACCATTTTATTTCCATCAATCATCCTTCAAATTTTTGATGGAAGGAAAATTGGGGTGGATTTATATAAGATGACCCCTACAGATAAAGAGATGGTGGGATAAACTATTATCCAAAGTGGTAGAATGGATTGAATGACAAGGTGTGTCAATATAGAGGAGGGTATTAAGAAATTTTTATCTTCCCTAACCAACACATAATCATATTTTGATCCAGACACAACTCTACCAAAAAAATAACAACTGGTGGAATTAGTGAAAAACTTCATCAACCATACATGATCTATGGTAGATAAAAGCCTCATAAAATTGAAGGTTAGTTAAGAGTATAAGGAGGAACTATTAGGGACACTTCTATCATAAAATTAGGCCAATAGAATAAAGTATAAATCACAAGTAGGGAAGATGAAGGAAAAACTAGAAGATATAGCTACATGTTAATAACCTATTACAACTAATACACAAATAACTAAAAATACTGAATATATATTATTTTATTCCTTTTATGGAAGGAATCATTTCGAATCACTTGTCACTTCGAGGGTGCTACTTCTTTATCAGAGTAATACTCTAATTGATATTATTTTTGGATACATTACAATGGCCTTTTCCCCTTTATTTATACTATCCTAATCTACCCAACTCTTTATTCTTTTGCATGTGGTACTAAACTATTATTCACTATTCTACTATTATACCTCTCTCTAGGTACATTAAATTTCATCCCCCTTAAAAATGTTTCACCATTGAAACATGATAATAATTACATAATAAAATAAAATGCTAACCAAATGGAGGCTCGACCATGCATTCGTTTAGGCTTCTACTTCTTCTTCCAGGACTGGGAGAAGAGCATGTAAAACAACAATGTGAACTCAAACACTAAAATATAGGAGTGAAGTGCATAAATATCGATGGATGGAGTAACCTTAATTTGAAACATGAGGTTAGATTCGATCACTAAAATTTGAAGCTTGACATTCAACATCTCAAAGTTAGAATAAGGGTGCACAAAATATGTTGCTTGGTAAGCCAACATGTCATCCCCTTTAGATTTTTTCTAAGATATTTGAAGACTTGGTTCCCTTATTAGGATCTATGATTATTGGTTTGGGATCATTGGGGGTCTACTCAAGCATGATGATTTCATGAATGGGCCCATCAGAAACCAATTGAGGTGCATCTAAAAGTGAATATTTATCTGGTTTATTGATGGCCTGAAGAGGTGGTGTTGTGCTGAGATGATGGAAGGAAGATGTCTTAGATAATTACCAATTGATATAGTCTTCAACAATATTAGCTAAGCCTCATGATTCCATCATGGATTGAGGTTGCCACATTTGAACCTCTGCTCGAATATCATCTTGAATTTCATTGATTAAAATTTGCTGAATAAATTCATCAGATAGGCCTACAATCTAATTAGTGATGTGTTCAATTACTGATTGATATTCTTGAGCCATGATAGTTTGATAAAGTTTAGTCAATGCTATAGATAAAATATAAATGTCCATGATAACTAAAATATGGATTCAACAGTTAAAAACACACACACTATCTCTCTCTCCATTTATTTTTACAAATAAGCAGTCACTAAAACTGAAATAAATTTCACAATAAAGAATAAAATTTAAAGATTAAAATTTTTATGGAAAGATGGAATAGAGGAGTACCAAACCCAGAAATGGTTTGACATGATTTATTACAGTCTGAGATCAGTTTCATAAAAATTAGTCACATTTTTTTTGAAAAAAATAAAAATTTGCACTTTTAATTGACAAATTTGGCTTCAAATTGCAATTGGAATGAGAGAAAGGGATGTATATATGACTTATTGAAAACCTACAAGATGAAATTAAGCTGTTAAATTCACCTATCTAAAATGTGTCTACAATAAAGATCACAAAAATAGCCTTGGAAAGTGCTCTGATACTAGATGTTAAAAACATGTTACAACTAATACACAAATAACTGAAAATACTGAATATATATTATTTTAGTCCTTTTATGAAAGGAATCACTCTAAATCACTTGCCACTTTGAGGGGGGTACCTCCTTATCAGATTAATACTCTAATTGATATATTTTCTTGGATGTATTGCAATGACCTTTGCCACTTTATTTATACTATCCTAATCTACCCAACTCTTTATTCTTATGCAATGTGGTATTAAATCATTATTCACTATTATACTATTATAAACCTCTCTAGGTATATTAAACTACATAATTTTCATAATCAATTGGAATTTATGGAAAAATGATAAGAAAACTAAGTTGGAGGAAATGGAAAAATAGTTGAGTGTAGAATACCTACATGAGCAGGTATCTTTGATGGTAGAACGAAGGAAGATGATATACCTACATGAGCAGTACAAGGACAAAGAAAGAGATACAATATCCATCTATAAGGAAATTGAGGATCATGGTGAGTTATTACCAAATGGAGAAAATCAAGGTTCGAATCAAACAAATTATCGAGAGTCACTAGAAAAAAATCAAGTCTAGAATGACATAGTCATGACAACAACAGAGAAATGGGTCTTAGAGAACATGATTATGGAGGAAAATAATATTATTATGGATTGGTAAAATGTTGATAAGACTATTACAAGCAAGTATAAGAAACATTTTCCCAAATAAGGGGCATCAACTCATAATCTCTATTAGTTTACTATAATAGTCCTATTTTTTTTACACTTAGTCAAATTGCAAAAAAATTGGTACTTGTCAACAAATTGGAGTTATTTAGAGTACGAGACAAAGGTATAAAACTTTATAAAGTGTTGGTAGGATTCTCTATCATCTAAGGACCAATTTTTTTTCCCATAGAGTTGATTTTGTTACTGCAAAAACATAACTCTTCTCTAGGCCGATAGAATAGAGGATTCTATTGATTAGGTGCTATAGTAAAAAAAGGCTTTGTAGAGACAAAGGATGACCTGAATATAAAAACATATGTCTCACACATATGTGACCATTGATTTATGTTGTATCGACTCAATATTTATACCACAACATTATAATAGATTACATATAACATATAAGATATAAGATACAAAGAAGAATTATAAGAGGTTACATAGAAGAGTAAACTATGTAACTACTTAAGGTAGTATAGAGTAAAGATTATATGAATAATGTTATTTTTAGGCTATAATAAATATATATGTAAGAGAAGATTTAGAGTATGAAATATTATATTCTGTGCACTGTGTATGAGTGATTGTGAATATAGGCACTACTTATTTTTAAAGTAAATATTAAGTATTATAATAAAAACTAACCCTTGCAGTACATTAATCTAAATAAAGTTAATCTCTTCAAAATATGACTATTTATAGCTAACTATTTCAAATTTTATGTTAACACGCTCTATGATACAAGGATAGACTATACCTAGGAAAGAAATCAATGCTTAAGCAAAAGGTTCTTGTGGATACATGATTCAATGATTAGTGGATACTCAATTTTATAGAAGACTTATCATAAAATTAAGAAATATTTTTTTTGGGAAGGGATCAAAGGGTAAATTCAAAAATTTGTCTTAGAATGCATGGTGTGTCAAAAAACAAGGGTGAGATAATTAATCTTCAGGTCTTTTACAATCATTATTTATTCCTAGCTAAAGGTGGGAGGAGGTTTCCATAGATTTCATCATAATATTTCCAAGATTGAAAGGAAAACTATTTGGTTATCATGGATAAACTCAACAAATGTGCCCATTTTTGTACCTTGTCACATCCTTTTATAACAAGTAGAATATCATTATATTTTATGGATACAATTTAGAAGTTGCATGGAACCCCAAAGATCATAGTAAGTGATTGTGATCCTATATTTACCTATAATTTTTTAACCAATTTATTTTAGTTTTTGGGTACTCGGTTGGCTTGTAGTTCCTCATAACATCCCCAATATGATGGCAAAATAAAGGTGGTCAACAAGTGATTAAAATGTAGAGGGTTATCTAAGATGGTTTTATTCAAATAAATAGGAGAAATGGGTTCTTATATACACCTGATATTTTCCATATGTGTCATTTACTGATGATTTTTATTATAGTACTCATCGACACATTAATATTCCTAAGTGCACGTCCTAAGGAGTGCATTACTAAATGGATGGGGTTGGTTTATTCCACTTTTAGAGAGATGCTCATATGATAGCTTGTTATAAATATTTATTCCTTCATCAAAGCTTCATTCATCATATGATGTCTCCCTAAAATCTTGAAACCCTGAAATATGGCTAAGTCTAAAATCAGACAGGATCCTCCAAAAGCTAGAATCTGCATTATAAATTCTAGAGGTCCAAAACCACTCTCAAACATTTTGAAAGAGAAAGAGAGTATGTGTAATAATTTAAATCATACAAAAATAAATACCCATATATAAATGTCAACTTATATTAATTCTAACTCCTTTGAATCACTTTATTTTCTCCTTTTGTCCATAGTTTCACCCACCCTATATTTATTATTGCATTGGCTAGGCCAGTATAATTTATCAACCACTATCTATTCCTATTGTATCAACGACATTGATACAATTTTTCCATGCATGTTTTTCCTTTTATTATATTTGATTGGTTGGTAAAATTCTATTTCAATTGACATCCTTTTTGATTATGTTAGACTAGATGATATTGTCAACTTAGAGTTTAGGTCGATTTATACGTTTGGAGTCATATGTATATGGGTAGTATTTATCATTCCCAAAACACAACACTCATCAATAATATTATTATGCTAGCATTTATTACCTGAAGTATTAAGAGGAGGAGTTAGGGGTTCAAGTCTTATTTTTGGAGGTCTATTCTTGCTCAAGATGTTTGAAGATCAATAGGAGGAGTCATGTCAATGAGGTGTCCTAGTATTTAGAGTCCAAGACTAAAGATACCTAGGTATTCATCTTTCCTTTTGAAGCCTTTATACTACATATCTTATAAAGTGATAGTTGAGCCAAGGGAGATATTTATGCATTAAAGAGTCACTCCAAAGGTAACTATTTCTATCCTTAATTTTATTCATTTATTGACTTAGTAGATAAATATTATTTTTTTATTGTTATATTAGATGCATGTTTTTGTTGCCTTGATTATGTTTATAATTATAGAAAATAATCTAGTATATCTATAGGGGTTCTTAGTATTTCCATTTATTACCTTAGGTTTCATAGACCTCTCATTGGTTGACCATTGCATCACTCATTTCTTACTTAATTTAGTGTCTGAAGCTATCTCGTATCTATATTACCCTTTTTCATTAATTCCTTATTGTTTCATCTTATTGTATCTTAGATACACCCATTTAGTACCATTTCTATATGATTTATTTACTTTGGGATCTAGTTATATCCATACCTTTATCTTAGGCAAAAGCTTTGGAACCCTATACCCTTGTTATTAAGTATAAATTGACATGTGCTATAGCTAAGACCACCCTGAGTACTGTCGATGTACCATCCAAGTATAAAAAGGCTATATTATTATGATATTTGTTTATATATATATATATATATATATATATATAAGATTGTTATTTGTCATCATATCCTGTATTATAGTGGTGGTATAACACTTCTTTAAATACTTCATCTAAAATGTCTTCATTTATGCCATTATATGGTTACCAACCAACATCCATCAACTCGTTTTTGAGGGTTTAGATAGATGTTTAGGAAGTTAAATACCATAGTCAACACCAATATGAGGTATTGTCTAGTCTTACAAAAAAATTGGAAATGGCACAAAAATAAATTAAGAAGAAAGTTGACCAACAATGCATGGAAATACATTTTGAATTAGGAGATTGATTTTATGTGTAATTATATACATACAATAGAATTTCAGTAAAACAAAATAATAATGATAATAACATTTCACCTAATTATTATAGTTTGTGTCAATGTCTTGTAGAAAATAGATAGCCTAATATACAAACTAGAATTGCCGCTTGCATTAATAAATCCCATTTTCTTCTTAGAAGGGACCTCAAGCATTCTATAATATTTTTTACCTAAAGCGATGATGATTCATATGAGTGATAAACTGATAGATTCCATCTTGTTTCCACATGTATTTATTTCCAATCAAAATGTCAAAAACCTTGATACCACAACACTTCATCATCAATTGGCTTGATTGTGTATTGAAGAAAATAATGTTGACTAAAATGAATATCTTTGAATTGGTTAAACCAATTGATGGAGTAAAATTTAAGGTGATGTGTCTATTTTAGATTCATCATGTACAAATTTTGTATAGATCAATCATTTCTCTTCCATATACAATTGGCCAAAAATTATTCAATGACATAACATTAGATTGTAACAAGGAATACATAGATATAATAAGGCATATTTTATTTTTATATGAAAAATACACCCACAAGACACATTATTAAATTAATACTGCAAACAAAATCACTCTAGCTAAATTATATTGTAGGCTAAAACCATCTTGTTAAAATGATGGAATGAATCTTTTAGCTCTACCAAGGATAATTGAAAAATTAATATTATAGATGTAACTATTTACAACAACACTATTTTGTATATCCATGGTTAATATCCTTATCATGTCATCATCAAGGTAATATATTTAAAAGAAATCAATAAAATATCAAGCTTAAAGTTGACCATTTCCATATTTTTCCCAATATGAGGATTATGATGCAGGATACAAAAAGAAAATGGCATTTGAGATATTTATGGGAGGGAAGAAGATAATGGCCTTTCATAGTACCTACCAAGACTCTTTATTTACATTTCCTCTATCTTAAAGTTGGTATTCTTCCTTGAGCTTAGTATTGGGATCCAATTCGAGAAAGATGAAAATATTAATAAACACTCTTTTACAACACTTTTGGAGCATAAATTATTGATTTTAGTTTTCCTTGTCCATGTTGCAACCACCTAGAATATTTATAGTCAATGTTAAATTGGATATCCATATTACCATATTTACAAAATTTTGTAATAAAATAAAATCAATTTTTTTGTGCATACTATATATGATGTAATCTCCTTCAGAATTTTGGTCTTATGTGGTTCAAAGAGTTGAGAAAAAAATATCATTTTGGATCACTAAGCCTTTGAATTTGGCCATAAAATTCTAGATTTGTTCTAAGTTGCTTATTGTTACTCATGTTTGCTATTCGTCTTGTTAGCTTCCTTCTAATGCCTCTTGTGTGAAGCTTGAAAATATTCTACAAGACTTTATTTGGGATAATTATTAGGGGCACCAGGGTTTTCATCAAGTCTTTTGAGCTATCTATTGTCAACCTAAAGAAGTTGGCAGGCTGGGGCTTATAGACATCAAGATTTAGGGGCTAGCTCTTGGGGTTAAATGGATCATCAAAATCCTAGAAGGAGATAAAGGTTGGAGAATTCAACTGAGGCACTACATTTCTCAAGGTTGTTCACTTGACAAAAAACCATGGCAATGCATTGGATTTAAAAGTGCACTTATCTCAGTGGTGATAGTCAAATTAGGGGGCACATTTGTCATGCAAAGTATTTGGAAGTCCTAGGAAAATCTCAAAACCCACCTCATTTGGATGGGAGATGGGTCTATAAGTGGTATTTATCCTAATTCCAAATCATTATAGTGGTCTCCCCAGCTAAAAATTCCATAATGCCCCTATTGGACATAGAATAGGGCATGGTAAAATCAAAAAGTATAATAATAGGACACATGTGCAAAGTATATAATTTTGTATTTTGTATAAAATTTTATATGAATTTATTCTTATAAGCCTACTCAGGTTAGAGAAGAATGTGAAGAGTGTTTCCTTTTGTATCTTGAAAGGCTAGAATGTGAAGATACAATGAGTTTTAAAAGGCTATATATAACACTTTGCTATAATAAAATATAGTTATGATGTGTTGATAGAGATTAATAGAATGATTTTGATATGGTTTTCCCTAATCCTATTTTATATATGGTTAGTACTAGTAAGTAATATGTTTTGCTTTAATTTGTTTATCATATATTATGTCATTTATGTGCTACCTTTTGTTACAATTATATTCTTCTTAACCTGTGTGCAAATTTGGATGTAAGTGATGGATTATAAATATGTAATACCACTTGTAGTTTTTTTTTACTCTCCACTATGCAAACTATCCTAGTAATTATCATGTTATAGAGTATTTACAAGAACCTCTAATAACAATGGTGCAATGAGCATGGAAGCATTTGGAAGAAATATGCATAGATGGATACCAAGATAGAGGGATATAGAGTTATGGTTGGATGAGAGATTATAGAATTTCATAGAATAAGAAGAAAGGAGATTTAGAACAACTATGAAGGAGACTATCCAAGTACACATCTATGGTGAAATCTATGAAATATTCTAGTGTGAGTTGTCTGGATTGTTATCCATTTGGCTAGCTAGGTTAGAATACTATTGCTTCAACACAAGGACATAGATTATAGTTTGAACACAAGAAAAATTAGATAGATTGCATAACCTAGATATATACTAGTCTTGATCAATAGATTATTGGATGCAGAATATAATTGATGGCTATATTACTGAGTTTATAGTGCAAGGATACATAGTATTTGAGACTACACAAGAGAAATTCATTCAATAAATTAGGGGGAAATTTTTGTATTGACTACCTATATTGATAAAAATGTTGGTTATAGAAAAGGCCATGGTGTCAAGTCTAGCCAACATGGAATAGTTTCTTTGAGAACCATGGGGGTGCATGTAAAATGAAGTGAATGGAGTTGAGTGAAATAAAATTGAACTTGATCCTAGAAAATGGAAGTTGTAAAGACTCAAAATGAGAAGAAAATTATGGGACTAGAAAGGGAACTACAATAGCAGAGAAGCTAGAAAAAAGTAAGAAACCCTGAAGTAATTGTGGATAGGATTAGAAGTATGGAATAAAGTACTAGAGCTAGAAAGATGTAGGAATAAGGTGCTAGAGATGGGGAGATTGATAGAAGTAAATGATGTATATAGCATGAAGAAGGGCCCTATGAAGAGGAGGATGCAGATAGTAATTATGTAGATATGTAGGTAGAACAACAAGAGGAATAATGTAGGCTAGTAGTAGAGCATTTGGAAAGTAGAGGTAGATCACAATTAATAAAAGGGTTTCAATCTAGACCCGAGGAAGAAAATTACTAGAAAGAAGTCAGATTCAAATGAAAAAATATGAGAGGTTCAAGTTCAAAATTAGTAGAATTTCAAAATAAAAGTCATTCACTTCAAGAGTACGCACCCCCCCAGCCCAATTTACTACTTGATAGAAGAAAAAGTGAAGGCAAAATGGTAGATATGGATTAGTTTGATTCCTTTATAGACAAGTTTGAAAAGTCAATTACAAAAACAAATCAAATAATAGACAAAAAAAAAAAAAAGGATCGGAGTTCCTATTTAAGACACCTAGAAAGTCTAGGATGCAGTTAATAGTGCATAGTCAATAGTGTGTAACCAAAAATGTACCATCACATAAAGTTGTAGTCACCATTATATAGATACCTTTAGTCATAGTTTCTAACATTCAACAACCTATCATAACAAATACAATTGTTTACCCTATGTCATTGATTGCTTGAATGTTTAACTCTTTAATGCCCTATGATGGGTCTATGGACCTAGTATAATATCTAACATGAAATGAAATGTTAGAGGAATAATAAAAGATGACATCAAGAAATTTGAAATCACAGGGTATTTATTGGGATGAGCCCTATATTTCATTTTTAAGAGGCATGTAAACACCCTAGACCTTGCATAAGTTAAAAGTTTAATAATAGTAGAATATACATTAAAGAGATGCACAAGCCAAACCATGTAGGATTTAAATATGATTTGAAAAAGATCAAGAGAATCAGTTGAATAATATGATAAAATATTTATGACATCATGAAAAAAATTGAATTCATTTTGTAGGACAAAGATAAAGCTACTCGGTTTGTAGAAGGACTGCAGCTAAGAAATAGATTTACCATTACACAGACTCAGTATCTAATTAAAGCTGACACTTGTTCTACTCCCTTAAGAGTAGAGAAAATATAGGACTATGGGGATGCCCCCATAGCTAGTTCTAAAGTTGAGGCAAAGATATATGCATTTATGAGAAGAATCGATGAGATGTATGAAAAAGATAAGCCTAAACTAGACCTATGGTGCACAAAGTGAAGATGAAAAGGACACCATAGAAATTATTGTCCCAAGATTAACCATGAATTCTATGAGATATGTAGGGTAGTAGGGCATGAAATTTATAAGTGCCATATACTACAACATTACATATAAAAATTACAATGTTTGTTCTTTACTTTTTGTAAATCCAAAAACCATGATGAAAGGAATTGCCAAGCATTGTAGGAGTTTAAAGAAGATATTACTAAGAATGTCTTTGCAGTTATAACACAAGTACCAACTATGAATCAGGTGATTCTAAGACTAGAAGTGGAGATGACCAGTGTGACTCAAGTTATTTTGGGATGAATGCCTTCATCGCCTCAATATTAGACGCCTTCATTACCTTAATATCATATGCCTTCATCAAAACAATATCAACCATAGGGCCTGGCAAGATGTAACAATACATCATCTCTATCATATCAATATTCTAGTCAGTATGCATAACTATGGACCAACACGAACCTTTAACAACAACAATTAAATTGAGATCCAATTTCCCATCAACACCATTATGGGGGGCATGATGCACACCAAGCCAACAAGGAGGGTATATTATAAAATAACAAGGTTAGGGATACCAAACAAATTGAGGAAGATATAGAGGGGGATACATGGGTAGATATCATGGAAGATATCAATGCAGTTGTAACAATGATAATCAATAAACTTGACCACCTATGCAATGTTATTTATGTGGTTCATACAACCATTATGTGAGGAATTGCCACACCAACCTATAAAGACAAGTCTACTATGTATACTACAGAGTATAAGACTAACATAAAATAGAAGATTAGTTGATATTAGACAAATAAATGAAGGAGAAGCCAATGTATAATGCAAATATGATCAATATATAGCTAAAGGAAAATTTGTTAGTACAAACAGTCACCTAACAATAAAGAGTTGAACAAGGGTTACCACCTTTAGAAATGCCCCAAGATTAGGGCATTATAAAAATGCATAGGGAAAAATATCCTGATCATTTTGTGGGAAAGAATTTGATGTATCAATATACACAAGTCTTGCAAGAGATCTAATAATAACCATATTTTGAGGGTGTTAGCACTACCATTACTACCCAAATGTATCGACAAATTGTCAAGATCATGAGGAAAGAGGGTGGTGTGACTATTTTGATAGACCCAATGAAGTTACTAAATATATTTTATAATGAGTAAATCTATCAGAACATCTTCTACATAAACTTTTGGATGCATACAATGAGGTTAACAATGTACTGATAAGGTAGTCTGATATGGTAAAACTAAGAAATCATGAGATGTTGATTATCAAATGGCTATTGAGTTGACTGGTTATGAGATTCCAAATGTAGTATTTGATTTTAGTATCAAATTTAATATGATTCCAAAATTAACTTGGGAAGTCATTGCTCGACCAACCTTAAGCTATAGTCCAGTCATTCTTAGTCTGGTGGATTATGGTTGGGTCAAGCCTATCAGAGGGTTAGAGGATGTTGAAATTAAAGTGGATGAACTCATCCTATGAGGATATTTTGAATTCATCAACATGAAGATATCAGAGATGAATTATCCTACCTTAATTGATAATAATTGGGCTTACGATGTCCAAATGACCATCAATACTATGAACAACCATATAAAAGCACATCAAGGGGATAAAATGGTGGCCATACCCATAAATAAATCTAATAAAAATCCATATATTATCCCAAAGGAGTTAGAGTCCTCTTATGCCTATGGGGATAATAGTTGGTTTAAAGTTGGGGTAGATTAAAGGCAAAATGCTTTGCAACCTGTAGAGAATCAAGCTAGGAAAATGGACACTACGTAGCAAGAAGAGCAATTAGTATATAAACCTATTACAACAAAGTCTTTGATTAGGTAGGTTCATATAGAAGAATGTGTTTATACATAAATGCACTCTTTGAAGAAGTTTGAAGTTGAATTTATATACAATATAGGTGTAATAATAATGGATTGAATAGAGCCTACTCATGAGGGAGTTCTAGCATGAGAATCAACATCTTCCATAAGAAATGACTTGAACACTCATATGTTGAATTGGGATCCTTCATATCATGAGTAATGACCTTTGCACATGGTGTTTATTGTAGAATGCTAGATACCTCAATAATTTATGATCGAGGATCTCAATCCATTTATATTGAGGCTCGACCACCATATATCAAAGGTAGAGCAAAGAGTCATCACACTAATCTATGTGATGAAAATAATTACTTTGACTTGGTGGGTAGTCCATATAAATCCATAAATTCATTGGGAGGAAGCATGAAAATTCTTTTATGTAAGGTTCCAACTACCAGATAATAGTAAATCAGAATGGCCTTTCTTCTAAGAAGGTTAATGCCCTAAGTTACACATTCATCAGTGTGTGGATATATAGACCATGTAGGGAGTAGAGATAAAATATTAGGTGCACATATTCAGCCACACCTTGGCACCTTTACCAATGGCCTGGTATATGCACCAAGAGTGAAAAAGAGAAACCAAGCATTAGGTGCAGGTTCAGGAAGATTTCATTCAGACTTTTGTGTTTGAAGATTATAATCCATCGGTGCATAATGCTTTACAAAAAATTAAAATATTTCTCTATCATGGATGAGAAAAGATTTAAAAACTAGAACTAAATAATCATAGCAAGAGGTTACACATAGTTTAAATTTGGCACTACACAACTATAAAATAGGTCAAGGATAACAAGCTCTTATTAAGCCATGTAATAAAATAAAATATGACCAGATAGAGTCCAATGATAGTGACAAAGATCTAGATTTAGAAGGTTTATTTGAGCCAAAATGAGAAACTAAATCAAACCTAGTTCAAAGTACAAAGCAATTGGAAGAAGAACGACAACGTAACATAAACAATCTATAGCGAGAAGATAATTACATTTTACAAGATGCTT
Source organism: Torreya grandis (assembly GCA_037957365.1). NCBI lineage: Eukaryota > Viridiplantae > Streptophyta > Pinopsida > Cupressales > Taxaceae > Torreya > Torreya grandis. Next base: position 2,685,126 of record JARHVA010002169.1, on the reverse strand, counting down.
TTCCTAGTGCATCAAGTAAGATATATCAGGAGCATTTGTAAAAGATTGAAGGGAACATTAGAATAAAATTAGTTCCTAAGCATATGAAAATGGGATACTATTATGGATAAGAGAAAATTTTGAAGGTCTTATATCTGCTAAGGGACTACCAAGATGTGTTCCCAACCAAATTATCAGAGGTAAAAGGCATCTGTCCATCTTTAAGAGAAATGTACATAGAATTGAAGGAGTGCACTAAACCCATTAAGAAATGGCCATATAAATTAAATAATAACATGAAAATAAATATAAAAATTGAAGTAGATCAAATGCAATAATTTGAAATTATATATCCTATAGAAAAATTAGATTAGATAAGTCTCATAGTGGTGAAGCCAAAGAAAACTGGAGATAAGAGTGAAAATAAGGTCACCAAGTTCTAATCTAGAATCAAGAAAACCTTGTGGGGATTACCATGCACTCAATGATACATGCATAAATGATCCTTTTTCAATACCATTGCAAATAAGGTCACCAAGTTCTAATCTAGAATCAAGAAAACCTTGTGAGGATTACCATGCACTCAATGATGCCTGCATAAATGATCCTTTTTCAATACCATTTATGGATGAAGTCCTTGATTAGTCTCGTGATATGAAGTGTACTCCTTTATAGATGGATTTAGTGGGTACCAATATATTCTAATCATATAAGAATATCAAGATAAAACTACGTTTATAACTGAATGTGGGTCATTTGCATACAAGTTAATGCCTTTTGGATTGAGGAATGCACCCACAGTCTTTTCTAGAGTTATAGTAACTACATTAGAAGATTTAATTCATGATTTTATGGAAATGTATTTGGATGATTGGGCTATTTTATCTATGCTTAAAGAACATCTTTCAAATCTATGATTCATGCTAGATGGTGTCGATCATTGTGCATTGCCCTAAATTTAAATAAATACTTGTTTTTCATACCTTTTGGTGTTATGTTGGGCCATGTAGTATACACAAATAAAATTTTGGTGTCAGGATCTAGAACAGAAAGCTCTATTACCACTTGTCAGGATTAGGAGCACAATTGATTGCCTTTGTATAAGCAACTAAACACGAAATTAAACCAGAATAATAAGTAACTAGAATTCAAAAACAACACAGAATATGAGAGACAATACAAACTTGTATTAATACTCTTCCAGAAGGAAATACAATGAAGAAATCACACTCTTCCCACACCTCTAGGGCATACCAGTAATTCTCCCTCAAGATTTCTCTCTCTCAATTACAAACAATCAACTCAAACACAGAGTTGTACCCTCCACCAGTCAGTAACAATACTGTCAGTACACCAAGTACTCCAAGTACTCCAAGTAGATCTCCCTGATGTTGAAACAACCTACAAATCAACTGATCTTACTTACCATGTAGATCTCCCCTGATCTTGCACACCTACAGATCAACCTGGTCTTGCACACCTGTAAACCTAGATCTTACAATTGGAAGGATCTCTTCCTTGTCCTTGATTACAATACAGCCCCATGGGTCTCTTAAATAGATCCCATGAAAACAATAATTAGACTTCCTAATTACAATAATTAGAAACGTAGACTCAAGACTAAAATTAGTCTTTTACATGCAAACTAACTGTCTGTCTAAAATTAGACCAGTTCTGGAAGTGCATGCAAACACATGCACACACAGGTTGCCGACGTCGGTTCCTATCTGACCGATGTTGGCTAACCCATAACTGATGTTGGTTATTACAAACACTAAAGATGACCGACGTTGGTTGCTCTGCAACTCAACAACCTCCTCCATTTGCATCAGTGAAGCTTTTAGCTCCCCAACTTAACATTTGGTTGACCCACCTAATATTTTTATCATCATAGGGATGTTGCCTCTTACTAACTGTATTAAAGTTTACATATTTCTGGATCATACGGGGTATTACAAGAAGTTTATCAAAGGGTACATAACTATATCTACACCCATAGAGAAACTACTGCACAAAGATAAAAAATTAAAATGGATAACATAATGTCAATCAATATTCATTGAGATAAAAAAAGGCTCGTAAAAACACCAATTTTAGTCTTTCCTAACTGAAAGAAGCCATTCCACATTCATGTAGATGTTTTTGGTACTACAGTAGGAGTTGTTTTAGTGTAGTCAGGAGAAGGTGAACTAGATCATCCAATACATTTTGATAGCAGGAAGCTCTATGCAACTAAGAATAATTATACTACTATTGAAAAGGAAGCATTAGCTATGGTTTTTTCACTACAAAATTTTTGTCACTACTTGTTGGCTACACCATTTGAGTTCTTTATAGATCACTAGGCATTGTGATACTTGGTTAATAAGCCAATGTTCTGAGGATGCATATACAGGTGGCTTCTGTTGTTTTAAGAATTCCAATTCCACATTTATGTCAAGCCAAGCTGAGAAAATATTAACTCAGATCTCCTGATCAAGCTTCACAATGGGGAGGATCTAAAAGAACTTAAAGATTAATTCCCAAATGCATATTTATTCAAAACTACTATAATTCCCAATAATATGGAAGATATTACAAATTTATTAGAGAAAGGAACCTTACATACACACTATATAGAGTGGAATAAAAAGTAAATGGTCACCCAAGCTATACCTTATAGCCTCATTAATAGGTTTTTGTACAAACTTGATAGAGATGATATATTGTGTAGAGTAGCTCTAAAGCACGAACGATCACAAATTCTTCAAAAGGCTCATCAAAGAATTGTAGGGGGTCATTTTACAGGGGAAGATACTATAAGGAAAATATTATAGAGTGGGATTTGGTGGCCTAAATTCTTTTAGGATGTGCATAGAGTATTTAAGCATTGTGATGTCTGCCAAAGAATGGGCAAGCCAAACCAATGTGATGAAATGCCTTTGGTTCCCATACTCACAAAACAACCCTTTTAATAGTATGGAATTGACTTCAATGGACCCATAATTTCTTTAAGAAAACTAAGTCATGCACGGTACATTATTACGATGATATATTATTTCACTAAATGGGTGAAAGTTGCTACCACTCCAAACTGCAATGTGAAAGATGCTACTAAATTTTTATATGAAAACATCATTACAGGATTCTCATGTCCAATTAAAATGATAATTAATAGAGGCATGAATTTCATAAATAATACTATCAAGATTCTTATTGAGGAGTTTATGATATCTCACCATAAGAGCACAACTTATCATCCATAGGTAAACAGACAGGCTGAAGCATCCAATAAAGTATTGGGGAAAATGCTAACAAAGATTTGTAACGTGTAAAAGGAAGATTGGGAAGATCACATTTCTATGATTCTTTGGGACTATATAACACATTACAAAAGAGATACAAGGTTCATTCCTTTTTAATTGGTAAATGGCCTTGAGGTAGTAATGCCTAAGGAGTATATTGTTCCTAGTCTATGCATATGATTGTTATGATATTAGGGGACCAACATTCACTGAAAGCATGGTTAATTGACTTAATAAATATGGAAGAAAATAGACAAAGGGCACAATGGATACATCAGATTAACAAGCAAAGTTAGAAAGCATGTCATCATCGTAACTTACAATCTAAGGAATTTTACTCAGAATAAACTATATTACTTTATTATAGTAGATTTAAAGAATTCCCAAGAAATTTGTGTATTAGATGGAAAGGGTCCTATACTATTCATGAAGTATCACAACAAGGAAAAGATTTGCATGGAACCATACTACCATGATATATAAATTCTTGTAGGCTTAAAACTTATTGCCTTTAATCTATATAATTCAATTTAAAAATTAAGTGGGTGTTGAGCAACAACATGTAGTTATGATTTTATTTAATGTTATTTGTTTATGTTTGATTTTGTTAGGCTATAATGTTTATATAGTGCATTAATTACAGTGCAACACATCACAACAACCATGAAGTATTTATAATTGCAAGGTGTGATCACTTTCTAGAGACAGGTGGCCACAAATACATTAAGGATGTCAATCAAGTATAAGAAGGTGACAATAAGATATATACATAGAAAGGATGGCCAAATGTCATTCCAGACCATTAATGATATGATGTTTAAAAACATTGCATATTTTTCAAGGTAGAATGAGTAGTGAATTGATAAGTAGAGTCATAAAAAATATTGGATAGATGAAATGACATCTAGTCACATCAAACAACTGCCAAAGCGATAAATCAAAGATTTTAAGCACAAAATATCATTTTCAAGGCAAAAAATGAACACTCATTTGAAACACTCAATGCATTCAAAGTAATCAGTGAGATAAAATTAGGTGCCAACAACTATATAAGAGTGGGGTATGGATAACACCAAAACATTACAGAATTTAGTTAATAATAGAATTCTATGATCTGATTTTAGAATACCTCCCTATGAATAAATTTCAAATCAAAGCCTTGTCAGGTACCCCTAGAACAACAAACATGCTCTGGTACCAATTGATGGGGAATCCAAGAACAAACACAGCTATTCTGATCCCACTTGTTAGGATCTTGCTCCTCAGAAAGAGCATAATATGATTACCAAACTTAAGCAATTAAACATGCAGAAATATACTAGAAATACAAGTAACTAGAATTCACCAATAGCACAGAATATGAGAGACAATATACACTCTTATATATTAATACTTGTATAAAAAAGAATACAATAAAGAGCCGCCACACTCTTCCACCTTATAGAGGCTTCCCACACCTCAAGTGTATAGTAATTCTTCTTCAAAACACTCTCCTACCAAAAAAATGGTTCCAACACACAACTCACACACAGAATTGGTGTTCACCTCTCCAACTAGTCAGTAATAACCCTACTAGTACACCAAGCACTCTATAGTACTTCAAGTTGATCTCCCATGAACCTGTAACCTGCAATTCAATAGACCATACTCACAATGGAAGGATCTTCCTTGCCTTCCTTTCTATCTCATAATGGAACTAGGAGGAACACACTCTTTGTTCTCTTCACTAGCACACTTTACAATACATGCCAATGGGTCTATAAATAGATCCCAGACTTAAATAATAACTTAGACTCTTAGTTTACTATAATTATCCATGCAGCTCAAGACTCGCAATAGCCTTTACATGCAAACACTCCATTCACTAAACTAACTATTCGTGCAACGAACAGTTCTGGAACACACAGGTGATCGACGTCGGTCCCTGCTTGCCTGGTTCTGCCAATGTCGGCTGACTTCTTACAGACGCCGGTTGCCTTCTGCATTGATCATGACCGACATCGGTCATGCTACCGATGCTGGTGCTTTTGGGTCTTTAGCAACCTCCTTTTCTTTGTCTGCAACAAGTTGAAGCTTTTAGCTCCACAACCTAACAATCTCCCACTTAGAGATAAACAGTTGCAACTGTACCTGTACCTATACACCATCTAGTTAGTTCCCTTGGCTCTGTATCCCTCTTTAAGATCACTCTTGAAGACCAACCACCACAAAACCTATAGTGCAAAACCTGTCATCCAAATCACCTGCCACATCCACATCCACAAACCATGTAGAAAATAACTTGAACCTGCATAACATGTACACCTGCTACTAGTCCCTCTAAGAATCCACTGAACTGCCCTCCAATGCTTCTTTCCCAAATTGGCTCCTAACTTTCTGAAAACTCCCACTGCTTGGGAAAACTCAGGTCTAGTACATACCATGCACTTAACCTCATTATGTGAATCAAGACACCTGTTCTGTGAACTGTCCAACCATCGGTGTGCTAACCGGTCTCACATAATCATCCTAAAACAAAGTCAACATATGACCTTCCATGTCCCTAGAACACACTCATGCCAAAGAATCTTGCTGCTCCTATATTCTCCATGACACACCCCTGAACTAGCTTTACCTTTAGTTCAGCAATACCTGTATATGTAACCCTGCAACAAGCACATCATATAGTAATAGGATAATGTAGCTAATATTATCCAACATGGTAAAGAGAAACACAATGATCAAACCTCCATTGCCCTGCAGCTTACTCAAGACCATATACCCTGATCTTCCGTCTCACGTATCCATTTCCGCTCTTCTTCATCCTGAACATCCATTCATCTCTCAGTGCTTACTTACAGCTAGCAACTCTACCAATAAATCCCTATTTGGTTCTTCTCCAAGGAATCACATCCTCATCCATGCCAAGCTCCCACTGTTTCCTAGATCTACCTATTCTGCTTCTTTAATAACTTCTTGGTTCTTTACCATAAGTGAGCAACAAGTAGTGTAAAGAAGGGAAATGATGAATTTGAGGCTTACCTACCCCTTAAGTCCTCCATATGGGCACTTGAGACTCCTTGACAGCTTGCTATCCACCCAAAATTCATCTCAGTGACCGATGCCAGTCACATTCCAGTCTGCATCTGACCGATGTCGGTTCCCTACGACTGCCTCATCACCGATGTCGGTTCTCCCCTAACTGACATCGGTGTTTATCTACCTTGAGTCACTGATGTCGGTCTTCACATAGCTGATGTCAGTCCCTGTCTGGATGCCGACGCTGGTTTTCCTACCAACGTCAGTCTCTGTGTTTTGCTTGTGAGAACTGACCTTTTCCCGCGAGCTCCTTTTGGATCAAACCCTTGTCCAAATCACCCTTGCTCTGCTTAGAATTCTTCTGCCCCTCGTGCTAAACTCTGTTCGTCACCTTCTCCTTAAAAACCAATGCTTTCTTGCTCTTGCCACGAACATCAGATTCCTCAAGAAACGTTACCTTCTTCTTTTGCATACAGAAATATCGATCTATACCCTTTGACTCAAGAACATGCATCTCCTTCTTACTCATGTGACTAAGCCTACAAAGCCACATCTTCGCAACAGAAGAAGAATCAGTAATATAAACAAGTAGATAAAGAGTACCTGCTTTCTTGCCACCCGCTCATTCAAGTGCATCCACTGTGAGAGTTGTTGTGCATCTCTCATCCCCCAACTTTCTTGAAGCAATTAGTCGCATCTCCAAGACTGGGACCTGCATGACCTATTTTAACACCCATGTGTTACCTGTCTGCAATTTCAGCTTCACTTTCCCTTTGCCAACCATCTGACAAGGCTTACCATCCCCTAAACAAATTTCTCCAAAGTCTCCCTGGACATACTCATGAAAAAATTCCCTATTTGGGGATGCATGAAAAGAGGCACCAAAATCTAAAACCCTAGATTCTAATTTATCCAAAGAACATACCAGAGCATCTTATGCAACGAACTCTGCAACACCTGCTTCTTCTTCATGTCCTTCATGCTGATCTGTTACCAACCAACAATCTTCTTTTCTTTGATCTTTCTTTCCACATTTCCAGCAGGTTATTTTGCCATACCTGAACTTAGACCTCCTGTTATTAAACTTCTCCATTCATAGTCTACTGTCTTCTGCCATTGCTCTACTCCCACTCAAACAGAAATCCCTGTGAGTAACCTGTAATCAAAACACACTAACCAGATCTAAACCAACCTGTTAGTATCCCAACCAAAAGCTCTGATACCACTTGTCAGGTACCCCTAGAACAACAAACATGCTCTGGTACCAATTGATGGGGAATCCAAGAACAAACACAACTGTTCTGATCCCACTTGTTAGGATCTTGCTCCTCAGAAAGAGCACAATATGATTACCAAACTTAAGCAATTAAACATGCATAAATATACCATAAATACAAGTAACTAGAATTCACCAATAACACAAAATATGAGAGACAATATACACTCTTATATATTAATACTTGTACAAAAAAGAATACAATAAAGAGCAACCACACTCTTCCACCTTACAGAGGCTTCCCACACCTCAAGTGTACAGTAATTCTTCTTCAAAACACTCTCCTACCAAAAAAATGGTCCCAACACACAACTCACACACATAATTGGTGTTCACCTCTCCAACCAATCAGTAATAACCCTGCTAGTACACCAAGCACTCTATAGTACTTCAAGTTGATCTCCCATGAACCTGCAACTTGCAATTCAACAGACCATACTCACAATGGAAGGATATTCCTTGCCTTCCTTTCTATCTCATAATGGAACTAGGAGGAACACACTCTTTGTTCTCTTCACTAACACACTTTACAATACATGCCAATGGGTCTATAAATAGATCCTAGACTTAAACAATAAATTAGACTCTTAGTTTACTATAATTATCCACGCAGCTCAAGACTTGCAATAGCCTTTACATGCAAACACTCCGTTCACTAAACTAACTGTTCGTGCAATGAATAGTTCTGGAACACACAGGCAACTGACATCGGTCCCTGCTTGCCTGGTTCTGCCGACACTAATTACCTTCTGCACTGATCATGACAAACGTCGGTCATGCTGCCAATGCCGGTGCTTTTGGGTCTTCAGCAACCTCCTTTTCTTTGTCTGCAGCAAGTTGAAGTTTTTAGCTCCACAACCTAACAAGCCTGATTAAGTGAAGTAATCATTCATCTTAGATCATCGATATCGTTAAGGAGAGAGGTTAGTTGTTGATCCCACTTGTGAATGTGTAAAAGAAGACATGGGGATTGGTTTAGGTCTTTGTCAAACTGAGTATAATGACCCATATCTATTTGATTTCATTTACATAGTATAAGGTACTCTTTTTTTACAAAATCCTCAAGGAGACACATAATTAGAAGTATTCACACTTCAAAATGCATTTTGAGGTTATGACATAGTAATGTTGATTAGGTTGCCTACATTTGGGAAACTCGGTGAGGTCATGATGAATCTATTATGTCACTACAATCAATGGGCTATCCATTTGACCCAATATATTATAATTTATATCACTGCACAAATAATGACATGAGCCACAGGCCTTCCAAATCATGATAAATCCCTCTTTTAATATAAATATATGACACCATTGATCCATTCACATGTGTAATAAAAATATACCACATGAATAGGCTGAGGAAAACCATTTGATTTAATTGAGGATGCTTCAATGCATATTCTGGTAGAATGCATCATAAAAAGGTTTTGTCAAAGTACCAAGTAATCAAAGTAAGCAACAAGAGGGGTAATTGATATTGTGTATCACATGATACATTTGCAGAAGGACTTAAATTAGCCTAATTTTTTGGCATTTGAGCTCAACACCAAAATCAAGATGGTAATTCTAGATAGCATGCAAATATTTTATTACCAATTTTTGGTTTTATTATTATGCTTCACATAGTGGAAATTTCCACTTAGACCAATCAATGCAACTGCAGATTTTTGGCTTGCTACTACCCTCGTAAACATCACATGGATGAAAATAGGGAAGTTATACGAGTAATTGAGTAATTGGAGTAGTTTAATATATGGTGGCTAGAATACCTAACTTTGATCAGAACATATCCAAGAATCCTACAAGATGTCATGCAATATTTGGGACAATATACTTTAGTCACCAAGATGCATAATAACATTCAAATTAAAAACCATGAGTTGGCCACTCCACCTATGACTCTAATGCCATTTTTTATTTTTATGATAGAAGCATAAGATGAATTATATATTAAAAAAGCCTTAGCTATGAGGTTGGTTCCACCTCTACAAGCTATTCCTCCATAAGCATAACAATCAAATATAGGGCAAGCACCACCATAATAACCAATGAAACCACAAACTCCACTACCACATGATAAAGGCAAAAGGAAGGCACATGTATGGTGAGCCTCACCACCATCACCAAATAAAAGAACATGACAAACAAATTCCAATTTGGATAAACCTATGGTTTCAAAGATAGTTGATGAGTGTGATCTACTAGAGATGGGCATCGATGAACATGAAGTTCCCAAATCTATGTTAGAAGACATCAGGAAGGAAGTTTATGAAAAAGAGGTGGAAAAGGAATTCTTCTACTAGAAATCAATATGCATTTGTCAAGTACAAAATTAATTACAAAAGGAACTCTAGGTTGACATTAATTAACCACCTCTATCTATTCTTGTGAATACTATATGTCAAGAAGAAGTTTGATGTAAGTTGGAGGAAAATATATTTATAACTAGTTTATTCATAATATCATCAGATACATAGATGGTGGATCTATTAAAATAGGGCAGTCCTACATAGCCCTTGTTTTGAAGATTATGTACACACCCCACCATCAAACCATCGTTAACTATATGATAAAGGATGGTGTCTTTTGGTGAAACGATAGGAGCCAATGGTGCATAATAGTCCCAAGAAATTAAAAAATAGGCCCAACCTCATGTTCTGAAGAGGATAAAAGATAGCCTTAGTCCTCCATCCAAATCCAAGAAAAATAAGCTCGTGCACAAAGGTTAGGTTATCAAATTAGAGTCATCTGAACATACTGAATTAGACACTAAATTGGTAGACGTGGAAATTATTAAGAAAACATAGGACATAACTATGCCAAATCCAACAAAATAATAGGAAAATTTGTAGGATACATTGGATCTTGATGATGTAAAATGGTAGAAGGAAAAAGAAAGAAGAAAGAAGAAAGAAACAACTGAATAAGTGGTTGTGTAAGAATCACAATGCACATAATAAGAAGTTGCATAGGAATAACAAAAAAAGTATCAAGGTGAAGAGAAAGAAAAGAAAAAAAAAGTAGAGGAAGTAAAGGCTATGTAGAAGCAAGTAGAAAAAGATAAGGCTACAAGGAAGAAAGGTGATAAGTAGAGGTTGTGCAAAATCAAGTTGAAGAAGCAAAGGCAAAGAGGAAAGAATGAGAGGAATCCCACTAAGAAAAACAAGAGGCACAAGTTATACAACAAAAATAGGTAGAGAAAGAAGCCCAAGCCAAGGTTACTAAAGAACAAGGAAGCATGCATCAAAAGCATAAGTATCTCAAGACAAATCTAAGGCTGAAGTTGAAGCCAAAGCTGAGGTTGAGGCATATATTAAAAACAAAACTCAAGTTGATGCTAAGGCTAAGGTTGAGGAGCAAGTTATAGTGTGAGCTGAAGTAGAGGGTAAGGCTTAGGCTGAGGCTATAATTCAGGCCAAGAGGGACATGGAGGCTAAAGAAAAAGAAAAAGTAGAGAGCACAACCTAGATGAAGGCCACAAAAGAAGCATCATAGCCCAAACTATAGAGCTCTAGCTAGTGGCTATGGGATGTCCCTATAACATGAACTTGGTGAACCACTTTCTTGCTTCCATTAGCTCAATTTAAACCAACCACTATGATACTAACAACCACCCTCATGGGATTTCCTACCACTGTAATGGAAACATCTTTGGATATGACCCAACTACCGCTATCAAAGTAGATTGAAGGTGTAGTTGTATTTCAGGAGTTGATTATATAGAAGGTTTTAGATTTGGAGAAAGAAGTTATTTGATTATGTGAGGAAAAGGCCAAAGTATAAGATTAGCTAGTAAAGGAATGATAGTTGATAAATACAACTTGTCCCACCTTAGTTTAATAGGTTCTAGGTGATCAAGTAATGTTCAAGGATAAGTAATTCACTACTCTATTGACACAACTTATAAATGAGGCCACACATAAAGTGTTAAAATTATGCACATAAGGGCAGGATATTAGGAATGAAACATAAATTACGTACAAAATCATTGAAGAACATGAGTAGGTCTTGAATACTTCTACACAATAGGCCAAGAAAATAGCCCATGATATACTAAATTGTAGACAACATCTTAGTCAATCCTTGGTTACTATGAAACTTGAGTTTGAAACTATAGATATAGTATTTTATGATCAAATAACTACTATAGATTCAATGAGAAACACACTTATACAGATTAATTATTCTGTGGATGTTGTGATGCAGAAGCTACAAGTTTGTCATAATGAAATAATGCATAACACCTTTGTGGCCATTCAATCTAAAAGGACTACAGATAGATTGGATGAGCTTGTATTGGATATCTATTGCAAGTTATCTAATGCCAAAGCACTACTCACCATTGTAGAAGATGAATATGTGCAAAACGTTATGGTGATACAGATACCTATATGCATTTTTCTTATCATGGTGTGTGAAGTGCTCACAGATTAGAAAATGCTTGAGCAGAATCTATCTCAAGTTGATCTAGATATTACCCAAATAATGGATGAGGATCAATTCATTCCTATGAAATATCTCTACCCATTTTTTTAGAACAAAAATCTAGATGCAAAGGCATGGTCTGAACAACAACCTCCACCATTTTGTGTACCAGAAGCTAGTGGGTTAGTAGCCAAGCAAATGCAACAAATTCTATAGCATCCCAGTCAAAGTCCTCAAACATTGCAGTAATAGGTAATGAATACTCCAATTTTGTGACTTTAGGAATTTTGAAATATTTGTAAGATAGCCTAAACATTAGGAGCAGGGCCAGGATGGTTAAAAATTGTAAAGGGTGGCCACCTAGTTAGGATAGTAAGTTGAAATATTGAAAGGGAAATAGACTAGTATGCTACTTAGTTAAAAATATGAAAGGGTGGCTAAAAAGTATGTAAATGGTACAAACTAGTAAATAACACCTAGAGCAATAACTATAACATTTGTTTATGTTTCATCTCTTTAGTTTAGTTCATATTAGTTTGTGACTTTGTCTTAGGATAAGACAACCATTTAAGTCTAGGAAAGTGTTGGATGTGGAATAAGGCATAGTAAAATCACAAATTATAATAGTAGGACACATGTGCAAAGTATATAATTGTGTCATTTGTATAAAATTTTATATGTATTCGACCTTATAAGCCTAATCAAGTTAGACAAGAATGTGAATAGTCTTTCCTTTTGTATCTCAAAAGGCTAGAATGTGAAGAGACAATATGTTGTAAAAGGCTATATATATAGAGAGAAGTGTTCAATATAGCTCAGAAATGATCTCGAATTTCCTAAGCCAATTGTATTGAATGGCGGTTAGACGTTTTGTTATGCATTAGTTTCAAAATATTTTTGTCAACTTCAATTAAGTACTTATCTTTTCTATGCATAATTCTTGGAGGTGTTGTTATTGGTGGAATCCATTCAAAGGGTGTTTCAAAATCATTATATGTTTCCATGAAATTTCATTCATTGTTTGTTTCTTCATTATATATTCCATGAATTTTTCTTCATTGTTAATTTCATTATTATTTGAGTCCATTAAATTTTATTCATTATTTGTCAGTGAAGTATCATGCATAGGCTCTTCATCAACAAAGTAAACAACTTTAAAATTTGAATGTGAATTTGCAACATTATCTAATTTTCTATTGTCAATTTCATCATAATTAAATTCATTATTGTGAGTTTCATCATAATTCAACTCATTATTGTGAATTTCATCATTATTCAATTGATTATTATCAATTGCCTCATTATCTAAGGCATTTGGCTCATCAGGGTTAGTGTTTGTACCTTGTCTAGAACAAAATGCTTGCATTCATACCTTGTTTTTTCCTCTCAACTCCCCTAATTGCTTTGGTGTTTTGTTCTTCAACTTCTTCCTCTTCCTTAAACATGAACTAGAGCCCATTTTGACAAAATCAACCAAAAAATTACTTCAAATTGTTGGGAGAATAAACCGGAAGCACACAATTTGATTACTAAACCAAGCAACTTAATATGCGGAAATTAACCAGATTCACCAAGTAACTAGAATTCAAAATAACACAAGATATGAGAGACAATACACAACTTATATTAACACTTTATACAGAAAAGAATACAATAAAGAAGATGCCACTTCTTCTCCACCACCTTACAGAGGTTTCCCACACCTCAAGTGAACAGTAATTCTCCTCCCCAAAGCTCTCCCTCTCACAGGTCCCAACACCCAACTCAAATACAGAGTTGGTGTCCACCTCCCATGCTCCACGCACAACACAAGTGCTCCACGCACTACACAAGCACTCCACGTGCTCCACAAGTACTCAAGGTACTTCAAGTAGATCTCCCATGAATCTGCAACAACCTGCAATTCAACAGACCATACTTATGGAAGGAACTCCCTTGCCTTCCTCTTGCTCTATCCGAGTACACACCTGTACTCCAAGTAGATCCTGCCTGATACTGCTCCCTGTTGTGTTGCTGTCTATATGACCTTGCACACCTGCAAATCAAACAACGGTTCTGCTCACCTGTGAACCTCGACCTTGCACACACATACACCTGCAGATCAACGATCTTACTTACCATGTAGATCTCCTATATAGGCCATACAACTGTGACCAAGATCCTACACTCTTGAAGAACCCAACTGGCTCTCCAATCCAGCACCAACACACCTGGTACTGAGGCACTAGGAGGAACGCACCATTGCTCTACCTCACACACAGAAGGAGCTTATAATTATGCTCTCTTACTCCCTAGCACACTTTTCCAATACAACCATGAGTCTATTATATAGATCTCATCCAAACAATGATTAGACATCTAATTACAATAATTAGATCCGCAGCTATGAGTCTAAAATTAGCACTCATCATACAAACACTTGGTTCGTCAACCCACTGCCCATAATTAACTCACAGTCGAACCACACAGGTGACCGACGTCGGTCCCTGTCTGCCTGGGGGTCGCCGACGCCGGCCGATATATGACCGACGTCGGTTGCCTTCCTGTCTTACCCTACCGACGCCGGTTGGCCAGACCAATGCCAAACACTTCTGACACTTCGGCAACTCTCCTGCAACCTCCTCCATGCCTGCATCAGTGAAGCTTTTAGCTCCACAATCCTAACAATCTCCCACTTGGAGATAAATAGCTGCACCGTACCTGTACCTATACTCTGTCTAATCTGTTTCCTGGTTTGTATTCCTCTTCAAGCTCCCACCTGAAGACAACCCACCACACATCTCGTGGTGTACCACCTGTCATCCGAGTAACCTGCCACATCCGAACCTACAACACCTGTAGTGAAGTCCTGACCCTGCATAGCAACACCTGCTGCCGGTCCCTCTCAGAAAACCTGAGAACCCACTTCCCTGAATTGGCTCCTAACTCTCTGACAGCTCCCACTGCATGGGAATACTCAGGTGTATACCAGACCTCATGTGATTTCAGACACTGTACCTGTCCAGCCCTTAGTGTGCTCCAGCTCTGCATCCTGAACCTCGCCAACACCTGATTCACATCAGCTCTCACTCGAGACAAAATCAACCTGTGATCTCCATGTCTCCCATGTCAAAGAATTTTGCTGCTCCAAACTCCTCCTGACATGCCACTGAACTAATCTTACCCTTAGCTCAGCAAAATCCTGTATGTACACCCCTGCTAGCTAGCATACTATCCACATACAGCAACAGAATGATGTCGCGACTCATCATCCCCCTGGTAAGACAAACCACAGTAGTTACCCTGACACTGACTGAAGCCATGCTTCGTCCTCCACCTGTCAAAACTTGTACCACTGACCTGCAGCTCCACAAGACCATATACCTGGTCTTCCGTCTCATGTATCCGTTCTCTCTATTCTTCTACTAAGGTATCCATTCGTCTCTGTGCTTTCATCCTGCTGGCAACCCTACCAAAACACACCTGTCTGGTTCTCCTCCAAGGAATCACATCCTCATCCATGCCAAGCTCACACTTGTTTCCTGGATCCTTCCTGCTCTAAAATCAGCAACATGTATGAAGAAGAGGAACACGAATTTGAGGGCCTACTTACGCCTTCAGTCCTCCGTATGGGTGTTTGAGACTCCTTGACAGCGTGTTGTCCACCCAAAATTCGTTACAGTGACCGACCTCGGTCACTCCACAGTCTGCATCCGACTGACGTCGATTCCATGCATCTGTACCTGACTACCAACCTGCCAGTGCTGGTATCCCTTCTGCCGACGTCGGTCCTCTGACTGACATCGGTCTTAAATACTGCCGACGTCGGTCTCCTGACCGACGTCGGTCTTACCCTGCCCGACATCGCCAGCTTCGGTCTGCACATGACCGACATCGGCACCTGTCTGTTTGACGCTGGTTCCTCCTGACCGACATCGGTACCTGTGTTCGCCTGTGAGTGATGACTTTTTACCCGCGAGCTTCTTTGAATCAAAACCCATGTCCAAACTGCCCTGCTCAGAAGTATCCAGCGACATCCACTGGGTTCTATCCGCCATCTCCTCCATAAACACCAAGGCTTTCCAGTTCTTAAGCCTGTCAAATATATCTGTCTTCCGCTTAAGAACATGCATCTCCTTCCTGCTCATGTGACCAAGCCTACGAAGCCACGTCTCCGCAACAAAAGAAGAATCAGTAATATAAACAAGTAGATAAAGGATACCTGTTTTCTTACCACCAGCTAATTCAAGTGCATCCGCTGTGAGAGTTCTTGTGCATCTCTCATCACCCAATCTTTTTGAAGAAATTAGCCATATCTCCAAACCTGGGACCTGCATGACCTTCATCAACCCCTGTGTGTTGGCCGCCTGCAATTTCAGCTTCACTTCCCCTTTGCCAATTCTTTGGCAAGGCTCACCAGCTCCTCTACCTGGAACTGCATGGAAAGAGGCAACTGAATCTTTTATCCAAGATTCAACTTTATCCAAGAAACCTGCAAACACATCCTGTGCAACAACACCTGCTACATCTGTATCTTCAGTTTCTTCATGCTGATCTGCGACCAACCAACAATAATCTTTTACCTGCTCTTTCTTTCCATAGGACCGTGAGTGACCATCTGTGCTTTTCAACTCCTCCATTCTTAGCTTACTTTGATCTGCTGTTGCTCTACTCCCACTCGATCAGAAACCCCTGAGAGTGCCCTGTAACCAAACACAAAACCTGCTTCCTCCAACCTTAGCTCTGATACCACTTGTTGGGAGAATAAACCGGAAGCACACAATTTGATTACTAAACCAAGCAACTTAATATGCGGAAATTAACCAGATTCACCAAGTAACTAGAATTCAAAATAACACAAGATATGAGAGACAATACACAACTTGTATTAACACTTTATACAGAAAAGAATACAATAAAGAAGATGCCACTTCTTCTCCACCACCTTACAGAGGTTTCCCACACCTCAAGTGAACAGTAATTCTCCTCCCCAAAGCTCTCCCTCTCACAGGTCCCAACACCCAACTCAAATACAGAGTTGGTGTTCACCTCCCGTGCTCCACGCACAACACAAGTGCTCCACGCACTCCACAAGCACTCCACGTGCTCCACAAGTACTCAAGGTACTTCAAGTAGATCTCCCATGAATCTGCAACAACCTGCAATTCAACAGACCATACTTATGGAAGGAACTCCCTTGCCTTCCTCTTGCTCTATCCGAGTACACACCTGTACTCCAAGTAGATCCTGCCTGATACTGCTCCCTGTTGTGTTGCTGTCTATATGACCTTGCACACCTGCAAATCAAACAACGGTTCTGCTCACCTGTGAACCTCGACCTTGCACACACATACACCTGCAGATCAATGATCTTACTTACCATGTAGATCTCCTATATAGGCCATACAACTGTGACCAAGATCCTACACTCTTGAAGAACCTAGCTGGCTCTCCAATCCAACACCAACACACCTGGTACTGAGGCACTAGGAGGAACGCACCATTGCTCTACCTCACACACAGAAGGAGCTTATAAGTATGCTCTCTTACTCCCTAGCACACTTTTCCAATACAACCATGAGTCTATTATATAGATCTCATCCAAACAATGATTAGACATCTAATTACAATAATTAGATCCGCAGCTATGAGTCTAAAATTAGCACTCATCATGCAAACACTTGGTTCGTCAACCCACTGCCCGTAATTAACTCGCAGTCGAACCACACAGGCGACTGACGTCGGTCCCTGTTTGCCTGGGGGTCGCCGACGCCGGTCGATATATGACCGACGTCGGTTGCCTTCCTGTCTTACCCTGCCGACGCCGGTTGGCCAGACCAACGCCAAACACTTCTGACACTTCGGCAACTCTCCTGCAACCTCCTCCATGCCTGCATCAGTGAAGCTTTTAGCTCCACAATCCTAACACAAATATGGGGTCAAAAAAAACTACAACCAAGAAAGTACAAAAAATATGCAGAGTACATAATGAATGTCTATGGGGACAATAAACTTGATTAGGGCTAAAATAGATGCTAAAAAGTAGGTTTTTGTTTTTAATTCAAGCAATGCGTATAGCCATATACTATAAAAACAAGCAAAAAGCCTCATATTCAATGCATAAAATCAACTATAATACTATAATATAATGCAATAAGATTCAATAAGACTATAATATGATGCATAAATCCATAATATGATGTAATAAGACTATCATATGTTACAATACTGCTATCATATGATGCAATAAGGCTCAATATGATGCAATAAGACTATCATATGATGTAATAAGACTATAATATGATGCAATAAGACTATCATACGATACAAGAAGACTATCATATAATGCAATAATACTATCATACGATGTAATAAATCTTAAATATTATGAATAAGGATATCATATGATGCAATAAGGCTCAATAGGATGCATAAATCCTCAATATGATGCATAAATCTCCAATACATAATGCAATAAGACTCTTGATAAGACTATGAAGCAATAAGACTAATGAATGATGCAAGAAAGCTCAATATGTAAGATAAAATGAGCCAATTTTGCCTAAAATCCCATCATAGGTCCTTATAAAACTAGGTGAATAACGGGTTCACATATTGGCACTAAACACATTCATGAATTTATGCATTTATGATGAAATCAGGGAACTTAGGAGTTATGTTTGTTATAAAATTAGGATTTAGGATTCAGGTTTAGTGTAGCAGGTTTATATATGTGTATATGTCATGGAATTAGTGTTTAGGGGAATTTTACATGTTTAAGTCATAAAATTAGGGTTTATGATCAAAATATCATGAAACATGACCTAATTTAGCCCTTTCAATCACATCATAGACTCCAATTTAGGTTCAATGGGTTAAAATTGGCCACATTTGCATTTATATTGACATTTTTGATTAAATTAGGATCAGTTAAGTCATACATGTTGCATCTAGATTATACAATAGATTGAGCCATAAATTTGGTTTAGGGGTTCAATTTTGTCCAAATCATGTCCTTAATTGAACCAATAGACTAATTGGTTCAATTCATGATAGATATCTATCGTACTTAATTTTATCCCAAATCATATATCATGTTCTTATAGTTATGTCAAAAAGGGGTTCAAATTGGACTCCCATGCCTCCTCAATTGAATTGCCACTATAATTGAATTGTTGTGCTATGTGTGTACCTCATACACCTAAAAGTGTTAGAGCTATCAGAGATGCATCAAGTCCTAGAAGTTTTAGAGTTGACAATGCCTTGGGAGGCCAAATCCAATTACATATCACCATGTGTACCTCATACATGCTTAGAAGTGTCAACACTATTAGAGGTGTCAGGTCCTCAAAGTTTTAAAGTGTTCTATTAGATCCTTGTGAGGCTTGATTCAATTAAATACATCACCACATGTGTATCTTGTACACACATATATTTATGCTAGAGATATAATTGTCACACAACCTAGAAGCATCATATTTGTTAGAGCCTCAGGATGCCTAATCCAATCAAATATTTCCACATGTGTAGGTTTATTACACCTGGAAAAGTGTTAGAGTTGTTAGATATGCACATATTTGATACCTAGACATGTCCCATCTCCTCTAACCAGTCCAATTAAGGCCTATTTACAAATTTATCATACATACACATAAGCCAATAATGTTTATAGATTGACATTGATCCAATCAATTCATGTCTAGTAAATAATTCACATGATGCAATCCTCCAACTTGTCATTATTGTATAAACATTTTCATGTAGAGCCCTTTAAGGTCCCATCTGAATTGAGTAAGCACCAAATGTTTTCAATTTTCTACATGTATGTATTCATATTATTTATATCCCTCTACCTTGAATTATCTCGAGATCCCAAAGTACATTCATATTAAGTCCTACATGCATGAGAGAACATAGTTTAGCAATGGACTCCTCAACCTCAAATTCTAAGTCATAGCAAGAATTTTGAGATGTAATACTTTCTTACAGTCCACATCATAAGGTTTAATCTCATTACAACTAAATATGAACAGGATGATTAAAGATATATGTACAAAAGATATAATCTTGAAACCTTTGATGATGGGGTGCATACTGGTATTCAATTTTGATCAACCATCTATATGAGGTGAGTAGTTCATCATCCACATGAATAATTATTGGGTCTCTCTACTCAGCATCATCCTTGCAGGGAAACAGGTCTCAAATTTATGGGACATTATCACCTTTAATGTATCTTGAATAAGCTCAATAGAGTTTGAGCTGGGATAACTTATACATATGTCATACTTGGTGAATTCTAGGTCTATGTCACCCTATATTTATAAATCATATAGCCATACCTTAATGGTTTTGAAAAATGTCCCTAGTACATTTAGATATTTTCTAAGCTATACATGATGGGGAATCCAGAACAACACACCTACTTTGATCCCACTTGTTAGGATCTTGCTCCTTAGAAAGAACACAATATGATTACCAAATATAAGCAATTAAACATGCAGAATTAACCAGAAGTACAAGTAACTAGAATTCACAAATAACACAGAATATGAGAGACAATACACAATCTTGTATTAATACTCATCCAGAAAGAAAATACAATAAATAAGATGCCACTTCTTCTTCCACCTCTCAGAGGCTTCCCACACCTCAAGGGCTCCCAGTAATTCTCAATCAAGAGTTCACTCTCCTACCAAAAACGGTCCCAACACGCAACTCACACATAGAATTGGTGTTCACCTCCAACCAGTCAGTAATAACCCTGTCAGTACACAAGTACTCTAAAGTACTTCAAGTAGATCTCCCATGAACCTGCAACTACCTACAATTCAACAGATCTTACTTACACATGTAGATCTCCTATGAGTTTGTAACAACCTACAACTCAAATGATCTTACAATGGAAGGATCTTCCTTGCCTTCCTTTTTAGCTCATAATTACAATACATGCCAATGGGTCTATAAATAGATCCCAAACTTAACCATAACTTAGACTCTTAATTTAGAAACGCAGCTAAAGACTCAAAATAGCCTTTACATGCAAACACTCAGTTCAACAAACTAACTATTCATGCACCGAACAGTTCTGGAACACACAGGCGACTGACGTCGGTCCCTGTCTAACTGGAGATGATCGACATCGACCGAATCCTAATGATGTTGGTTGCCCTTCTGTTCACCCCTGACCGATGTCAGTTGGCCTAACCGATGCCGGTGATTGTGATACTCAGAAACTCCTCCATGTCTGCAAATAGTTGAAGCTTTTAGCTCCACAACCTAACAATCTCCCACTTAGAGATAAATAGCTGTAACTATACCTGTACTTATACATCATCTAGTTTGTTTCCTAGCATTGTATCCCTCTTCAAGATCACCCTTGAAGACCAACCACCACAAAACCTATGGTGCACCTCCTATCATCCAAATCACCTACCACATCCGCATCTACAAACCCATGTAGAAAAGAATGCTGGTTCCTCTCAAATACCTGAGAATCCACTAAACTGCCCTCCAGTGCTTCTTTCCTGGATTGGCTCCTAACTTTTTGACAACTCCCACTGCTTGGGAAAACTCAGGTTTAGTACACATGTACTCAACCTCATTATGTGAATCAAGACACTGTTCATAGAACTGTCCAACCATCAGCGTGCTAACTAGTCTCACACAATCATCCTAAAACAAAGTCAACTTGTGACCTTCCATGTCCCTAGAACACACTCATGCCAAAGAATCTTGCTACTCCCAGATTCCTCATGACATACTTCCAAACTAGCTTTACCTTTAGTTCAGTAACTCCCTGTAAGTGTAACCCTGTAACAAGCACACAATATAGTAATAGGATAATGTAGCTAATATTATCCAACCTGGTAAAGAGAAACACAATGGTCAAACCTCCATTATCCTACAGCTTATTCAAGACCATATACCCTGGCCTTCCGTCTCACGTGTCCATTCCCGCTCTTCTTTATCATGAACATCCATTCGTCTCTCAGTGCTTCCTTCCAGTTGGAAACTCCACCCAAAACTCCCATTTGGTTCACATCCTTCATCCATGCCAAGCTCCCACTGTTTCTTGGATCTACCTGCTCTGCTTCTTTAATAACTTCCTATTTCTTGACCATCAGTGAGTAACAAGTAGTGTAAAGAAGGGAAATGATGAATTTGAGGCTTACTTACCCTTTAAGTCCTCCATATGGGTGCTTGAGACTCCTTGACAGTTTGTTGTCCACCCAAAATCTGTCTCAGTGACCGATGCCGGTCACATCTCAGTCTGCACCCGACCAACATCGGTTCCATGCAATTGCCTCATCGCTGACGTCAGTTTCCCCTGACTGATGCCAGTGTTTATCTCTCCTAAGTCATCAATGTCAGGCTACACATAGCCGATGTCGGTCCCTATCTGGATGCTGACGCCAGTTTTCTAACCAATGTCGATCTCTGTGTTTTACTTGTGAGCGATGACTTTTACCCGTGAGCTCCTTTTGGATCAAACCCTTGTCCAAATCAACCTTGCTCTACTCAGAATTCTTTAGCCCCTTTTACTGATCTCTGTCCGTCATCTTCTCCTTAAAAACCAAGGCTTTCTTGTTCTTATCACTAACATCGGATCTCTAAAAAAATGTCACTTTCTTCTTCTGCTTACAAAAATCACGATCCATGCTTTTCAAATCTGAAAGCATACCATTTGACTCAAGAACATGCATCTCCTTATTCATGTGACCAAGCCTATTGAGCCACATCTTCGAATCTACAACTGAAGTAGATAACCTATAAAGAGAATCAGTAATACAAGTAGATAGATAAAGTGTACCTACTTTCTTACCTCTTGCTACAACAAGTGCACCCTTGGTAACCTTCCAAGAGTCCATTGTGAGAGTTACTGTGCAACCCTCATCACCCAAACTTCTTATAGAAATCAAATTCCACTCTAGAACTGGGACATGCATGACCTCCTTCAACACCCATGTGTTATCTGTCTGCAATTTCAGCTTCATTTTCCCTTTTCCAACCATCTGACAAGGCTTACCATCCCCTAAACAAATTTATCCAAAGTCTCCCTGGACATATTCATGGAAAAATTCCCTATTTGGGGATGCATGGAAAGAGGCACCAGAATCTAAAACCCAAGATTCTACTTTATCTAAGGAACATACCAGAGCATCCTGTGCAACATAATCCACAACATCTGCTTCTTCATGTCCTTCATGCCGATCTTCAACTGACCTGCAATCTCTCTTTAGATGCCCTTGCTTTCCACATTTCTAGCAGGTTATTCTGCCATACCTAGACTTGGATCTCTTGCCTATCTTGGACCTTGATCTCCCATGCTCTATCTTCTCTCTTTGCCTTCCCCTACTTTCCACACTCAAAGCATTTCCTGATGATTCACCTGTGCTTTTCCTGCGAATTTCTTCATTCAATATTACACTCACAACATCATCCACTTTTAAGATTTTTAAAGCAGATGCAGTATTACTAACTGCCATTACCAAATTATCCCAACTTTTAGGTAATGAACATAAGATTAAGAGATCCTTAATTTCATCATCAAAAATAGTATTGATTGAATTTAACTGGTTTACCAAACCATGGAAATCACTAAGATGACTATGTACAGATCCACCTTCCAACATTTGCAAATTAAATAATTGCTTCATAAGAAATACCTTATTCGAAGCTGAGGGTTTTTCATATAAATTTGCCAAAGATTCCATCAACTCTACCGTTGTCTTAACCTATGATAAGTTGGAAATCATAGACGATGCAAGACTCAACCTTATAGATCCCAGAGCCTTTCGATCAAGAACCTCCCATTCTACATCCTTCATATCCCAGGGCTTGCAATCAACCCCACCCAACAGTAAGTACAAATCTTTCTAATACATATAATATTCAATCTACATCCTCCATAATTGATAGTTCTTGCCATTAAACTTCTCCATTCATAGCTTACTTTCTTCTGCCATTGCTCTACTCCCACTCAAATAGAAACCCCTGTGAGTAACCTGTAATCGACACACACTAACCAGATCTGATACAACCTATTAGTATCCCAACTAAAAGCTTTGATACCAGTTGATGGGGAATCCATAACAACACATCTGCTCTGATCCCACTTGTTAGGATCTTGCTCCTTAGAAAGAGCACAATATGATTACCAAATACAAGCAATTAAACATGCATAATTAACCAGAAGTACAAGTAACTAGAATTCACAAATAGCGCAGAATATGAGAGACAATACACAATCTTGTATTAATACTCATCCAGAAAGAAAATACAATAAAGAAGATGCCACTTCTTCTTCCACCTCTCAGAGGCTTCCCACACCTCAAGGGCTCCCAGTAATTCTCAATCAAGAGTTCACTCTCCTACCAAAAATGGTCCCAACACGCAACTCACACACAGAATTGGTGTTCACCTCCAACCAGTCAGTAATAACCCTACCAGTACACAAGTACTTCAAGTAGATCTCCCATGAACCTGCAATTCAATAGACCTTACTTACACATGTAGATCTCCTATGAGCTTGCAACAACCTGCAACTCAAATGATCTTACAATGGAAGGATCTTCTTTGCCTTCCTTTTTAGCTCATAATTACAATACATTCCAATGGGTCTATAAATAGATCCCAAACTTAACCATAACTTAGACTCTTAATTTAGACATGTAGCTCAAGACTCAAAATAGCCTTTACATGCAAACACTTAGTTCAACAAACTAATTGTTCATGCAACGAACAGTTCTAGAACACACAGGCAATCGACGTCGGTCCCTGTCTAACTGGAGATGACCAACGTCAGCCGAATCTTGCCGATGTTGGTTGCCCTTCTATTCACCCCTGACCGATGTTGGTCAGCCTAACCGACGCCGGTGACTGTGACACTCAGCAACTCCTCCATGTCTGCAAATAGTTGAAGCTTTTAGCTCCACAACCTAACAATACATTCATCACTATAGACACAACATCTTAAAACAACATCATCACTAATGGATACATGTGACCATTTCAAGTTTATTGAGCTGAAAACCACATCTTATACAAAACAAAATGCATACCCAACTTGACCAACATATTTAATAAAAATATGTACATACCTTTTACCCATCATCCTACTTTCGTATCTTACCACCCCAATTACATAGTAAGGTATATAACTCTATAGATCTCAAGCTTGTTTTTGAGATTATCATTGTTGCATCCATGGTGTGGCTAGGACTAGTCTCATGTCAAAGACACACTCTTTAGATGATGTGGGAATGGATGGAGTTGTTGATAGTTATCCCATGTGTGATGAAGGGGTCGATTAAGGAGGTACACAAAATGGAGGATTAACCATATTTTCACAAGAGATCTTAAATTTACGCAAAATTTTAATAATGTATTTGAATACATTAGGGAAATTTTGAATAATTGTAACAATAGAAAACTTTTGTTATACTTTTAACTGGGACCTCAAAATGCACCTATTGAATTAGATGCACTAAGTGACCTTGGAGGAAACTTAAAGGACTTTATTTAACACATTTTAGGAATGGTTTTTGGATAATCCAAGGCATGATTCACCGGTATTAGGATCCATTAGATAGCATTTTTGAAATAGCTATCCAAGAGATGCACTATTACACCAAGGGATCAATTCTTATTTCTACTTACACAAGATTATCTATACTACATAGTCCAATTCAACAGGTTTGCCACTTAAACAAATTTGTTCAAAAGTTATAAATAAAGGGGTTTGGTCAAAGATATCAAAGAAACAACAAAAGGGTAAGATAGGATTTTAGGCAAGTAGGATAATATCAATAAAAAAATGAAATTTAAGGGCAAGTAGGATTTTAGGCAAGTAAAGTAGTAAGGTATATCCTTGACCTACAAGGGGAATGGTCCCAAAAGCTATGCATGTTCCAATTGTCAAACAAGGATTTTGTTAACATGTGTTCTATTGATGAAACATATTGGTGTATATAAATATTAAAGTGCACCAAAAGTTAAACATGTAATATTTAATACTTGTTCAATATTTATTCTATAAAATTAAAAGTAACCAATCACATCTTGATAAGTAATAGTCAAGTATTGATACTCTAATGTACAACGATTGGTACTCTAAAGGTTAAGTTTTGATCATAGGTTTAAAAAATGCATTTTATGACCTCTCATGATAAAATCAGTTATATTGTAATATGTATAATGTGTTAGACCTTGAAACCTTAATTATAAGTAGTTAAGATGACATATTAAAAAATGTAAATTTTTTGAAGTCTAATGTGATGTTATGGTACCTTAATTCACTATCCAAAACAACACAAAATTTGAAATTTCCCCTATAAGAAACACAAAATTTGACATTTCCCCTATAGGGATGCACAACTAATGGGACCTTTCCTCTATAACAAACATGAAATTTATTTGTTATGTGTTATTTCAAAGGAATGCATACACATTATATAATGTGTATGTGTTGTTTATTACGTTATATAATGTATATACTTTATTTGAATTTAAATTGAAGACTGAGACTTCAAGCTCATAAATGGCTTGGATTTTTGAGCCCAAGGCTTATGACTGTGCATCTACAGTCGAGACTGAGAGTTTTGAGAAAAACCAACAAATTTCAACTACAATCGTCAAATACACTATGGATTTCAACATAAAAATTAAAAAAATTATTACCGTTACGATGATCATGTTGTCTTCTTTCTAAATATATGATTTTTATAATTTTTGGACTATTTTAAGGGTTCAAACTATATTTATTTATAACAACACCTTTTCTAGGCCACTACATGCTGCACCCATACATACCTATTCACGTTTATCTATTTTGTTTGTTGTTGATCCAAGTGTAAAAAAAAATTATATGGTAACAAACTAGGCCTAATTCTACACACATTATTAAAAAATCATTTTTTTTGTTTTTTTGAGGTAGCTAGGGTGGGTCGCATGGTCAACTATCCATTTTTTTGTCAGTTTTCAAGATCTACTTAATTACAAGATTGATAAAAAATCTTTATATTCATCAAAAAATATAAGAAAAAGTTATTAACACACTAGAATATCTTATCTAAATATTCACCAAAGGGTTTCAAACGATATTTAACGATGCTCAAAAATATGGTGGGCGTCACGACTATCTATCTACTATGTTTTCTTAAAAAGTTAGGAGGTCCTCTTCAAATTTTAGATGTTTGAACTATTTATACTTAACCATTTTTTTAAAAAAAATAGTTTTTTGGAAACTAGACTCTAAATGTTACAATTCATGTTTTGATACCATCTTAAATTATCTGTAGAAGTTCACATTTTTGAAATTTCAAAAAAATCATGTTCATGAGTAGGCCCTTTTTTGTCCCCCAATTTTGTCTACTTACCTATAAACAACACCTGGAGTAATAACTATAACTTTTGTTTATCGTTCATCTCTTTAGTTTAATTCATATCAGTTTGTGACATTGTCTTGGGATGAGACAACCATTTAAGTCTAGGAAAGTGTTGGACATGGAATAGTGCATGGTAAAATCATAAATTATAATAGTAGGACACATGTGTGAAGTATATAATTTTGTCTTTTGTATAAAATTTTATATGTAATCAGATTTATAAGCCTAATTAGGTTAGATAATAATGCAAAGAGTCTATCCTTTTGTATCTCAAAAGGCTAGAATGTGAAGAGACTATGAGTTGTAAAAGGCTATATATAACACTTTGCTATAATGGAATATGGTTCCGATGTGTTGATAGAGATTAATATAATCACTCTGATATGGTTTTCCCTAATCCTTTTTTATTAATGGTTAGTGTGCATTAAGTGTAGACACTTAATTTTGGATAGCTTCATGCCTAAATCAACATTCAGTCCAATTTTTAGTAAATGACACATTTTAAGCCTAGAAATCACCCGAATTGCCCAAATTCATTTGCATAAGAGATTTAATTACTAAAAAATGTGACAAGGCTAATTTATTTGGTGTATTATCCTGTATGCATCACTAACCTAGTTTAATTCTAACCTTAGTCAAATTAAAACCTAGTAATTTGGCACTTTTAGCCTATTAAGATATTAATTGAAGACATTTAAAATAATTGCCAAAAGATAAAAAGCACTAATCAAGACTAATTACATTACAAATCTTAATTAACTTGCCTAAACAAAAATTCCAAATCAAATTAGTGAATTTCATTTACCAAAAAAGGAATTTTTAGCCAAAATAAAGTCAAAGGTTAAATGAGCTAATCTAGTGATTTATTATCTCATAAATATGGCATACCTCACAAATATCTAAAGTGAGTTGTCATGACTCACAAATGTTAGAAACTGAGGTGTCAATATTTCATGAGTGCCTTAACCCCACCTAGAGTTATACTAACTTAACCTAGGTTAATTTAGACTCAACCCAAGCTAGAATATAACCTAACCCCCCTAGGGTTAGAGTTAGTTATTTGAGTTATAAATACAAGTGCCCACACCAGTGTTTAAAAAAATTTTGTGTGTAAGGTTATTTTGTTGGAATACCTTCTTGAAGTCTTTGAGAGTAGTGTTATAATTCCTAATTTATTCCAAGCTTCACACCAAACCACAAATGACTATTGGAGAGATGATATCACCATGGAAGAGCATTGTTATAAGACTACAATAGTCATAGGCCAAGCAAAAAAATCCTTATTCCAACATGTAAGCATCAAATTCGACAAAGGAGGTAAGCATTTTGTATTGTCTTCATCTATATTTTATGATCTTACTTATTGTGTTATGATCCCCTAGTTCTTAGGCAATAGTGTTTAGTCGTAGTGAATTGTTATGATTGATGTTTTCTTATTTAGACTAATAAGAGAATAATCTACATATTGTTTACTCTTCAAAATCCTAAGGTATAGTAAGTAATTTGTTTTGATTTAATCTATTTATAATATATTATATTGTTTATGTTCCACCTTTTATTATAGCAGTGTTCTTCTTAACTTGTATGTACAACTTTGGATGTAAATGATGGATTATAAATCTATAATGTCATTTATAGTTTCTATTTACTCTTCATTATGTAAACTATCCATGTAATTATCATGTTCTGGAGTATTTCTAGGAACCTTTACTAATAGTCCCCTTTGCCATGGTCCCCTAGATCAAAATCTTGAGGCTATTTGAGAATGGTATCTCACGATTGGTGATCTATTTTGTAATAACTCTAGGTATTGGCTTCTTTAGCCTATGTTAAAATCCAAGTTCCATCTTAATAATGAAGATGTAGAATCCATTTCTAAATTGTAGAGTTCCATACCTAATGAATACTTGAATAAAATTGGAGTTTCCTCTCTCATGCTATGATGGAAGGACTAGTCTTCGCCTATAACCACACTATTTTATCTATACGATCCTTTATTCGGTTATGATTTGTTGGATCCTCAACATATTGAAAATAATGCCCTTAACCATTAGTGGTATCTCCAATACCTCCATTGGGTTTGGGCTTGAATATTTGATAATATTTAGGTGACTTATATTGATCCCAAAAAAACCCATTTCCTTTGGTGTATTCTATACCAAGGTTTGCCCATGGGGAATAGGATCAAGCACATGAGGGTGTTAAATTCCACTTGCTTGGCTTGTCAGTGCCCAAAAATTATCAAGCATCTCTTTTAGTTTTACCCTCATTCTTAGTCATCTTAGAGATGGATCCATACCCTTTTCAAACCCTTCAGGCTTGAAATGTTCACTTGGAAAAAGGCTCTCCTAGGGGACTCTGCCATGTTACCTGCAAGATATAATAGATTCTAGTGGATTTTTTGTACTGATATTTTGTTTCAGATTTAGAAATCTAGAAATCAAGATTGTTTTAATAATGAAACTATGGGAAAAAGTTTTTTTTGTAACTAATAAAGTTATTGTAATTGCTAATGTTACCATTCAAATTCAGAGTCAAATAGATAAGGTCCAGATCAAGATTCATCATTTTCAACTCCTCTTAGACCATTGGGAGAATGCTTCTTGTGTAGTCAATCATGATCTTGTTAATCCACTTCCTCACCACTCCCCTCTTGGGGGTCATGGGCATGCAAGGAGGTATCACCATTCTTGAAGTCAAAGTTGGAGGAGCTTCTCTCCTCATTCTCATTGGCCATCTCTTCCTATAGTATCTGATAAAGGCAATAAAGATAATGGTGGTAAGGGGTGGTAGAGGCCCCCTTCACATTACAAGTTCCCATGGTTGGCATTAGTCATATCTCCTCCCTACCATGATTCTCAAGTGCAACATGATTCTAAAACTAATTGGTAGGATGATGGTTAGGACCCCTTCCTAGTTGATGAAGATCCATCAGTCTAGGATAGGTAGGGAGAAAAGCCTCAGGAACATCTACCTCCACCTCCTCCATTGGCTGCCATGTTTACAGCTACTGCTTAGTTATTTCCTTATTGTTTTTGCTATTTCATTATCTTTTTTTGATTGATGTGCACTTGAGTTATTTTAACTATGGTTATTGTCTGGGTTATGGCCTTTATTGAAATTTTATTTCTCCCAAGGCTCGCTTAGCTTAGTTTGGCTTTCAAGGTGTGACGTTTCCACCCTTTTTTGTATTATTAGCATTGTAATATAAGTTTTTTTAAATTAATAGAATTGCACTTTTTAATAAAAATAAAAATGAAAATAAATTATAGACCTAAAATATTATCAAAGATTGTATTTTATATATATTTAGCCTATAATGGTTCCTTCTTATAGATTGAACACTTCTCTCTATATATACATATGGTGATGCTATATGAAGGACCAAAATTATCATATATCTACCTTATAGACATGGTCAACCTAAAAAATTAAATCTTTCTTTTAATGAGTGCTCTAGCCATGGAGATGGCTTTGTTGTACCACACATTGGAAGGGTCAAGTACAAGTGAAATGTTATAATTGAGAAATTTTTCACATGATGTATTAGGCCATTAATTAAATTTTTATTTTATTTTGTACCTATCTACATGATCCATTTTGAGGATATAATACAAAGGAAAACACACCAAATCCTAGGGATTAATGTGTTATAATAAATCTAAAGTATTCTATATTGAACTGACACATATTTGTAAGAGTAATAAACAAAGTTTTATTTCAAAATAATAAATAAAGGTATAAAATGAATAAATATTTATGAGATTTTAATTCTTTTTACTCTGAATTAACACCTTGTCTTATAGCTAAAGAAAACTAGAAATATACTTAAGCTTATTTAAAGCTAAATAAAACTAATAACATCCACTCAACATGTCTATGCATGTGAATAAGAGTTTTATTTAATGATTAAAAAACTAATGTTATCCTTTCAACATGCATAGGCATGCAAATATAACAAATCCTAACAATAAGAGATTTATTGGAAGATGAATTGCTAATAATATCAAGTTAGATTGGGTCATCTTGTGAGGGTCAACATTTTTAGGTATTTTATAATTTTCTATTATAATACAATTTTAATATTTTTGGCTCACCACAAAGACTCCACAAAGATAAAACTTGGTGGTGAGGATATCTAAAATCCTAAAAAATCTTTGAAGTCGTCTAAGACTACCATTTATGTTGTGTTATTTTGAATTTTTTTTTGTAAATTTATAAAAGTAAAGCATCACTCTTATCTAGTTGTCCCAAGGCATTTTTAGGATCATTTATGTCCCCTTGAGAAGAAATGGACAACATGTATTTAACCAAATGTGAAATGTTTTGGTGAATATGACTCCTAGTTAGCCACTTCCTTTGATGAGAAAATTGTTATGCCTTGGTCACTCAATATAAGGGGATTTTGTATGGTATAATTTACCATTATATCTATGATTTGGTCAATAGTGAATGGTGTTGAGAAATATATATTTAACCTTGCTATCTACAACTCTTTAAAAATATTTAAAGTGTCAAGGATATGTGGAAACGATGGCTGGAGTAATTTCATATCAAAAATTCAATGTAATCCAAGATAGGATGGCATGTTTTTCTCAAACACATTAGTGCCTACTTGATTTATGATTATGTAAGCCATATATTGGAGATTCTTGAATTTATTTTTTGGGATTTTCAAACATAATTTATGAAAATGTAACCATACCTTATCACCAACCTAGAATTGGTGAGGGATTTAATCATGGCCATGGTGTTACTTGTACTTTTGACTATTTTTTTAATATGATTTCATTACATTATTTTAAATTTTATGGATTTGTTTAATAAATATGATTGCCTTGATAGATTTTTTATATACATTGTGAGATTATCCTTCCAACATAATAGTTAATTGGGGATAGCTACTAAAACCAAAGACAAGCATGAAAAGTATTATCTTATAGATCCCTAGAGGGCTCAATTATAGTTATGTTAGATGTATGGTAAACTATCATCCATCTCTGTGGATGTTTTGAGTTATACATTTGAAGTAGATACACCCTCATATAATTAACAACTTATGTTTTCTAATATGTCTGTGGATGAAAAGATGTCAACTTAGTAAACTTTGTAACCATCATAAACCATAATATATACAAAAAAGTGCTAAGGAACATGTTGTACCTTTATGACATAATTTTATGTGGTAAGTTAAAGTGGACCCACACATGTACTCAATTAAGAGCCTCGTAATGTATTTATTTTTATCCCATTTGTATATGGAAATAACACTACCATATTGTAAAACCTATCAACCATAAAAAAAGACATATTCATGGTCATGCCTAGTCATGGGCATCCCCTACATAAAATGCAGTGCTACTAACTCCTAAGGTCAATTTTAAATCAATAGAGGTGTGTAAAGGACTTTTTTTTATGTTGGTTGGTTTCTATGTTGCACATGTTGTACATGATCTAATATACTTGTTGACATCATGGTGAATCTTTAGACAATAAAAGAGTGCCTCTTAAACCATATTTTGTCACTCTAATTTTAGAACACATAGGTGTTCCAAGTGGAAGATAAATCCCTACCTATATATGGTATTATAAAACTTGTTGTCTCATATTTAGTTCTTTATATGTATTAAAAAATTCAGGATAACTAACATAGAACATGTGACATTTAGGAGTCTCTTAGACACATGAATCCAAGACTATTGTTATTTCTACAATTAGAGGGCAACTTAAGATGTTTGTATCCTAATTAAAAATACCTTTCTTTGCTTGATATTAAGATGAAACTATTATAGGTAGGTAGGCCACTTTTGATGGACATCATTTCATAACTCGCCTTAGGTCTAAATTAATTGCACAAGTTTATGATCTATACAAATGATGGTCTCCATTCTCAAAATGTAATGTTTTTATATCCTAGACACTTAGACAATGGCATAAATTTATTTTACATTTTTAGGATACCTATGTACCATATCTATGAATGTTTCATTGTGCTAGGAAGTTGAGTTCCCATGTTAGGTGAGTACTGCACTGACTGCATATTCTAAAGGATCAACTTTAATCTCGTGGGTTGTTGTAGATTTGACAAGGAAAGGAGTGGTGTTTATAAAATTCTCCCTTTTTAATTCAAAATATCATTTTTGAGATGTGGTCCACACAAACTTATCCTTTTTCACCCCTTTAGTTTATTGGTTCAAGGTCCATGCAAGATGAGATAATCCTAGTACTATTTGATTATAATTTGGGTAACACTAAGAAGATTTTGATTTCTATAAATGTTGTTAGGGCTAGCCAATATCTAGTGATTTGGTTCTCCTTTAGGTCAACATATAAACCATCTTTATCTATGATGTATCCTATATATTGTACAGTTTACAAATAAAAAGAACAATGATCACTATTGGCATATATCTTATGACTACATAGGGTATGAAAAACTTATCAAACCTATTGTAGATATTCCTTCTGTGTTTTAATGAAAACAAGGATTTTTTCCAAGTAAAAAATTATAATTAAATTAATGAATGGTCGTAAGACATCATTCATCATATGAATAAACATTATAGGTTCATTAATAAAGACAAAGGGCATAATAAACCATTCAAATAGACCTTATTTATACTTAAAATTGTCTTCCAAACATTATATGGCTCAATGGACACTTGATGGTCTCCTAACTTTAGATAAATATTTGTGAATAAATTTTCTCCTTTTTGGTGGTCCAAGAGGCCATCAGTACGTGGAAGTGGATACATTTTCTTGACAATGATCTTGTTAAGGACAATGTATTCAATACATAGGCTCCAATTTTTATTCTTATTTCAAGCTAACATAATTGGTATTTCACAAGGTAATGTATTGGGATAGGGTGTCCCAAGGATCAAGTTAATGGGATGTCTCACCTGAAAGTGTAAGGGCACAACAATAGGTGTAATGAATATGTATTTATAATTTGCTAAGTCATACTCAACCTATTTTCATATAGTCTAATTTTCTATAATAGCATGTGTCACTACAATGACCTATTGAGTGCTCTCTAGCCCAATAAACATTAGAAAAGACTTTCCATTATGACTAATAAAATTCCTAAAATACTTTTAATTAATCAGTCCCATTATCTTCTTAGGAGGGATCTAAAGATTTTTTAAGATTTCATACCTAGCTTGATGATGAATCCTATAGGGTAATAAACTAATAGATTCCATCTTATTTCCACATGTATGGATGTCCAAGATTTTTTTTGAAAATCTCTAAGAGTTACAAATACCATAACACCTCATCATTGATTGGCTTGATTACGTATGGAATAAAAAATCTTAACTAACATGAATATATTTGCCTTGATTCAGGTATTTGATGGAGTACGATTGGGGGTGAGGTGTTTTTTTAGACTTATCTTATGATTTTTCTGTAGAGATCAATCTTTTATCATATCCATTATCCATGATAAAGTATATAGATTTCCCTTGCACCTAATTTTGTGAATGAAAAAAAACATTCTTCTTCCTCAAATGATGATGTTGTAACCTATGTTGTACAATAGTCAAATAAAATTCATAATCAATTATTTTCATACCTATGTCAGTATGATGAAAAAAGTTATCATCCTTATTGGTTTCATCTATTGGATTAGACTCATGTGCCTTAGTAAGGAAGATTCATTTGTGATGACATTCATCTATGTTGTGAGTCTATTGGAATAATTGTCATTGATGTCAAAGGAATTGTAATGGAT
This sequence comes from Torreya grandis, assembly GCA_037957365.1. NCBI lineage: Eukaryota > Viridiplantae > Streptophyta > Pinopsida > Cupressales > Taxaceae > Torreya > Torreya grandis. The sequence continues at coordinate 2,650,038 of JARHVA010002169.1, read as the reverse complement.
ATGAATGGAAATGTCAAATGGAATTATTGCCAGAAGTAAATGGAAGTGTTTGGAAGTGAACATAATTGTTGTCAGAAGTGAATGGAAGTGTTGCTAAAAGTGAACATAATTATTGTTGGAAGTGAACAGAAATGTCAACGAAAATGTTAATGGAATTATCGATAGAAATGTCGACGAAAATGTTAACGAAATTATCGACAGAAATGTCAATGATCACATCTTTTTGTGAAGAGGTATCTCTTGGATGGGACACATCCTTTAAAGGCTATATAAGGAAGAAGAGATGTGGAAGTATAAAAAGCATTTTGATTTGAATGAAGATCATATAAGTGTGAGAGAGAAGGAAGAGAGGAAGAGCAGAAAATGAAATAGAATATCTCTTAAGAAAAGAAGTATGAAGGGTAGATCTATTTTAATGAAGAATATTCTTTGAGAATTGTGAAAGAGAGGAGAGTAGAAAGTATATAGGAAAATTAATAAGAGAGAAAGTTTAAGAGAATTTAATTCATCATTCACTTGAAGAAGCAATCACAGATGATGGAATAGATTTGGCTTGGGGTTGGTACCTCATAGTCTAGGGGTTGGTGCTCTTATGGGTTGGTGCTCGTGAATTGGCCAAGTTGGTGCTTGGTGAAGGGGATTGGTGTCTCCAGTGGGTGGGTGCTCACAAATTGACCAAGTTGGTGCTTGGTGTCTCCGGTAGGTTGGTGCTCGCAAACATTTTAAAAGATATATATATATATATATATATATATATATATATATATATATATATATATAAAAGGAATATTTCTTCATGGTTTTCTCCCGAAAGGGTTTCTACGTAAATCTGTGTCTATTTTCATTGTGTGGTTTTGCATTGTATTCTTTGATTGCTTTGAATATATTAATTGTGGAGTAATTTGAGGTTTTGGATTTAAGATTAATAGTTGAAACAGAAAAAAATATCTTATACTGATTCACCCCCCCTCTCAGTATAAGCTTGTGCTTAACAGAGTCATGCTCCAATGGTTCTCACAACATTTTATTGTTTCCTTCTCTAGGGGTTTATTTGTGTTATTTTTCATAGAAAACCTCGAGGTTAGGAACCTTGACATTTACCTCTATTGTGAGGCTTCTCAAGTTTGTTTCCTACTTCCATATTTGGAGTTACCTCTATCATTTGATTGTGATTTATTTCATGCAAGAAATTTCCCTTTCTATTATAAGTTTTCCTTGATCATTAAAACATATCAACAAATTAGCTAAATAAAAAAATTAATTATTTAAATTTATATTAAAAATGATAAATTACATAAATAAAAAATGATTGAAATTTGAAGTATATGATATTAATTTAGTTTATTTATATTATAACATTTTTAGTTTGAAAATGTATTTTTTTTAAATTTAAACTATAAAATTAATAATAATATTATTAGGAATTGATTTTTTTAATATATTGATTAAATGCATTATAGTACAATTGGTGAAAATTATGTTAAAAGTACATTTTTGTGTCATCTACCAAAGTATAGATCCAAGTAGATAGATAAAAAGGATGAGGTGAGGGTTGCATCCCAAGAAAATTTGACATAATGGATACCCCTCAATCCTTAATACTAAACTAAAGACTTGATCAATAAATATTCATGCACTGGATACCAATAGATTGTATATCCTTTAATTAAGAAACATTTTATTTTGGTAATGATAATAAGTCTTTGGACCTATTTAACAAGAGAATTTGAACTTATAATTAGTATAAGCTTATGAGAGAACATCATAGATAGAAACACTATGTAATTATTAGAACTAGGTATGGATAATTCTAAGCTCATAACAGTTTAATTAACCCCTCAAGAATTAGTTATTTCTTTGGTGTCCTGATTCTTTTTGAATACTTCTGCCTCAATTTTGGAAAATGATACATTTTCTTGAAAATGATCTTGTAGTTAATATATAGTCTCCACCTTTTATATTTATTTCGAGCTAACACGATTAAGATTTCAGAAGGTGATGTATTGGAATAGGTTGTCCCAAGGATCAAGTTAATGGGATGTATCACCTGGTAGTGTAGGGGCATACCAATAGGTGTAGTGAAGATGTCTTTGTAATTTGTTAATTCATACTCAACTTGTTTTTGTATATTAGTTTGTGTTATTACAATCACCTACTGAGTGTTATTTAGTCTAATAAACATTAGAAAAAACTTTCCATTGTGACCAATCACATGCCTACAATGGTTTGCATAAATCAATCCTATTATCTTCTTAGGAGGGATCTCAAGGATTCTATAAGTTTTCTTACCTAACTTGATGATGATTCCTATGGGGTCTTAAACTAATAGATTCTATCTTGTTTCCACATGTATCGACATCTAAGAAAAATGTTGAAAACCTGCAGGGGTTCCAAATAACATAACACCTCAACATTGATTGGATTGATTATGTATGGAAGAAAATAATGTTAATTGACATGAATATATTCACCTTGATTCAGACATTTGATGGAGTAGGATTAGGGGTGAGGTGTTTTTTTAGACTCATCTTACAATTTTTTATATAAAGATCAATCTTCTCTCATTTCTGTCATGTCCCCTTTTTTGTTGACATGTGCAGAGTAGATGATTAGCCTATTATGCGACCCTCGTAGGCTGATGAGATGGATAGAGGGTCTTGATGGAGATGGGTCGGTTTTCATTCGGGCTCTTTCGGACATGAATTAAAGGAGATATTAATATTTGATTGATTTAATCAAATATTAATTATTTGGTCTAATTTTAATTAATTATTAATTATTAATTATTTATTATTGGGTCTAATTTTAGGATCCTCATTCTAATTTAAGAATTGGTCTAATTTTAAGACCCTAGTTCTAAATTAAGGAAGCCCCAGTCTAATTTAAGGGAATCTAATTTTAGCAAGCACACCTTTGGAGGTGTATAAGAATCTCTCATGGGAGAGAGTTTGTATTCATGCTTATTATTTGATATTGATTCTTGTTAAGAAATTCTTCTGTGAAGACTGAGCCAAGGGTTCCAGGATTCCAATTGCATTGAAGAACGTCAACTCTTCATTGTGTGCGATTCAGAGGTTGTGAAAGATCAGCCGATCTATTGCCAAATTGAGAGATAACTTCACCCAAAAGTTATCATAGTATTACAGGTATTTGAGAGATAACTTCACTCAGAAGCTATCACAAGGGTTTATAGGTATTTTCATTATTTTTGGGTTCTGATTCAAGAATTATCCAGATATAAATCTTTTGTATTAGCCCATAATTCTACAGATCAGGATCAAGCATACAGGTTGTGTTATATTAGCGGCCGTACGAATTTCGTACAGATCTGTGAAAATTTGTACGCATCAACAGAAAGTTCATGTACCGACATTGGTGAACAGATACTCACAGAGACCGACATCGGTTGACATACCATCGACATCGGTGAGATAACGACTACATATCGACCGACGACGGCAGTATAACCGACGTCGGTGACTGTGTTTTTAACACAACAGGCCGAGACGAACCAGATTCAGAATTCTTTCCCAGTTTGCGGAATATTCAGGCTATTTAGGCTGTACTTTTCAATATTCTTTGTATACTTGACAGAGGATCTCTATTGTAAGCTTATGAGCAAATAAATAAGAGTTTATACTGTGATTTATTTATCTATTTGAAGATATTTTTGCAGAAATTCAGATAAGCAATTCAGAGCTTTGTTTGAATATTCGAAGGGATATTACAGTGGTATCAGAGCTATTTGTGTTTAGATATTCCCTATTGAAAGGGGATATTACAATTTCAATTGTCAATGATAAAGTGTAGATCTTTCCTTGCACCTAAATTTGTGAATGAAAAAGACCTTATTCCTCAAATGATGATTTTGCAACCTATGTCATACCATAGATGAATAGAGTTCGGAATACATAAGTTTCTTACCTATGTTAGTATAATGAAAGAAGTGCTCATCCTCATTGGTTTCATGTATTGGATTAGATTCATGTGTCTTGATAAAAAAAATCCTTCTAGAATGACAATCGTCTATGTCGTTAGTCATGCTCCTATGGTTCTCACAACATTTGCTTGTCTCCTTTTCTAAGAGTTTGTTTGTGGTATTTTTCATACAAAACCTGGAGGCTAGGAACCTTGACTTTTGCCTCTATTGTGGGGCTTCTCTAGTTTATTGTTTGCTTTCATATTTGGAGTTGCCTATATCATTTAATTGTGATTACTTTCATGCAAGGAATTTCCTTTTCTATTTGCCGTTTTTCTTGATCATTGTTGCATATTGACAAATTACAAAAATAAAAAATGAGCAAAATTTAAAGCATATAAGATTTTACTTTAGTTTATTTAATAAAACATTTTAAGTTGAAAATGTAGTTTTTTAAATTTTTATTACAAAATCAATAATATTATTATCTGGAATTGAATATTTTTATTTTGATTAAATAAGTTGTAATTCAATTAATAAAGGTTATAATAAAAATGTATTTTTATGCCATCCACTAAAATATATATCCAAATATATAATTTAAAAAAATGAAATAAATACTCCTCAATCTTTAATACTAAACTAAAGAAAGTCAATTTATTGATATATTAAATATCAACAAGAACACAATTTTTTCCAAAATCTATAATATTCACTATGTATCCTTCAATTATAATATTGATTATGTATCCTTCAATTAAAAACACTTTATGTTGGTAATGATAATAGTAGTCTTCAGACCAATTTAAGAAGAGCATTTTAACTTTGGCTCGCTTTGGCGCATCATGTGCGGAGCTTATGATAGAACACCGTAGCCACAGAAACGTAATATAAGTACTCGTACTAGGTTTATTAGATCATTATGGACCGACCCATACGAGTTTAATTACCCCCGCGGGCATCAGCTTTTTCTTTGGTGGCCTGGTTCTTTCCGAAGAGCTTGTAGTCGATGTGCTCCTGGAAGGTCCTGGCGGGGAAGAGCGCAGGGTTTTGGTAGTCCACCATCTCTTTCATGGGGCCGATGACGGCGTCTTTGGGTGGGCAGCAGAACACCGCCCACGATATCCTCACCTTCTCCTTGTTCACCAGGCCTCGGTGCAGCCCGCTCCTGTACTTGCCGTTGCTCAGAATCTACAAATCAGAGGAGAGAATGGTTAGTTTAGGGTTTGTGGAATAACATGTAAATGTATGTATATACAATGAATATATACATAGATACCTCTACTTGGTCCCCGAGCTGAAGAATGAGAGCACCGGGAATGCATTTGGCAGTAATCCATTTGCCGTGGTGGAAGAGCTGGAGGCCGGGCACCATGTTGTGCAGGAGGAATGTGAGGGCGCTGATGTCGGTGTGCGCTTCCACACCCAACGCCAGCTTCGGCTGAGGGCAGCGCGGATAGTAATTGATCTTCAGCTCCATCACCAGCTCCTCGCCGCCCAGCACCCTCTCCATGCAACCCTCCTCCAAACCCAGCTCTAATGACAATGCGCCCAGAATTTGAGTGGTCAGCTTGCGGATCTCTCCTCCGTACGCCACCGTCACCTCTTCGTAGTCCGCAGGATAGCCGGGCCACGTCTTCTGCACGTCCCGCTTCTGCTCCGGCCACAGAATGTGGAAGTAGTAATCCTCCCATTCCAGCTGCCCGCTCGCATTGTTCGCCAGCTTACTTCCGTACCCTGAGATCTTCCTGTTGGCGGAATCGTTGGCATACTTCTCCTTCTCTTCGATGGGGAGGTCGAAGAATGCCTTCCCCGCGGCCTGCAGACGAGCGGTCAGGGTTTCCGAAATGCCGTGGTTGAGCACCTGCATGGCTCCCCATTCTTGGCTGGCATTGGCCACTTCCCGCATTATCCTCTTTTTCTCTTCGTCGTCGCCTGAATGCCACCCAGCGAAGTCGATGACAGGAAGCTGAGGGCCTTGGTCTTTGAGATCCTTCAGATCCAGAACGCTGTCGGTGGGCCTTTCTTCCACTGGTCTCACGTATTCCAAAGGAATCGATTCCAGGCTGTTGCCAGACAGCGTCTCCACTCGAGCTGGCGCCATCAGTAGTAAATGTAAAAGAGAAATGAGAAGGAAATAGCAGGCGTTGTTCTACTTCACTGCTCGTTGTTTGTGTTGTATAGATAGATTATGGGATTGGTGTTGTTCTTCCTCCGTCTACCAATCGTACCTAATTGGAATACCAAATTATCTTCCCCAAAAAAGAGAAAGCACGTGAAATGTCGTCGTCAACCATTCAATTTCATGTGCCTGGAGTCCCTTTTACGTATTTCATTTTTTTTTAGCAAACCGAAATAACCAAAACACCCACCATTTATTCATGGGTGGGATCCCAAATTCCCCATGTAGCGCCATCCCCTTTCTCGATGTAATGGTAAAAAAATTATGACGACCGTCCATTAAAAATGGAAGAGTTCATCTTAAAAGAGAATATCAAAATATTAAATATATATTTATCATTAATTATATATATATATATATATATATATATATATATAATTTTTATTTGTTTATTAATTTAAAATAAAATAAAAAAAATTAGAAAACATTTTTATGATCATTAAATTTAATTCATGAATGTTATCATCATTGTCAATATGAACAAAAGATTAAATTTAATTAATATATTATTATATTTATAATTTTAAATTTTATAAACACAATAGCACTATAATAAATTTTTATAGGGAAAGCGATCCAATAATGATGATCCCTAAGTTCAAGGGTTCACACTACTATGTTACATTAATATAGAGTTCATGAACTTATCAACTCACATTTTTTATTTGAAAAGTTTAATTTGAAGAAAAGTTATATTTGAATTGGTTAAAAATAAGATTTTGAAATGTTTTAAGAAAAAAAAAATTGATCCAATAATTATCATATGTTATAAATATGTTGTACAATAATAATCTAGTGATTATAAATTTAACATATCATGATGTAATTAACCACTTTATAACTATTAAATCTTTTGTAAACACATATATTAGTGATATACTATGCAAATATGGAGTAGTTTCTAATCATGTACTATATTTACTATTGGATGACATTCACCTATTAGCATCTTTCTCTGTATCGAATTGATTACAGTCGTTGTATTAGTTCGTGTATTTGGTCTGCATCGAATTGATTACAGTCGTTGTATTAGTATTCATCAAATTTTAGAACATACATCTTGGGCTCGCACCGCATGGTCCAATCTGCATTGTAATTCACCTTTCTACATCTTCTCAAATCCCATTAAATCAGCATTATAATGACTTACATTGTCTTCAAGGTCGAACTGAGACATGCCTGAGCTCACTGTTTTCTCCCAGTCGTGTCTGCAGTCACATGCGTATCACCATGCAGCATTTCAATGACAATCCAGAATCAGATCTTTCGAGTTAACTTTGACGTCTGTGTTGCTAATCAGATCCAACATCCATCACTTTCTACCCACGGTGCGTCAGAATCCATTTGGGATCATTGACAACTCGCCAGTTCGTTGTATTCATTATTTGTAGTCGCCTCCAACATGAGATCCGTGTTTCGCATTGCACCAAGTGAGTCAGTAAGTTTCTCTTTATTTGTTAAAGTTTTTATTTATTTTGTTTTTGTGAGTTGGTTGGGTTACATTTAATAGTAAATTGATATACTTTTAGTAGTGTATTTATTATAAGCTTTTAGTTGCTTTAGTATCGTATTAAGTCTATAGTGAAATTAGAGTTGTAATATATAAATTTATGTTAATATTGTATGGCACCAAAGTATTCTAGTTTAAATTTTTGTTGTAAGTCAAAGTCAAAATGTGTCATTAAATTTAATAGTTAATTGGATTTTACATTTAGGTTTATTGTCATTATAATGTTAACGAGTTAAATATAGTCATTTTATGTGTTAAGTCTTTTTATCAAAATTTGAAAAAGTCATTGTTTGTAATGGATGCATTTTCGGTAGAAACCAATGTTCAATATATGCAGTATCAAGAAAATACAATTCAATTTTTTTTGAAATTGGATACAAGGTGGACATTGAACTTGAGAAAGCTTGACCAAAAAATGTCAACGTTTGATATCACACTAATACATAAGACACTTAACTAGTTTCAAATTTCAGGGAGAATTTATGATAATAAACCTAATGTGTAAAGTATTGAGCCTCAACGCTGAATTTGTTGAGTAAACAACGACATGAAGGAGGTCGGAGGCAACGGAAGAAAGAGGCATTTTAGCGACCTCTCGTCACTCATCAATGATGAGGCCACACTTCTAGTAAGGTGACTTGATTTTCAGTTGTGTGGAGTGATGCATTTATTTTCAATGTGGTGTGCAAAATAAAAACATATGTAGTATGTATGTTCCTATTCATTTTTATATGTGAGGATTCCTAATGTAGTCCCCTGACATAAAAACATAGTACAATGCTGATCAAAAAATTATTGTAGTACTCATGGATATGTAAGGGTTATTGGTGATCTTAGAAAACCATTTGTAAAGGTTATTGATGAACCTGTAAAACCATTTGTGTAAGGTTATTGGTAAACATGTAAAACCATTTGTGTAAGGTTATTGGTGAACATGCAAAACCATTTGTGAAAAGTTATTGGTCAAAACTTGGAAAACTATCAATGTACAGGTGTGGAGGATGAATAGAAGTGTGAGTATCTATTCATAACTAAGTGGCCGCTGTATCTATATCCACAAAATGCATCTATGAAGATACAACTTGTTTGGTGTTTTGTGTAAGCCTGATGCTAAATGGTTGTATGTGAAACCCTGATGCATCACATGTGTGTGCCTAGATCATGAGCGAATAGAGGTGAGCAAGCTGCAAAATAAGTGTGAAAGTTTTTTCTACCATATAAATACTAAAAAGGGGAATGTTAGGAAAAATAAGTGTTCACATGTGATTTAATGTATGGTAAATAATGTTTACTATTGTGTAATTTGTTGTTAGTTACCGTATGGTTAATATGCTAAGATTATTTTTAGTTAGTTGGATATATTGTTATTATAACAATATAACATATTGTTAATAGCTTATAATTAATCGATGAAATATTCTAGGAGATTGAGTAGTTAGCAAGATTCTTAGAATATAGGAAATACTTTCTTGTATATTTGTGTAATGGTTTGAATGAATACATATGAACTAAAATATTATTGTGTAATGAAATAAATTTATCAGTGTGTGGCTCTCTCTTTGCATAAATCTTGTCCATTTTTGAACTAGAATGCCAATAGCTTTAATATTTTAATCAGTGTTACCAAAATCTCTAACTTAAATGTTTCTAGTTGATCATAATTATAATCATATTAATTTTTTTTTTGATCAATATATTTCATAATTGTTTCTTTGAAAAAATGTGAAAATATTCCATTATTTGTTGATGTTTTATACAATATTTTCTAAACAATCCTTATTGCAATCTTTCCAATTAATTGCCCTTGTCGAGAGAATTGATCTAAATCACTCGTGTTTTCATATAAATTTATATTGAATCAATAAGATATATTTAAATTTATGCTCTCATCATACTCATACTTGATTTAGACTATCCAAACTAAGTAGATTATTAGGTCCATATGTTTATTGACTTCTCTTCTTACAAGATGGTTTCATGCAGGGAGTGTTCCATCCTAGTATTAATTTATTTTGAAAACAAGTTTCACTTCACATGATGTCACATATGATAGCATTATTAGGGTCAATGTGTTTGATTTTGGAGTTGTACGTTATTGTAACAAGCACAATGACCCAATATATCCCTACTCTAGATTATTAAAATGATAGCCTATTAATCGTCTACACCACGTATGCCTCCTATGAGTGTTATTTTGGCCTCAAGCTTAAGCCTCTTTGAATAAAAATTCAAGTCTCTTAAACTCTACTCCCTAACATCCTTATTTTGAGTTCCTTTCTATTCGTCATAAGGAAGGCTTTTCACCAAATGTCCCCATGAGTCTCAATGAACATGAGTAATAGGAAGTCATTGAGCTTGTTGATGTAAAATGTGATCAAGAATAGGATCTTGTGGTCACTATATATGCAGATAACGATTACATAAAAACCAAATAAATCATAGCTCATGATTAATCAATTGAATAGGGTTTAAGCACTTTTTAGTGGTTTAATAAATCATAGCTCATTATAGGGTGGGAGATATATCCCCCAATTTCACTTCATGTGTAGGAAAAATGTTTTTTTAAGCATTGAATTAGATAATATTGATGAATTAGAGCTTCAAAACGTAGTGGAAAAATCTTTAAAACATATGGAGACCTTTGGCACTAAGATTTTTGATCACATAAACAATGCTAACATGCCCATAATACTAGGTCACTATCTGATTTTTTGGGAGCTTGACTTAAGTAATAATGTTTTCCCTCCCTTTGTTATTGAAGCTTGTTGTCTTAGTGTGGAATAAACTATTGATATTCATCAATTTATTAGTTAGTCTTATAATGGGTATACATTTTTGATAATGATTTAGCTATAACGAGTTTATATAATTAATAGTTTAATACAATTTATTTTAATAAGATCATTTTTTTAGACTATTTCAAATATAAGTTGAAATTTTGAATAGACTATTAGAAAATGTAATTGATTATAATAAATATATATTATCTTTAATAATTATAATGGTTTTTTTCTAAAATCTCTAGTCAGGGTATGTATAGGCATGAAGTCTATGTTAAATATGTGCTTTCATTTTTATAATACTTATTTTATTCTCTTTAAAAATATTATCTTTTCCAACTAACGTAGGGACTTGAGGCATGGTGCCCTTGTTTCCTTACCTCCAAATTATCATGTGGTAATAAGGGTATTTTATATTATAAAGTTTTTTCCATATCTGTATTCTGTAGTTTGTGACAAAACCCTTGAGTTTGAGGACCTATTGCAATGCAAAACCATTGTGTGTTCATGGCATACATACAATATTGGTGAATAATAATTAAATTTCAAAGTGAAAGAAAACTACATAAAGTGGGCATTTGTTTTGTATTATGGAGCCCATTTTATCACACATGTAATAATAATATCATTTAAAATAATATTATTGATTACTTATCGTATTTGATGGAAATCAGTGTTGTGAGAAAATAACAAATAATGATAGTAAGTATAAAGACATAGAAATGTATCTTTAAAATACTAATTTAGGTGTTATACTAACTAAGCTATGATTTCTTTATGAGTTTATGATTGCAAATTAAAACTTTGCATATCGTTAAAATTTTAAATTTATAAGCTTTGCAAAAATTTTAATTTATAAGACTCACCAAGTTTAGTTATTCCTACCCACTTATGTGTGGATATTTCATTTATCTTATTTTAGATATTATGATTTATGATATATTTTTTTCTTAGATATTACATGGATATTTTCTAGTTGTTTCTATCCTTTAGGGATAGTTATCTCTTAGTCCTATGTTTAATCTCTTAGCTTTATCTCTTAATTATGATTGATCTCTTAGTTATGATTGCTCTTCCTTGTCTATATACGCAGGGAACATTCTTTGTATTTGTGAAGCTTTGGAGATATAGAAGATTTCTCATTGTAGGATCAATTTGTGTATAATAGATCGAGATATTATTTGAGAAATGTATCAATGTATTTTACTATGGGAATGGTTTGTAGATTTAACCTTGGATGAGAGCTTCCTAAACTCTTTCATGGTATCATAACATTGGAATTTTCTTGGAAGACATTAGCCACAACTTCATGCCCACACTCTACTAAAAATTCTATGCTGATCTAGTTCGATTTATTATAATTTTGTTATTTACAAGATCCAGATCAATTTTTTACTTATTGGTTGGTGTTTCAATGAATTTATGCTTTAAGTTCTAAATAAAGAGAGAAAAGAAACTTGATACAGGTGTGGTTGAAAAACCTAATTGATTGTGTGTGCATTGAATTAGAAGATTGTGAAGAGATCCTCTTTAGCTTGGAAGGATGACCTACAGATAAGAAAACACTAAAACATACTTGTTTGTTAGACAGATAGTTGAGTGGATTGCCTAGCGATAGCTAGATCCCAGAAGTGAAAGCTTCCTTAGTGGTTGTTAATCCACATGTTTTAAACAATTAAGCTTATAAATAAAAAATAAAAGTACTTGCATCAATGAATCAAAAGGTACTAAAATTGAATACAAGAGTGATTGCTAAGAAATAGACTGTAAATGATTAAATTAGTGCCAAAATAATTAATACTAGTACTAGAGAGTTGGGGTATGTTTCAAAAAATCAGAAAGGGGTCTATGAATAGGTAAGAACATAGAAAATTAGATTTGGTTGGGGCTAGGTAGGTGAAAACAACTTGTTATTTTTCACTACCACAGTGACCATCAATGGTTAGGATGACCGTCGATGGTTAAGATGACCATTGGTGGTCAAGGTGGCCATCGACAATTAGGAAAATTGTTGGTGATTGAGTCAACCATTGATGGTTACTGTGTGAGGATCTAAGTTGGTAATTTTAGCCGACTGATGAGATCCAAAAGATGGATTTTGAGAGATGGGTAAGGCCTGGGTTGATTACAAAATGGAAATAAAGTAGATGAATACTGAGAATAAATACTTGTATTACCAGAAGTTGATTGGGTAGATGGTTGAGGCAGTTGATTCGTTGGTGGAATCTAGCTCAATTTTGATATAGTGATTGTACCTTAGGGATTGGTGGAGATGCAATGGTAAATTGACTCTCTGATATGATTACTAGATTGCTGATGATGATTGACCTAAAAAAATAAACTCCTAGATGTACAAGCTCTTGATAACAATTGTAGATGGATTACACCTCTCAGCTCCTCCCTTCTTATAAGCACAAGCATGAGGTAGAAGTAAAGGTTTAACTAGGCTATCTAATTATAAATTATCCATGCAAAGGTTCACAACATGATTTAGACAAATTATATTTAGAAAAGTAAAGTGTGTGGTTTGCATGCTTTTGGTTAAGGAGGTGTATCATGACCATCGATGATCGAGGGTGAAGGTAAAAAGGTGGGTAAAAGCTAGGTTAAGCTAATTAGGTAAACTGACTTTGGTTGGGCTAATTAATGGTCAAAAGGTAAAATTAGGGGGTCTTAGATGGTCTAGGTGTGTTTTCAACATTTGAAATTATAGTGTGTGGATTTTCAGTGTCTACATTTTGCCCCCTTTTGTTATGTGGATTTGAATCAACATACTGCAAAACAAAAATTGATGTTGGTCAAAGGTTTGGTTTCTCTAAGCGTGGGAAAAGGTGTTCCCCCTCAAACTGGGAGTTGATGAGGAAGAAAAAAATTAGGTGCAGGTTTGGTAAGTGGTATATGGTGAGTCATGGGGTGGGTGACAAGAGGGTTGGGCATTTGAAACGTAAACCTACTACAAAATACAACTAAATGCGATAGTCAAGATCATGGAAAAGACTAAAGTTATCAATGTTGGTAAAAATAATAAGGGCCAGTGCTAAGAAGGACAAGTGATAAGTGAACTGTAGGACCACATATAGACATGGAAATTGGGATTACTCATAGATGTAAGTCTCCTAGATAGGGTAAGTGTTTTTATAGGTATCGAAGGTAGGAAGTATTCCTTTAAAAAACATAAATGGGTCAAGTGTCACAGGTATTTGAGGTAATAAGTGCTCCCAAGAAGACATAAATGATATGGTTATGCACTAGGTGGTACAAATACAAATGGTCAACATGGCAAGGTTAGTCAGTGCATTCAAAGGGACCAAATACAACCATCACAAAATATGTGATAGTCTGGGCCAAAAATGACTAACGATGAGTTGACAAGGTGGGTAGAGAAGGTAATCTCCATGGTTGGGTGAAACTGGTTGAGTTCTACTAAAGAGGGGAATCGCTAAGGATAATGTGACAAATTGAGCATCCTAACTATCGATGGTTAGGGTGCTCAAGGGTGACCATCAATGGTCACTCTGATCATTGACAGTCAGGATGTAAACCCTAAAAATCTATGGGGTAAAAAGTGAATCACCTAAGTATTTAGCTTAGGCATGAGATGGTTTGGATTTATGGTTATGCGTATGACATGCTAAATCTTAATGTGTATATATTGCATTAGCAGACTTTAGACATGTAGTGGAAAATGGTTGATTGTGTAAATTCTTATGGATATTATTGCTTTATGATGCTCATTATGGTTATGGTTGTCGTTATGGTTATGTTTTATTATTAATTTAGAGGATAAAACATATGAGGCACTTTAATTAAAAACACTAGACATAAGACTTTAAGAATCTAATTTAGAGACAAATGTCACAATGAAAAAATTAATTAGTCATGATAGGGTAAGAAGAGGGTATGATGCTTCATCGTTGATCATAACTAAAACAAAACCAAAGTTAGAATGGCTTAATGAACACAAGCCCTTCGAATGATTTGCATGAGCATCCATTAGTTGGTTAGAAAGGTGTCTTGACCACATAATGTCAAGTAAGCTCAAGAATCCCTTGCATATAGTGTAAAGGGGAGATGGGTGAAAGTGGAGCCTTTTTGTAAGACTAGCTTACCTCTTCTGTAGGTGTCCAAAAGAAAAAGGGTAATCAAGCCTATGCCAAATTATGTAAACTGATCGATGAAAGAAGTCTACTTGTGTGAGCTGATTGTGGATTTCACCTTATTATGTTGTTTTGAGAGCTGATTGTGGCTTTCAAGATTATTTTGCTTTTGTTTGTTTGTGAGGGTGGGTCTTTTGCTTTATTGCTATATATGAAAAGCTAATCGATATGTGAAGCCTACAAGAAATTGCTATGATTTTGACAAAAGCTTTATTCAACCATCCTTCAAGGGAGTGGTCTAGGTTTATGTGCTTTGCTTAATGATTTTTGATACTTGTCCTTCGATGGAGCAGTCTATCATATGTTTTGGTAATTTTAAGTAGATTTTTAACAACTGTCCTTCAAGGGAGTAGTCTATAAATGCTAGGAATGACCCATGATGGTTAGTGATAGGAATTTTATTATTTTTCTCTGATATTTATTGTCATAGAATTGCTTAGGCTGACTTAGTGGTTCACCTTTATGAAGGCAAAGCTAAAATCAGAAGAAGGTTGATTAGGTGTAAATAGGTCTAGGTGACAACAAACATAGGAATCCATCCTGTGAAGGTGTGAAAATTACCATGAGAACCATGTCATGGGTTGAGTCATGATACCTATTATTTAAGATAAGGATGTATCGGTGACAACTAATCACAATATTCATTTTTAATCTATTGCCCCTAAAATAGGGAGATGGAATGTGGGTGGATAACAAAGGATTAGCTTAAGTTAGATAAAAGGTGAACATGACCCATCATAGTAAAAGAATAGACATAGATGTAAAACATTCATGGGTTCAGGTTTTGGGTGGCCTTTAAGAGAAGACAACTGATAAGCTCCTGATCCATACTTATGGGTTATGATATATGGTCCAAGATAATTAAAAGCAAACCTTCCTTGCTTATTTTTCTCCATATTAGTGACATGTTGGTTTTCTTTCAGGATGAGGTCTCTAATATTGAATTTACACACTTTAAGGTGCTTATTATAGGCACATTTGATGTGCTCTTGATAGACATGAAGATGCATAAGGGCTGTTAAATGATGTTTATCGAGTAGCTCAAGTTAGGCTAAATGGTGCTGATGATAATCATCCTCAGAAATGAGCTCTTACAAAGATATGTGAAGAGAGGGGATTTGGAATTCAAGAGGCAAAATGATATCTGTGTTGAACACAAGGGAAAATGGGGTGGCACCTGTAGGGGTTTGAATGCTAATATGATATGCCCATAAGGCAAAGGGGATGTGAAAATGCCAATCCTAACTAAATGCACTGACTATTTTAGTTATCATGTTATTAAGATTTTTGTTAGAGGTGTATGTCTATCTATTAGCTTGAAGGTGATAGGGTGAGGAGAAACTTAACTTAATGCTGAATGCATCAAATAGACCCTAAACTTGCTTGGTTCTAAAGGATTTACCATTATCAGTGATAATTATATAAGGAACACTGAAGTGATAGATGATGTGATGGTTGATAAAATTGATAACCTTTTCTACCTTGGTCAATACTAGAGGGATATCCTCTACCCACTTGGTAAAATACTTGGTCATGATAATGATAGAATGGTGATGCTACAAGGAATGGGGGTTAATTTTAGTGATAAGGTCTAGACCCCATTGTGAGAAGGGCCAAAAATTGGTAGAGACGTGAATGTTATGGCTTGATGTGTGATGCAAATTAGTGTGTTGTTGACACTTGACACACTTTTTTACATAATCATAGTAGTCTTGGTTAAGGGTAGGCCAGTAATAGTCGAGATGGAGGATGTACTTAGCTACAATGAGGACACTAAAGTGACCCCCATAGATACCATCATGTGTTTCTTTGATAGCATGAGAGGCTTCATGACTATGCAAACAACAGAAGAGGAGGCCATCAAAACCACATTTATAGAGGATTCCCCCATAATGGTATAGTGAGAGGTATCCTAGATAAATGTTCCTCAAGCATTCCTAGAGAGGCCAAAAGGAATGATGCCAAGGTTAAGATAGTAAAAGGTTTACTGATACCAAAGTTCAGGTTGGGTCTCCCCCACACTAAAAATGGTGGGAAAATATAGTTTGACATAGGATGGCTGGGTAAGCCTATGGATAAAGATAGAAGACTTAGAGTCTGAGGGTGCATATGTTATTTGGGAGGCAAGGAAAGCCATGGTGTCAACAAACTTGTTTTTAGATCATGGGGTTGACTGGATGTGGTAGTGTTCAAATGATGTCAAGAGTTAATCAACTAGTTGCTTATATTATTGCAAAACATCATTATTATACTTGTAGGATCCATTGAATTGATTGACCACATGTTGCGAGTCATGAAAGATATTGATCATTTTAACTCCTAAGGCTAAGGTAGTTTGAAGACCTATTACTAAGGCTTCATACTCAATGATATAATTGGTACATTTAAAATCAAGATTGAAGGACAAAGGGGAGGATTCACCATAAAAGGGGATAAGGATGATACCTGATCCCCCACCAGGTTGACAGTTTGATCCATCAAAGAACATGGTGACTTGATAGGTGAAATCCACTTGAGAAAGGTCCATGATGTAGTCATCGAGAAACTCAAGAGGATGAAGGTGGTTATCTGCTAAAGGAGCTTCAACCAATTGGTCAGTGATGACTTACCCTTTAATTGACTACTACTAGAGGAAATCAAGATCAAACTCTACTAAGAGCATGAGCCATTTGGCCATACACTAGTTTTGGTATGGCTTGGAGTGCATGTACTTGGGTGGTTTAGTGTTGGTTATGACATAAGTTTTATGATTAAGAAGGTAGTGGAAAAATTTGGTGGCCATGAAGACTAAAGCTAAGCAAAGTTTCTCGATATGGGTATATCGAGTCTCATATTCCACAAGCGTGCTGATAATATAGTATACGACTTACTCTTTGTGTTATTCATATTGGTTAGTGAACATTGTCCCTAGGGAATGGTGGTAGCAGAGATATGTAGGTAGAAAGGTTGGTCATCCTTGGGAGGGGTAAGGAAAAGTGGTGATAAAAGGTACTTTTGGAGTGAATCAAAGGCCTTTTGATAGTTGATATTCCACTTGAAAGAGACATGCTTCTTTATAAGGTGGTGGAAAGGTTGGAACTAGTCAAAAGCTGGGAAATGAAATGATAAATGGATTGTAGTTTCCCTTGCAAGCTACGACGTTGCTTAAGGTTGGTTGGAAGAACCATGTCTAGGATTGCTTTGATTTTGGGGGGATTGACTTTGATTTTATAGAGGGAGACAATGAAACCAAGAAGTTTCCCCAACAAGACACCAAAAATATATTTCTTGGGGTTGAGGTGGATATGATAGTGGATAAGTCACTTGAAGATGATTTTCAAAATGGCTAAGTGATCTTTTCAGTGTTTGGATTTTCTGGGAAGGTCATCCATGTAGTCCTCTATAATATTGTGGATAAGGTCATGAAAAATTTAGGTCATGACACACTGGTAATTTTCCCCAACATTATTTAACCCAAAATGCATGACTCTAAAATAGAAGGTTCACCATGGGCTGGTAAAGGTGTTTTTATGCTATTTTTAAGGTGTAATTAGGATCTGATTATAACTTGAGAACCCATCCATGAGAGATAACATCTCATGGATGGCTATAATATCAAAAATTTGGTTAATTTTGGGTAGAGGAAAATCATCTTTGGGGCAAACAAGGTTGAGGTCATGAAATTCCACACAAATTTGTAGTCCCCCTATGGCTTTAGTGATAGGTACAACATTTGAGACCCATTAGGGTTAGTCAATAGGTTGAATGAAGTTGACAGATAGAAGGTGCTAAAGCTCTTATTTGATGAGAATGCCTATGTGGGGATGCATAAATTAGAGTTTTTGTTTGATAGGTTTGGCATCATGATGAGTGACTATGTTATGGGTGGTAATGGCAGGGTCAATTCTAGGCATATCACTGTGAGACCAAGCGAATGCTATGATACAATCTTGGAGGAAAGAGGGGAAGTGCCAAAGTTCCTCAGTGTTTAAAGGTTGGCCCATTTTGAAAATGTGGGGATTTTCTAGAGTGCCCAAGTTTATATTCATGGTGGATTCATTTAACATGGTTGAAGTCTCAGGAGGAAGGGATTTGTGGATCAAAGAATTTGAGGCACCAAAGTAAGTGAGAATAGAATCATCATCTTGGCACTGAAAAATGTTAATGGTAGGAGAGTCTTCTCTTATAATCTTGGGATGGGTCGAAGGGATGGTTACAATCACCCCCTCCTTTTGATAATTTAGGGGTCTGAGGCTATCATGTTGATGAAAAAAGTTAAGTGGGATGATGTCATCATCCCCACATGCAAGTGAAAGTGAGGTCAATGAGGAAGGGATATCCTCCTTAGAAATGGTAATGACAGGTTGTTTGGCTTTTTTATTATGAAGAAAGATGAAACCATTTTCATGCTTCTCATGTGGCTTCTTGGTTTTGATGGTGACCAATTCATGTGAGCCATGTTCATATCATCCAAGACTGAAGCCTTTCCAAGCACACCGTTGAAGGTATGTATTGGTAAATTTTGGTTTATCTAAGTAAGAGAAACCAATGATGAATGGTAGAGGTGGCAGAGAGGTGGTAGGAGCACCAAGGGATTTGGTGAGTCTCTCATAAACAAAATGGTTTTGATGGTGGGGAGTTTCAAAGGGAATGATAGTTCTAATATTGGGGTCATATTCTCGCTGGTTGATAAGTTACCCATACTTGTGAGGAGTAGGTAAATCATAAAGAGCCAAAAGGAGATACTCTACTAGAAAAATGTGATGAAACATTGATTCCAAAGGGTCAATGGTGGGGATTTAGTCTGGAGGGGTGGAGGAACTAATTGATGCCTCATTGGTAGAAAGGGAAATGGTATCCACTTTGGTGGTTGAAGGTTAGGTTTTAGCTATTAAAGTTATTATGGATGGGCGTATGAGGACATCATTGGGGTGGTAGGTCATATTGTATGTTGAGAAAGCACTTGGGTTAGTTTGGATGGTGATGACCTGGCCTTCATGCTCAAACTTAATGCAATGGTGGAGGGTAGAGGGAAGCCAACCCATGGAACAAATCCAAGGTTATCCCAACAAGATGTATTAGAATTCACCTTCTATAACATAGAAAAGTTTGGGGAGTGTGTGGGGTCCTACATAGATATGAAAGATGATAGTTGCCAAAGTAGTGGCCATGATATTATTGAAGGAGCAAAGGATAACTGAAGATTCAAACATGACATTATCTGATAGGTTGAGTTGATTGCAGGCATGAGAATAGATGATGTTGATGATAGCTACCCCATCAATCATGACTCGTTTGATGTGGGTTTGATTAATGTAAGTAGTAATAAAGAGAGGAGGATTTGGATCCTCAAGATGGATGGAGGGTATTTCTGAATCCTTGAAGGTAATAAGGTTGTAAATTTAAAAGGCACCAACAAAGCTACTAGAGGTTGGGGTTCCTCAGGTTGGACCTCAATGGATTGAAAATCCTCTATTAGTGCTTGGTAGTGATGGGGAGAGGTAGAGATCAACGTATACAAGTTCATATTCATTGAGTTTTGGTGAAGTTGCTTGAGGATAAATCCCCTAATGGATTCTGAGGGGTTAGATTGGAAGGCACCTAAGATAGACACCTTGGGTTTAGATGAGGATGGAGATGGTTGGGTGAAGGTTGGTTGGGAGTTTGAAGATGGGTATGTCCAAGGAATGGATACCTTAGCCTTCCCCTTTTCCTTCTACTATGATCTTATGACCACATTGATAGTATGGATAGAAGGAGAGGTTAAGCTAGAGGATTAGTCAGCTTCATCTTCACTCTTAGGTGAGAGTGGAGGAGTAGGTAAGTGTTGGGTAGGTATGGTTGATGGTTGGATTGGTATGGGTGCCATAGGAGGTTCATTTGTTAGTAGATCATCCTCATCGTAAATCTGATGGATGGTAGTTTGGAGAGATTTTTAGTTCTCTGTATCATGGTCAGGTGTCCTATGATAAGAACACACATAGTGGTCATTATACTAGATGGGTTTAGAAGATAGAGGGTTAAAGGGTCTAATGGGAGGTAAGGCTAAATAGGAGGTTTGAAATAACCTATGGAGAGTGGATGAATAGGATTTGACTAGAGATGGTAAAGGTTTAGCATTTTTTGCTTTGGTGGTTGAGGTAGGAGGTTGCTTGGAAATAGGTTTGGTATGTGTTTTGGGTTGGCTGGTATGTTTGGTTGGTAACTTTCGATTAGGCAAGGAGGTTGATGAACTAGAGGTGGAAGGTCATAAGGTTTGTAGCTTAGGTATTGTTTGAAATAACCTATGGAGAGTGGATGAATATGATTTGACTAGAGATGGTAAAGGTATAGCAGTTTTTGCTTTGGTGGTTGAGGTAGGAGGTTGCTTGGAAATAGGTTTGGTATGTGTTTTGGGTTGGCTGGTATGCTTGGTTGGTAACTTTCGATTAGGCAAGGAGGTTGATGAAAAGAGGTGCATCAGAGAGCAATTGCAAAGGTGTAACCACAAGAGGTGGTGGTGTTTTGGTAGAAGAAATTGGATTCTTACTCAAGGTAGAGGGATGAGGCCCTAGAATGGAGGGAAAGATTGAAGGAGACAAATTTTAATCCTTATGACCTTTATGTGGTTTTGCCTCTTTCAGCACTTTGGTTTGGAATTTTGTTGGTGGGTTAGAAGAGGTTAGGTCTAATTTCACATATGGGTGACTAAGGATTGGTGTAGGAAGGATGTTAAGGTTCTTAATCAGCTTGGTTGGCTTGCTTTGAGAGGGTGATTTGGTTGTTTAGATTTTAGGTGTCTTGGGTGGTTGAGGGTTCATCGAATTGCTAAGAGTTGTAATGGGTGTGGTTGATAAGGTAGAAGGTTGGATAATGGAAGTGGTGGGTTGGTCTACCAAAGGTATGATTGAAGTATCTTACTTGGTGATATAAGGTAGCCTTAATTTCTGATAGAAGGTGGCTTGATCTATGTCAAGGTTAGAGATAAACTCTAATTTTTTTACTAGTCTAAAGAATGGTTTGTAGGTTGGCTTAATTCCCTGAATGGTAGACCTAAAAAATAGGCCCTTAGGTGGAGACACAGGGATGGTAACCTCGTCCTCCTCCTCAATCAAAGGATGTAGGGTTGAGATAGGTGGTTCCTCTATGGGAGGATTAGACATGGGGGTTTCCTCCTCAAGAATGATCTTTGAAGGGGGAGTGGTTCAATCAGTAGCTAAAGGTGAGGGTGAGATGATGATGGTTGGTAATTTTTCTATATCAATTAAAAAGGTTTCTAGTGGCTCCACTACCTCAATAAGTGGAGGGAGAGAAGATGGTGTTTCCTTAGTTTGGGTATCCAAAGGAAGGAAAGGTAACTCTACTACCATAACAAGTGAAGAGGGTGAGAGATAAATGGGTTAGTCAACAGGATCTTTAGAAATGAGTGTGTCAAAAACCATGTTAAATATATGGGTATCATGAGATAAATCAACATTATAGCTCTCATTCTTGGTAGGAGCATGGTTTGGGAAAGGTTTCATGAATATGTCAAGGGCTTGGTTTGATGGTGCATTGGTGTTATCCAATATAAGATCCCCCTTGTCAATGAGGGATTTGACAAGGCTTTTGAAGGTGTTTCACCTACTGACATCATGTCCTATTACCCTATGAAAGGCACATAGATAATTCTCATTATACCAACTAGGTGAAAAATGAGAAGAGTCAAATTGCTAGGGTGGCTTGATAGGAGGAAGTTGAATGATGTTTTATTTCAACAAATTTTCCAAGATGGAAGCATAGGATTCTCCAAGTGGAGTGAATTACTTTTGGTTGTTCCAATTTTGGTTCCTCAAGTTTTGCTTTGAGGAACTAGAGGAATTTGATTGGTTGATGAAAGGTGAAGGAACAAATTTAGAGACAATTGTATTTGTGGTTCCCTTGATTTTGGTGTTGGTATTGGGTTGGTTGCTTGACTTGGAGGAAGAAATCTCATTGGTTTTATAGGTTGAGTTATTATTTTTGAGCTTAAGCTTTCCTTCATTAATGGCTTGGTTCTCTAACTTATGTACCATGGTAAAAGCTTCATCAAAGATTTAGAAGCTTTGGACATGTAGTGTGAAGGAGATATACTTGGCACATGCTCAAGTAAAGAGCTCTATGAGTTTGAGTTGAGTCAAGGAAAAGGAAATTTGGTTAATAAGACTTCTCCATCGAGACATAAAATATGAAATGGATTCATCCTTAAACTAAAAAATAGAATAGAGGTTGGTGATAGAAACTTTCTTGAGATATTGATCAAAAAATGGTCCAAGAAGGTTTGACCTAGTTGGGTGAAGGAGATGATGGAATGTTTGGGTAAGACACTACAACAATCTAGGGTTGGACCAGCTAGAGACATGGGGAAGGTATAAAGAAGAAGGCTATCATCATAAGTGATGAGATAATAATAATTCTTGAATTCCCTAAGGTGCTGGTGGGGATCCTCCTTATTTTGAAATTTAGAGAACTTGGGAAGTTCCCATTGGGAAGGATATGGATTGATAGGTACATATAGATGGATAGGCTATTTAAAAATTTGGTCATATGATAATATGTTGTGAGCACCCAAAATGGATTACTCTAAGGTGGTCATCTTATCCATGATCATTTTCATTAGGTCCGCTTGGGGTTATACACTTGAAAGGTTATAAGATGTATACTATTGTGGTGGTTAGGAGACAAGCTAGTAGTGGGTAGAAGGTTGGGAGACTTACACATATGGGTAAGTAGATTTCAAAGGTTGGGTAGAGGATACATAAGGGTAGGTAATTGGGTAGTGGGTACATAACCTTGTAGATTAGGGATACAACCAATGGTTGGTCCAAGGGGTACTTATTGGATAGGAGTGGTAGTTAGGTTGGTGACCGATGGAAGGGCAGTGACCCTTATACTAATCGATGGCAAGGTAGAGGGTATAGAAACTACAAGGCTTTGAACAAAAGTAGTAGTCACTAGGTTTAAGGTAACTAAAGGAAGGTTGATAGTGATATAGGTAGGTACTATTGCGATGGAGTGGTTCGTAGGAGAAGAAGGTATAAGAGCAGTGGTAGTTTGAATTGGTTGGCTTTCAATGATAGTCTCAAAGGGCTTATTGGTTGATGAGGAGGCTTGTGTAGTTAATGGTTGAGTAGTAACCATGCTAATGGAGGTAATCCCCATGAGGTGGAGAGGCATGCCATAAGGCATATCTATGAATGGGGTCAAAAATGGGATATGGTAAGATGTGGTTGTAAGATAATGTTGCAAGGCTACATGATTATTATCTAGGAAAGTGGAAAAATTTACATCTCCTTGAGGAACCTATTAAGGGAAGGTAGGACTCCCCAAGGGGTGAGTAGAGTCTACTGGTTCGAAAACATAGTCCATGGATGAAAAGCTAGAAGATATAGGTTGTCTTGGTGATGGGTTTTGCTCTGCAAGATCTCTTTCCTGCTAGCCAGTGAGAACCATGCAAGATAAGGGAGATAAAAAGCATAAATAAACTTATTACTCAAATAAAGAGAAGATAAAAAAAGATCAAAAAAACCAAATCACATTCTAAGAGATACGTTAAGCCCTAGAGTTTTAATTAATGTCACTTTTGGCTTATGCCTTAAGAAGATATGTGATTAAAATTGGTTTGTAGATCGGGTATTAGAAAAAAAAAATTCTATGGTTAGTTTCAAGTTGTGTTTAGGCACTTAAAAATAACCTATATTAGAATCAATATGTGGCTTGGTATTAGGGCCTACCCCCTCACTTCACACACCATAACGATAAGGGTGTTAGGTGCTTAGACAATACATATTCATATCTAAAGATTATACTCAACTAGAGAGATGAGTTGGCCCTCCCCTTGGTAATGACCTCCAATTAGGATTGCTAGGAAAGGGTAAGGTTACCGCTAGGTGATGAAATCCTAGTCAGGGCTTGTCTCAAGTATGTTTGATGTTTAATTGATGAAAGTGGTCTGGTTAGGTGTGTGTAACAAGGAGTGAAGCTATGATAGATTACTTTGCCTTTAAATTAAGCTATGTCAAATAAAATTTCAAGTAATTAATATATGCACTTAATTTTAATCCCAAATGAAACTTTTGATTTCATTAATGAGCATAGAATAGAGAGAGAATGCAAGCAAATAAGATCCCAAGTAGAGACACAAGGGTCCCACTGGGCGTGCCAAAATGTTTCAATGAATTTTTTTTAAGTTTTAAAGAAAGAGAGAAAATCAACTTGATACGGGTGTAGTTAAAAACCCAGATTGATTGTGCATGTGTTGAATCAGAAGATTGTGAAGAGCTACTCTTTGGCTTGGGAGGATGACTTGTAGATAAGAAAGCACTAAAGAATTTTTTTTTGTTAGATAGACAGTGTTGACCATTTTTGCCCAACAGGGTAAAAAATCAGTCACCTTCTTCCCCTACTGTTCAAGGCCAATTCATTTTTTTTGATTTTGCACAAGTCCAAGAATTTCTACAGACTCTGCAGGTGCTTGGTTTTCTATAGACTGAGTAGGATCATACACAACAAAAGCCCGAAGGAAATTACCAAGGACAGTGATGTCTTGAATGCCATCAACTTTAAGAAGGTGAAATAGCCGTTGTTTTTCAAATGATGACGAGTGCGTGGATGTCAAATTTAAGCCAACAAAAAGGCTGTTGGTTTTTAAATGCCCAAGCGCCAACCATGAAAGGAGCCCAAGCAATGCAGCGACCCGTAAAGAGATAGCTCTGAGGGCCAAAGGAGCCAGAAGAGACAAGATAGGGAAAATACAAAAGTGCCTGGTGTAGGAGCAAGCAGATATTCTAAGTGGCGAAGGGAGGTGTCGATTCAAGAAATTACTCTAGAAGGTGAAATAGTGTCTGTGAATTGACCAAAAGTCAACTGTGTGACCCTTTTCTTCATTTCATATTTATGAGAAAACAAACTGCATAGGTGCCTTCAAAGAGTAGTCTCAGTTAATGAAGAAACATCACGGCCATGTCAAGAAATGCCTGAAGTCAAAGCCAGGGCTGACACAACATTTATGTTTAAGCAGCCTGCTCTTCCCAATGCTCATAAGGCACATGGGTCACTTGTAAAAAGGGTGCCAAAAGGCCTCCTTTCTTCTTCTATATATTGGAGACTTGTCATTTTTGTAATCATCTTCCACATTTGTAAGGCGTAGCCCTGGCCAAATTTCACCTGAATCAATAAACACATTTTTTACCTCTATCTTGGTTAGATATCTCTGTGTATGTCTTGAGTGTTAGTTTGTGTTTAGTCATTGTTTCTTGATGCTTTCACAGGTTCAACACCAACATACCTGGCATCTACAAGGTGTCATTTCTACAGCTGACAAGGAGAGCTATATTTGGAAGTGCAGAAATAGAAGAAATTACTCTACAGTGTGCATTTCACAGCACCTTTGGTGAATCTCTATTTTCTATATTTTCCATTAAAGCCTCGCTACCAAGTTTCTTGCAGCCTGGTCCTTATGCCAAGTTTGAAGTGTATGTATGTGTTTTTCTAATTTTAAGTGTGAGTGTGAGAAGGTTGATTTATTTTGGTGCATCACCTCCTTAGAGTAGATTCATTTTCCTGCAATCTTTCTCCCTTTTTATCCCCCCCATTATATATATATATATGTTATCACTTACTGGAACAAATCAGATGCATCAAAGGGAGCTAGCCCTTACCTAGAGACTCTCCCCTCCTGCTTTGCTAGTCCCACAGGTGAGAGGGGAGTTTTCATTGTTGCGTGTGGAAGGTAGGAGCTCAGCCTCCTTGCCTCGAGTGCAATCCACTGCATCAACAATTTTTGGCACGCTCGGTGGGACCAACTAGGACAAGTTGTGTCCACAGAGTTGAAGAGCTTTTGGTGTGTTCTTCGACCAACTAACCTTTGGAGGCTTTTGAATCAAACACCAATGGTGACTCTGAGTTAAATCAATTGGTTAAGTAGTTTTGGTACCGTACCATCAAGAAAAAATATTTTGGTATGTATACCCCCATCGTTCAGAGCCATGGACCCTATTTTCCTTGGCCACCATGGCTATGATCCTTACCAGCCTTATGTTGATCCTTATCAAGTTCAATATGGCCAGTCTCAACCCTACCATAAGCTATATCAACCTTATGCCTAGTCTTCTCAATATGTCACTTCTCCCACTCAACCCAGTCTCTTTGCCAATCAATCCATTTCTGCCTTCAAATGAGCACTACTAGGATATGAAAAGTATGTAATATATTTTGACACCAGAAGGGGATGTGGCCAAAAAATTCTTGATCATATCATCCATCAAGTGGGGAATGCACTAGATTAGGTTAAGAAGGAATGGGCTCCTATTGAAAGAGCCAATTGACACAGGCTTACAAATGAGATGCTGGATGTGAGTGGTTTGATTTCATCTTTGGAAGAGAAGCTGAGTATTCATGAGAGGCAGCCTTACCAAGTCTATCAACCTGCATACTCACTGCCCCAAGTATCATATCAATCATGCATAGCCCCTGCTTATAAGCCAAGTCAAGCATGTCAAAGTCTTTTCCCCAATCATGTTGAGGAGAGTTTTGAAATAGCAAATCTTGTGTTTAAGGCTAATCTTGATAGATAGATCGAATTGGCAAACCTTCTAATGTAGCAGTCCATCTTGGCAGCGAAGGAAGTGGAATCTAAATCTTCACTACCTCTCACATTGTGGCCCCACCACCTACAAAGGAGATGCCCAGTCTGAATATCTTGAGCTGGAATAAAGTGGTTGAGTCATGGAACAACAAGGGGGTGAAAGACATTGTCCAAGAGGGTGAGGTACAAGATGAGGTTAGTCCCTTTCAAGTCCCTCCCACCCTTCCTCAGGTAGCTCCTTGCATTTCATGGCAATCTTCATGCACTCCCCATCTCTATGATTGCTCCCACGAGCTCTAAGAAGTACAAAATGAGGATGATCTAGCCAGGTGGATTGAGGAATTAGAAAAGAAGATGAGATTGTTTAGAGAAAGAGAGATGGAGGTTTCAGACCTTGCAGAGGAGCCGACGCCAAAAGGCACCCCTTCCACCAATCCATAAAGCTAATTTCAATATTGATGAAGTGTTGGTAAAGTGGAGGGATGAAAACTAGGAAAATTTGGCCCAAGGCCTTCCCCCTCCTATTCTGAAGAAAGCCCCTTCTTATGTGCCAAATCCTTTCTATCAGATGGCACTTGATCTTTTTGGCTCATTCGATGCATCTATAAATCCTACCCTCAATCCCATACACCTATCTTTTCAGTGCGCTTCTCTTCAGACAAATTTTCTTGTACATGAGAAGACCCTCCCAACTCTTCCCCAACCTCCTCAAGTCTTTCAACATGATCTCCAAATTCCAAGCTGGAAGAAGGAACATCATGAACTAGCTCAGGACCTTGAAGAGGATAAAGTTGCTGCCTATTCACAGGAGCAAGATTCCAATCCTAAGATCATGAGTTGGAATCAAATAGTGGAATCTTGGGGCAAAAAGGAAGAGGAAGACAAAGGTTTCACTCAAAACCTTGAAGAAGAGGAGGCTGCTCCTGCTCCTGATGATGACTGTGACCTCCAGGAAAGGCTTTTCCAAGAAGATATGGATAGGTGAATTGCAGAGTTGGAGTCCAAAGAAAGTTTCCTCAGTGAAAGTGTGATGGACGTTTTAGACCAAATAGTAGATTCTGTGTCTGAATACACTCCATCCATACACCTCCAAGAAAGCTATCGGGCCTTCCCTGATATAGATTATGCTCAGTTTATGACTGACCAGGGAGATTTCATGAGTACGAATGAGGAGGAGATCGACTTAGGTGACATGGAGGAGCATGGACAATCTATTGTTCATGTTTTTAATGATTCATTTGAAGTCATTGAGGTAGGTTGCATTGTTATTCAAGGAGGCTATGAGCTGGATAAGAGTAGAGAAGGCAGCATTGGGGTTCAAACAAACATGCAAAGAGGCTTCAATTTTTTAGATTTACCTCTTCAAGAGGTTAGTGAATCTGAAGATATCTTCTTTGAAATCATCAAGGAAGATGGTCATACCATGAGACTTGAGCATGAGGCAGAAGAGAACAAGCCAGTCAATGATGCATATCAAGGGGCTTATGGTGATGAGCGGTAGCAATTGATTTCTTGATGAGATACACTAGCCTAAAGAACCAATATGAGGCAAGCTTCCAAGAACAAATAGAGTATGTATATGTTGGAAGCATGTTTGAATCTCCACTTAGGTACAAGCCAAATTAGGTGATAGGCAAGAGGAGCAGGTCACCAGCTTTCCTTTTCATTTAGCTACTTACCTGGCACCATAAGTCTTCTTGCCAAGAAGGAGACATTAGAAGTTTTCCCTTTGATCCAGGAGGGAATAAAAAATACCTGGTTAGCTGTATATAGTAGGTTGCTTTCAATTTTCTTTCCCTATTTTCCCTAAGTGTAGTTTGCACAGGTAGTGTTTTAGCCTTGTGTGTTTCCCTTTTTGTGTGGGGTAAGAAGCTTCATGATTGATTCTTGAATTTATCGAGGCCGTTGCTGATTTTAAATTTACAATCTGACTCCATGCCTAATGGAGTTTT
Source organism: Torreya grandis (assembly GCA_037957365.1). Taxonomy (NCBI): domain Eukaryota; kingdom Viridiplantae; phylum Streptophyta; class Pinopsida; order Cupressales; family Taxaceae; genus Torreya; species Torreya grandis. The sequence continues at coordinate 2,620,976 of JARHVA010002169.1, read as the reverse complement.
AAGGCAACTAGCTTCTAAGCATAACAGGCATGCTTCCCTTGGGAGGTGCTAATCTGTTGACCATTTTTGCCTAATAGGGTAAAAAATCAGTCACCTTCTTCCCTTGATTTTCAAGGCCAATTCATTTTTTTTGATTTTTCATAAGTCTAGGAATTTCTATGGACTCTACAAGTGCTTGGTTTTCTATGGACTCAGCAGGATCATATGCAATAAAAGCTCAAAGGAAATTGCCAAGGACAGTGACGTCCCAGATGACATCAACTTTAAGAAGGTGAACTAGCCATTGTTTTTCAAATGATGAGAGGTGCGCAGACATCAAATTTAAGCCAACAAAAAGGCTATTGGTTTTTAAATGCCCAAGTGCCAACCATGAAAGGAGCCCAAGCAATGCAGTGACCCACCCAGAGATAGCTTCGAGGGTTGAAGGAGCTAGAAGAGACAAGATAGGGAAAAGACAAAAGTGCCAGATGTAGGAGCAAGTAGATAGTCTAAGTGGCAAAGGGAGGCATTGATTCAAGAAATTACTCTAGCAGGTGAAATAGTGTCTGCAAATTGACCATTAAAAGGTGAGAATGGCCAACCGTGTGACCCTTTTCTTCATTTCATATTTATGAGCAGACAAACTATGTAGGTACCTTTAAGGAGCAGTCTCAATTAATGAAGAAACAATGTGGCCATGTCAAGAAATGCCTAAAGTCAAAGCTAGGGCTGACACAACATTTATGTTTAAGTAGCCTGCTCTTCCCAATGCTCATAAGGCACACGGGTCACTTGTAAAAAGGGTGCCAAAAGGCCTCCTTTCTTCTTCTATATATTGGAGACTTGTCATTTTTGTAATCATCTTCCACATTTATAAGGCATAGCCCTGGCAAAATTTCACCTGAATCAATAAACACATTTTTTACCTCTATCTTGGTTAGATATCTCTGTGTACGTCTTGAGTGTTAGTTTGTGTTTAGTCATTGTTTCTTGATGCTTTCACAAGTTCAACACCAACATACCTAGCATCTAAAAGGTGCCATTTTTGCAACTGACAAGGAGAGCTATATTTGAAAGTGCAAAAATAGAAGAAATTACTCTATAGTGTGCATTTCATAGCACCTTCGGTGAATCTCTATTTTTTGTATTTTCCATTAAAGTCTCCCTGCCAAGTTTCTTGCAGCCTGGTCCTTCTGCCAAGTTTGAAGTGTATGTATGTGTTTGTCTAATTGTAAGTGTGAGTGTGAGAAGGTTGATTTATTTTGGTGCATCACCTCCTTAGAGTAGATTTGTTTTCCTACAATCTTTCTCCCTTTTCATCCCCCCCATTATATATCTATATATATATATATGTTAGCATTTACTGGAACAAATCAGATGCATCAAAGGGAGCTAGCCCTTACCTAGAGACTCTCCCCTCCTGCTTCATTGGTCCCACAGGCGAGAGGGGAGTTTCCATTATTGCGTGTGGAAGGCAGGAGCTCGGCCTCCTTGCCCCAGGTGCAATCCACTGCGTCAACAAATAGTTGAGTAGATTGCCTAGCGATAACTAAATCTTAGAAGTGAGAGCTTCCTTAGGGGATATCAATCCACACATTTATAACAATTAAGCTTATAAAAAAAAAAGAAAGGTACTTGCATAAGAGAATCAAAAGGTTCTAAAATTGAATACAAGAGTGCTTACTAAGAAATAGACTAGAAATGATTAAATTAGTGACAAAATAATTAATACTAGTGTTAGAGAGTTGGGGTATGCTTCAAAAAATTAGGAAAGGGGTCTATGAACAAGGAGGAACATAAAAAAATAGATTTGGTTGGGGATAGGTAGGCAAAAATAACTTGTTAGTTTTCATTGCCATAATGACCATCAATAGTTAGGATGACCATCGGTGGTCAAGGTGATCATTGGTAGTTGGGCAGACTGTTAGCAGTTTAGTCAACCATCGATAGTTACTATGTGAGGATTTAGGTTGGTAATTTTGGCTGATTGATGAGATCTAAAAGATGGATTCTGAGAGATTGGTAAGGCCTGGGTTGATTTTGAAATGGAAATAAAGTAGATGAATATTGAGAAACAAGTATTTGTCTTACCAGAAGTCAATTGGGTGGATGATTGAGGCAATTAATTTTTTGGTATAATCTAGCTTGATTCTGACAGAGTGATGGTACATAAGGACTTGGTGGAGAGGTGGTGACAAATTGACTCTCTGATATGATTATTGGATTACTAATGGTGATTGACTTGAAAAAATAAAATCTTGGATACACAAGCTCTTGATAATAATTATAGATGGATTACACCTCCCAACTCCTCTCTTCTTATAGGCACAAGTGAGAGGTAGAAGGAAAGGTTCAACTAGGCTGTCTAATTATAAATTATCCATGCAAAGGCTCGCCACATGATTTAGACAAATAATATTTAGAAAAAAAAAGTGGTTGGTTTGTATGCTTTTGGTTAAGGAGGTGCACCGGTCATCTTGACCATCGACAGTTGAGGGTGAAGGTAAAAAAGGGGGTAAAAGCTAGGTTAAGCTAGTTGGGTAAATTGATTGTGGTTGGGCTTGATTAGCAGTCAAAGGGTAAAATTGGCCGTAAGGGGGTCTTAGGTGGTCCAAGGGTGTTTTTGACATTTGAAATCATAGTGTGTGTATTTTTGGTGTCTACAATTGGCTTTAAAGGGCCATACCATCCATTTTTGGATTTTTTTTGCATTGTGTGCATCTTTATCAGGATTTATATAAGTAATTTTTTAATAGATCTAGTTTTTTAAAAACATTTATAGATTATTTATAGATCTACTCATTATGTGTGTTTGTTTTCAGGATCTAAGGTTTTTTCAAACTTATTTCTAGTTTCTTTCTATAGATTATTGGCTTAGCTCTAAGTGCAAATCCTAACATTCCTTTTACAGACCCTAATTTTTTTTCTAGGCATACATTTTTTATGGTGATTATAAGTGGTGGTAGAAAGGTATATTTGCTTTGCATTAGAGGTTCAAAGATTTTTAGTTTCTTTGTTTCTACAAAGTCATCCTCTAACATTTTATTCCATGACCTGCATCTCCTCACATGCCTTGATTGTAAGTGGTTGCATTTTTTTTGTATTCTAAATCCAACACAAAGCATATTCTACCCCATATTTTTCCTTTTCATAGCAGTGTGTGTTCAGCTTTTTGTAACACACAGCAAGTGGTGACGGATAACAACACATCAATTTTAAACTAACAGGTGGTGATGACCAAGAGAGTGTCAATATCGGGCACTCATCTTCACCCTTAACCCCTTGGTCATATGGTGTGATCACATGGGGGGGAGCTTAACTTTTGATTCCTACTAGTGGGGCCTTAACTTGTAGTTGCTCAAAAGTTTTTTATCCCTCCAAGAATTTGATTTTTTATTAATCATTTAATATTTTTAGTTAAATTTTATTTTTGACCCATTTAATGATGGGAAAACTTGTAAAACTATATCTCTTGATTGGTAATTTGAAATTGAGTGCCATTTTTTTATAAAGTGTATTTTTAATTTTGATTTATTGGTGTCATTTTATGTTATGAAACACACTCCATTATAAAGTGATAAATTTTATGGGGGGCCTAATACAATAACCATGGGTGGTTTATTATTTTCTCCTTGTCTACCTTCATGTGTATGTGATAATTTTACCAACATGGTTCCTTCATTGTTTAGCTTCTTTATTTTCACATCACTCCCTTGTTTTTTGGAGAAACTCTCATGATTTGTGATGACTTCTTTGACACATTGACAATCTCCTTGTTTGGAGATATTCTAGTGTATACAGTGTCTTTTTTATTTTTATTTGGTATTTTTTGGGATAAATTATACTCACACTAAATTATAAAGTGCCATAGGGGGTTTGTTTTTATAACCTAGTCTACTTTGATGCATGTGTACCTTAGTTTGTGTACCCTTTACTATTTCTATTTCTAGTCTCTCCCATCACCATCAAGGCCATTTTATATATTCTTCCTTTATACTTGGGTATCTTAATCATGCACTTTGTTTGTTAGAACCCATATGAGAATTGTTATGTCTTAGTGGCATTCTTGGTGATTTTTTATGTAGTGACACTAGTGTTGCATCCCTACTAGTTTTTGTGCTCACTTTTCACCATTTTTAGTCCAATTATTTAGAGACTTTCATTTCCATATTCTCCTAGTTTAGCCTTGAGGGAGGGTGTTCAAGAAATGCTTCCTCAAGCTCATCATTCCACCCAGTATTCTAAAGTGTAGTGTTCATGTTCAATGATCCTCATATTCAAAACCATTCCTAATTTGACTTGGCAGTTACAATGACTTGACATCCATGTATTCTAAAATGATGGATTCACATCCATAAGAACACTTGTATTTCTAATGCATCCTTTTTTGTGTATGGTTACCTCATCAGGGCTTATTGTCAGGACTTATTTCCTGTCTCTTTTTTGGAGGGGGAGGGTGTTTTATTATTACAGGTTTTCTCCTTTTCTCTACATTATGAGATATTACTTCATGGATATATTATACATGATTATCTGATCAGGTCTTATTGTCGGTACTCATATTATGGATATGCCACCTTATTTTTGGCCCTTATCTTCATTTGAGGGGAGCATGTTAAATTAGGTCATTTACCTTAACTCACGTTCACTTAGGTGTTTAGTTATTCCCATAAACTTATGTGTGGATATTTCATTTATCTTCTTTTAGATATTTTGAGATATTATATATTTATCTCTTAGATATTATGTGGATATTTTTTAGTTGTTTCTATCCTTTAGGGATAATTATCTCTTAGTCTTAAGTTTTATCTCTTAGCTTGATCTCTTAAGTATGATTGATCTCTTATCTTCATCTCTTAGTTATGATTGATCTTCCTTGCCTATATGCAAGGCACATTTATTGTATCTAAGAAGCTTTGGAGATATAGAGGATTTCTCATTGTATGATCTATTTGTGTATAAGAGACAAAAATGTTATTTGAGCAATGAATCAATGGTTTTTACTATGATAATGGTTTGTATATTTGACCTTATGTGAGAGTTTTCTAAACTCTTTCACAAATGTTTAATACATAAAAAAATATTAGTTTGGACTTAAACTCAAAAACATATGAATAATAATCTACATTATATACCAACTAAGCTATCCATCCTTGATCAATTCAAGATTTCAAGTTAAACATTCCATAAATTTAATATTTTAAATTTATATACTTCAAATAACTACTCCCCACATACCCACATAAAATCTTCATGATCTAATTATTTTTTGTTTAAATACTAACTTTTTTGTCCCTTGCTATGTCAAGATTATAATTTAAATATTATATGAATTTTAAATTTTAAATTATTTATCATATTTAGATAACCAAAATTTTTTATATGTATAATATTTTTATAAGCAAGACTCAAATCCATGTCCTACCAAATGTCATTGTTAAGATCATGATCTTGTTGGCATGTATTTTTGGTGTTTTGTTCGACTTTAGATTCTTTAGATTTTATGTTTACTTTGTATGCTTTATTTTAATTCTTTATGTATCCATGTCTCATTTTTCTTCTTCTTCTTCTTCTTCATGTTTTTCATTTTTATCTCCTTAGGTTTATCTATATTTCCTCTATTTTTGTGTGTTTTCTTACTATTTAAGGCAATAGTACATTTTTGGCTAATCAAGAACATACCTCTTTAATTTTTTATGACCAACATATCATATTTGTTTTTAATAAAGTGAGACTTTATTTATAAAATTTAATTTTCATTCAACACATCTCATAAGGTTTTCTTTATGCATTTGAGAGTTACTGACAATTAACTTTGATCACAAAACTTAATTTATTAGTAATTAACTTTGATCACAAAATGTAGTTTTATGAACCATTTTAGAAGACACTTAGTGGTTACTTTGAAATATTTAATTTAAGACCCTAAATATATAGTTCACACTTTCATCATATATAAACCTATGCAGATAAATGGATTCGATCCCATTTCATAATCACAAATTATATATCTCATGCATTTATGAGGTCACTTTATGGATTATTTTCACCTTAAAAAATCATAAAAACCCATAATCCCATTAGAAAGCTATGTGTTTAATTTTTTAATTCATTTTTTTGATGGCCATATTTATTGTTTGTTTATTTAAAAGTTATAATCATGTTTTGGTCTCTTTATATTATGTATTGAAAAAACATGTGGAACATCAAGTGAACATAATAATTTTAACACATCCACATATTTCATTGTGATCATTTTATGCTTTGTGACAATGTAAACACATGAATGTGGGATTGATACCATGTGTTTTATTTTATGTCACTTGTATTTTTGTTTATTATATTTGTATTATCAAATTATTGTAATAATTTTGACTTGTTTACCTCTTATGCTTAGGTAAGGGAACATATTAAAAAAAATAGACTAGATTATAAAGTCTAACATATCCACATAGTCACACGAGAACATTACACCAATAAAGGGAAGTCCATGACTCTCTGACTCTATGATCATTCAATAAACACCACATGTTCATCTCTAATGACATTAAATATATTAAACATATATTTAGAATTTTTTTAATGTAAGAGTCATTTATAATATATTGTTTGATTGTAGGTAAATTCATAGACTCCAAATATACATAAGTGAATTTAAAAATTCTATGCTTTCATGCACATCTCAATCAATTACGAGACACCCATGAATGACGTGCATCTATGACCAGAAATAAATTAGCAATAAAAAACTTCAAAATCATATAAAAAGGTATGATCATTAATCATAATTGATAAATTCAATGCATATGTGATGTGGGGTATCAAATTAAAGACTGGAAGGATTTTATGGATCTGACCCAAACAAAAGATAACACACATCATATTCTAATTACACATAATACAATAGAAAAATAATTAAACTTTGGATTTCACATGATATAAGGTATAATTTCAAACTCAACTAAGCAAAGTGTTACAGTGAAAAAATTACACTTTGTGCATTTCATGACCTTGAGGCCATGGGATTGTGACTTATAGATGCCTAAGATGCTCCTTTCAAGATTTAGACATGGAATTCATCAAATTAGGGATCTAGATGTGTAGGTCCAAGCCTTAAGTTTGGATATTTGTACCTAAATTGTGTACGTATTATAATGCATACACACAAAAGTGTGTACATATTATAAGTCATATGAGTTATTACCAATAGACAACATGCAAGGGTTACGAGTTAAATAATTTATAGAACCAAAAGGTAGGCGCTTGTTTACTAAAATATATGTTAGTTATAAAGATATATAAATGTATTTAAACAGTTACATATCCTTATAATTTAAGTTTATTTTAGTAAATATAATAAATTAAGGTCACTCTGCATCTTCTAGAACTAGTCTCACAGCTCCATGGGTTATGATTAAGAAGATAGTTTTTAAAAATCCAATCTAATCAATAGTTATTAATTTCCATGATTTTAGTATTGAACCTAAGGATATCAAGGCATGATTTTTTTAACTAATGTCCATTTTTGTAAACATATAGTCCTTTTTAAGGTTTTGGGAACTTTTAGATTGCTTTCTGATATTTTAGAAAGTTTTAGGTTTGTCAAAATTAAATGCTACACATAAATTCATATCCAACCACTCATTTATACCCATTTTACTTATGATTAGGTCCCTTATATAAAATTGACACAACAACACAATAATCATTTGCGACAAGCGTAAATGGGAAAAATTTGGAACACCTTTATACATAGTCACCTTAATTAAGTTTGAAATCATTCCAAAGTGGTGTGCATGTGGGAAAAAATAGGTTGCATTAGTAACCTATGCATAGACAACTACCATTTTATGTAAATTTTACTTGCGATTAAATTCTTTATAGGCCAAAAGTTACATAAAACACCATATACACTTATGACCAAGGTAAATACAAATAAAACTTTAGGCACATATATGCATGATTGCCCCATTTATCTTTGAATTTAAGAAAAAAAAGTGTGATTATGACAATGTAAGTCCATCCACCAATTTATTACAATTTAAATAGAAATTAGTTCTATTATAGGCCAAAAGTGACACAAAAACAACATATATGCTTGAAACCATGGAAATGTAAATAATTTTGAGCACATGTATGCATGAACACCATAATTCACTTTGAAATAAATCTAAAATGGTGTGATTGAGGAAACATGGGTCACATTCATGATCCATGCACACTAAAACACCACTTTATGCCATTTTCACTTATTATTAGAGGGTTTATAAGACATAAGAAAAAAAATAACACCTAACCACTTGCAATGAGGGAAAATGTAGATAATTTGGGGCACAATCATGTCTGATCAAAAAAATTCACTTCAAATAAAGGCCAAATTGGTGTGATTGGGATAATTTAGGTCCCATTGTAATAAATACACACCTAAAAACTCCTTTAAGCTGATTTTACTTATGATTAGGGCCCTTATAAGCTAAAAATGGCATAATAATAACATATCCATGTGGTGAGGGAAATTATAGATAGTTTTGAGAAAATTTATGCACGATCACCCCAACTCACTTTGAATCCAAGCCAATGTGGTGTAATTGGTACAACATAGGCTTCATTATTGACTTGTGCACACCCAACCACCCATTTATTTTTATTAGGTCCCTTACAAGCCATAAGTGACACAATAATACCATATCCACTTGAAACTAAGGAAAATGGGGACAATTTATGACATATTTGTGCATATTCACCTTAATTCACTTTGAAATTAGACAAAAGTGGTGTGAATAGGGTAACATAGGTTTTGGTTTTGTGTGTGTGGATCACTAATGCAACCTAGGTTTCCATAATCATGCTAATTTGGACTAGGTTCAAATTTAATTAGAGTGATTATGCACAAATGTGCCTCAAATTATTTACATTTTCACTTATCACATGTAGATATTGTGTTCTTATCTTGATTTTGGCATAATAGGGACCAAATCATGAGTAAAATTATCATAAATGGGTGATTATGTGTTTTTGGGTCATAAATGTGATTTACATTTCCCTAAATCACACCAATTTATCCTAAGTAGAAGTGAATTAAGGTGATCATACATAATGTGCCCAAAATTAACCACATTTGCCTTGGTTTCAAGTGGATACAGTGTTTGTTTGTCACTTTTGGCCTACAAAGGACATAATCACAAGAAAAATAAGGAGAAATGAGTGGTCGGGGTACCTTGGTCACTAATGTGAATTAAATTTCCAAATCACACCAATTTTGCATGAATTTAAAGTGAATTCAATTGATTTTCCATGAATGTACCCTAATGTTTTTGGATTATTCCTATTCACAAATGGATATGGTGTTGTAGTGTTGAATTTGGCCTATAATCCCCATAATCACAAGTAAAAACAACATAAATGGGTGGTTATCTATGCACAAGTCACCAATGATAACCATATTTCCCCAATCATACCACTTTGACTTGATTTCAAAGTGAATTTGAGTGATTAAACATATATTTACAACAAATCATCTACATTTATTTTGGTCACAAGTGGATATGGTGTAGTTGTGTGGATTTTGTTATATGGGAGAATTAATTGTAAGTGAAATCAACATATATGGGTATTTGGGTGTGCGTAAGTCACTAAAATGACTTACGTTGCCCTAATCACACCACTTTTTCTTGATTTTAAGTGAATTTAGGTAATCATACACAAATGTGCCCAAAATTATTCACACTTATTCTGGTGATAAGTGGATAAGATGTCTGTTTGTCACTTTTTGCCTATAAGGTACATAACCATAAGTAAAATAATGAAAAAGGGGAGGTTGGGGGTGTTGTGGTCAATGTGAATTAATTTTCCCCAATCACACCATTTTATCATGAAAATTATGGTGATTATCCATGAATGTACCCTAAATTTCCCATATTCTCCTTGGTCACAAATGGATATGGTGTTGTTGTGTTGATTTTGGCCTATAATATCTATAATCACAAGTAAAAATGACATAAATGGGTGGTTAGACATGCACAAATCACTAATATGACCTATGTTTCCCTAATAATATCACTTTGGCTTGATTTCAAAGTGAATTTGAGTGATCACACATGTATGGGCCCCTAATCATCTACATTTGTCCTAGTTAAAAGTGGACATGGTATTTTTGTGTGGATTTTAACATATGAGGGACTAAATCATAAATAAAATCAACATAAAGAGGTGGTTTGGTGTGTGTGGGCCACGAATGTGACTTATATTGCCCTAATTAGACCATCTTGGCTTAACTTTCAAGTGAATTCAAGTGATCATGCACAAATGTGCTTGAAATTATTTGTATTTCATTGGTTACAAGTGGATATAGTGGTGTTGTGTCACTTTTAACCTATAAGGAAACTAATCATAATTAAAATTAGCATAAATTAGTGGTTGGATGTACAAGGTTTAAAATACAACTTATGTTTCCATAACACAACTTTTTTTATTGAACTCGAAGAGAAATGGGGTGATCATGAGTACATGCACCTAAAATTATTTGTATTTACCTTGATTGTAAGTGGATATGGGGTTTTTGTGTCACCATTAGCTTATAAGGGATGTAATCAAAAGTAAAATATGCATAAATAGGTGGTTGGGTGTGTGTGAGTCATTGATGTGAATTAATTTTCTACATGCACACTACTTTAGAATGAATTGAAATATAATTAGGGTGACCATTCACACACATGCCCAAAATATTCCCCATTTACCATGGTCATAAATGATTGAGGTGTTTTTGTTTCTTTTGTCCTAGAAGGGACCTAATCATAAGTAAAGTTAGCATAAAGGGGTGGGTGTGTGTTGGTTTACAAAATTTAATTTTGACAAACCTATAACTCCTATAAATGTCATCAAGTAATATTAAAGGCCCAAAAGCCTAAAAAGTGACATTATGTTTGTCTAAAATCAACAATACTTGTAAAGTTACATCCTAAAATCCTTAAGTTCAATGTTGAAATCCTAAAATGACTAAGTAATAACCAAATTATATTTTAAAAACTATCTTTCAAATCATAACTCATGGAGTTATGAGACCAATTAAGAAGATGTAGAGTGACCCTAATTATATAACATTCATATCCAACCTAACCTTTATAGTGTTTTAACTTGTGGTTATGGGGATTATAAACCAAAATCAACATAACAACATCATATCCATTTGTGATCAAGGGGAATCAAGAAAATTTAGGGCACATTCATGGAAAATCACCCTAATTCACTTGGAATTCATACCAAAGTAGTGTGATTGAGGAAAATTAATTCACATTGGTGACATTAACACCCCCAACCACCCCTTTATCCTTATATTACTTGTGATTAAGTAAAATAAACATTGTATTGATGGGGGTCATCAATCCCCTTCATTTAATAATGTCAATCTAGGGTTGGTGTTCGAAGGCTATATGTAATAGGAGAAAGAGACTTTTGAAAAATGATTCCTTCTATCATAATACACACTTGCATGAATTGGAAATCACACTTGAAAAAATTAAACCACAAATGCATGAAATTAAAACACACTTGAAAAAAGTAAATTGCTGAATTAAAAATAAATGACAAACAAATAAAGCACCTGTAGGTTCACAAAAAACTATATGAAAGGAATTGTTTACATAAATAAATAAATAATAATTTATGAAAAAAAAAAAGATAATTACAAAATAAATAAATAAACATAAAAATACATTGATCCATATTCTTTAGAATGAGTGCTCAGCTCATTCCTCGAAAGATGATTTATTCAAAACACAAACTTCAGAATAAACTGCTTAGAATAATGGAAAGAAAAGTATATCGATTGATTGATTTCATTCAGGTGTGGGAGGTTGCATTTATAATCTCATGCTTCCAACCAAAACTTTATTTAAGAATAACTTAGATATCCTATCCTATCCCAATCTTCACAAAATATAGAGAGGGATATTTATTCTAAAAATGAAATTACATAAATCTATATTTGAATACAATCTATAAATGGAAAGACTATATACAAAAATATTTATATATAAAGACTCCAAATGGAAAGTGTTCTTTATGATAGCTGGAATAGACCGAGTAATCATCAAAATATATTTAGAAATACTTTTCAAATAATTTCATAGTAGTTCTATTAAAATCTATGATAGTCTTGATGCAGTTCATAGCAAGTCTATAGTAAACATGTTGAAATTTGAAGCTAGTCTAATGTAATCTGTAGGTGGTCTAATGTAATCCATAGCTATTGTAGCAATCCTATGAGAGTCTATTACAAGCATGTGGAAGTTTGTATCAAGATTGTTGAAGTTTATAACTTGATCAAAATGCTAGATTCTTTGTAGAAGACTCTGACACTACTCCAACATTATTTTTGAATGATTACTCTTCATAATTTGAATCATTCATAGCTTAGTATGAACTGTGTATACACTCATTGACATATTTTTTCAGTTAATAAATAGTACTAGCTTATAAAAAGATAATAATGAATTCTAAAGACATAACCATGATATATACTTACTATTTTATTCTAAATAAATCTATGTTTGGAGACTACATTTAGATTCACTTCCTATGCAAGAAAAAATATGTTATTTTATAGATATAATGAGCCATATTATGGTCTCATCATCTCCTTCGCACCTAATCTGATGCATGTCCTCATGGATGCCACTATTTAAAACATCATGGTACATATGCATGGGTTAGACTTAACTTCATAATTCAAATGGGCTTCTCAAAATGATTTCATTTGTATAAGTATATTTTAAAATCTTAGACAAAAATAGCCAATGAAAATGGACATTTAATGATAGGTTCTTATGTGGAGGTTTTTTCTAATATCTTTAGATTCTTTTTTATCTTTTGATATAGGTTCTTATGTGGAATTCTCATGCTGCTTTCTTACATTAAAAGAATTGAGGTGAGAGGAGGTTCTTATGTTGAGAATTTTTTGCTTGAGGTGAGAGCAGATTATTGTGTTGAGAATTTCTTGCTGTGTCTACACATTTATTTTGACTACAAAGTAGATGTTAGCATAAAAAATTATTGTTTCATTCAAAACTATGTACCATGACCAAGATAAAATCTATATTTTCATTAACTTGTTTGTTTGGATAATACCAATTTATTATATATTCAAAAATATTATTCTCTCCCACACCTAAGCTCATGCATGTATTCATGCATTCCAAATTATTGAAGTGTGAGGAGATTACATAGATCAAATAGAAGGTTGTCCATTTCCCCAGAACAATGTTGTTTGTAAAATTGGATCTTCATGTAATAAAAAAACTTATAAGTAAATTTAAATGTAAAATAGTAAAGTAAAATACCTTGGCATAACTCCAGTCTTCATTATTTCTTTCATGGTAGAAAAAGTGACAAAGACTAAAAAAAGTGTTGATAAAAGAGGAGTCCTGCTATGCTAAAAGATAATAGCACATAAGTAAACAATTAAATTAAAAGCTGCATTAACTGTTCCATTTAAAAAATTTCACTCTATTTATTTTTATGTTTTTTTCCTTTGACTTGCTAGTAAACTTGTTTTTTAATCAAGGCTCTTTTAATCCAATACTTGGTCTGCCAACAAGCTAGTTTTCAAACCAAGACTGCCAACAATGCTTGAAGGTTTTCATTGTTGGTTTATATATATATATATATATATATATATATATATATATATATATATATATATTTTAATTTTATGAAAATTGATGACATGGAAAATATTAGCCATAGATTATATGCATATTCATACTATTTACAAATATATAATGGAATATTCTGTATGTTAACATTTTTTTAGAATTGATCTATGTAGTGATGACCAATAATTGGTGATAGACACTTTTTAATTTTATTGCATTCTTTTGTCAAAGGTAACTCAAGATTTTGTTTCAGCTACTTGTTGAAATCATGGACATAAATTTTTATATCTAGAAGGACTCCTTCTAATGAGATTATCCCGTAAAACCTAGAACAAACAAAACCTTTCTAGACAAGCATAATATCAGAAATGTCAAAGAAATATAAATGCCAATAATAAACCATTAAAATTAACATTTGAATATTTATGGAAGAATGTATTTTAACCTACATAGGAATGATTGATGGTTTATTAATTAACATTATTGATAATGGAATTTTATTGTGGATAATAAGAACTTTCTTAGACAAATTCTCTTATTATACAAGTGGATATGGGTTTAGCTAATTCCTGAATATGGATGGAAAGAAATGAAATAGAATGTCATCAATTCATTTATTATGAACTTTGAAAAAAATACTAACTATTATTTGTAAATGGAAGATATTGATAAATTATTTGATGAAAACTATAATCTAAAAAACATACCTGGATAACTAAATTTTTGAGATCCTTGGTTTCCTTGTTGCAAATAGATTTTGCATGCCTCTTCTTGTAGATAAAAAATCTATGTTCTGTATTTACAACTTGGCCTATATTTACATCATGTTGAACAAGCTTCTTCACTATCTTCTTCACTAGGAAATCAAAATCAAGGATGTGGGGGTAACATCCCCCAGTGGGGCCAAGGGGAAGTGCCCCTTGCATGCTCCTTGTCATGATACAGGGTGAGGTCAAGGGGTGGAGCCCCTCAAAGCCAGGCTCAATTTACCATTTTTGTAACCATAATTTTCTTAGTGTTGAAGATAGTTTGATGATTTCATGCTATTTTAAGTAGCTTGATGAAAGTATGTAATTTATATGAATTTTTAGCATCTACGACACTCATAAATTGATAAATACTTGGTATCATGTGACTATATGTAAATTTTCTATTTTTATTTCCATACTAATATATTCTAGAATGTAAGTATGATTATTTTGAGACTGTCATTATTTTTTTTAAAACTTCATCATTTATGCAGACTAATAATAAACACAAAAAATAAAATAAACAACTAATATTAAGATCATATCAATTAATTTTTTTGAGTATTTAAATTTTTTATTTCCTATCATATTTTATTGCTACAATTTAGAAAGAATCCCAAAAAAACTGGTATAAACTTAGCAATTAATCAAAGAGAAAATAGAAATTGAAAATTTTAAACCATCTAATTTAAGAACAACTTGTATATGCTACAAAGTAGTAATTTTGCAATAAAATCAATGATTATGTAATAATTATGACTTTTGGGATGTGGTTATTGACTCACACAAAATTCAGAGCGATATCATCAAAGTTGTCCCATAACTACACAAATTGATTACACCAAATCTTTTAGAAAAAATAGGATTACACAAACTAATTACGTCAAATCTATTGCACGACCTTTCTCCACTTCCATTGTGATCTGTCTTGCATGTAGATTTTTATTATTTTTAACTTGTCAAACCTATTTGATCCACATGGAAGTCATTCAAAATAAATTTTAATGCATGGTGATTTATTTGCATGCAATATTCTACGAGGTGATAGTTATCTAATGTCAGCATGAGTCTCTCTTAGTCATGAAATAAATAGGAAAAATAAATGGTTGAAGTAATTATCATGTGTAACAAATTTGGTCATCCATATTAGATCAAAATGAAATCCATTCTATATGCAACACTTTACTAGATAAAAACATAAGATTTTGATTGGAGTGATAGTTCCTTTTCAACATATCATACAAACTTTAACCATTTAGTTTCCTGATCAATTATTTTTATATCAGTCATTGCTAGAAATGAATTATTCTTACTTAGGAGAGTGAATAACCCACATAATTATAGCTGAGGAGTCTTACTTTAGAAATTATATAGACTAGATTGTAGACCAATTTATTTCAACAGATATCATCAGCATAATTTTCTTGTACAAAATCAGTTTGTATTTTTTCTAATTACCACAATTTCATCTCCTTCAACCATCTTTGAATTGTGTTTCTAATCCAAAACTAACACATGCAATCTTATCTTGCTGAAAACTATTTTTGTTTTTTAACCAAACAAAAAACATTAAAACATATTTATTACAGGCATGTAGGCATGAGATGATAAATAGTTAGAGACCAATTTAGCAGTGATTTTCACCTATTTATCAATATAAAAAAAAGATTACATGCAACTTTTCTAGAATTAATCTAAAAACATGTGTGATCCATTATAGGTAGTTCTAGAAAAGGCATAGTTATATTTTTACATGTTTAATCACCATATAACCATGGATGGTCAATCTAACTAATTTTAAAATTTAGATCATCCCTAAAATAGGCACGCCAGATATAGTAGTATCTATTCTAAATTTCTCATTGTGAATAACTATAGAAACTCATGCAATAAGCTATTTTATCCATCTTGTTGGTTGTTTCAGAATTTTGTTTCCAACCTACATCAATAATTAAATCTTCCTTTATGATTTTAGAAATTATTATTTTCTACACAATAATGTTAGTTTTTATGGGGGGGGTTTGTTTTTATTTTTCAATCTAAAATTCTAATTGCAGAAAATTAAATTTTAATCTATGTTACATAAAATAAATTTTAAAGGGACCATTAACTAATTGTTTCCTATCACAAAATTTGTAAAGAGATATTCCATCTCACTAAAGATTTTATTAACATATTCTGAATTTCATAATAACATCATAAATCTCCAACAATGACACCAAAAATGATGGGGGCCATCAATCCCCTTCATTTAAGAATGTCAATCTAGGGCTGGTGTCTGAAGGTTGTATGCAATAGGAGAAAGAGATATTTGGCAAATAGTTCCTTCTATCACACTCCACACTTGTATTAATAGAAAATGACATTTTCAAAAATTAAACCATAGATTCATGAAATTAATACACACTTATAGAAAGTAAATTATTGAATTGAAAATAAATGATAAATAAATAAAACACCTGTAGGTTCAAAACAAACTGTATGAATGTAAATGTTTACATTAGCAAAGAAATAATAATTTACAACAAAAAATATAATTACAGAATAAAAAAATAAATATAAAAATACATTAATCCATCTTCCTTGAAATGAGTGGCTAGCTCATTCCTCGAAAGAGGATTTATTCAAAACACAAGCTTCAGAATAAACTGCTCAAAATAATGGAAAGAAAAGTATATTGATTGATTGATTGATTTCATTCAGGTGTGTAAGGTTGCATTTCTAATCTCATGCTTCCAACTAACACCTTATTTAGGAATAAAAACTTAGATATCCTATCCTATCTCAATCTCCACAAAATATGGAAAGAAATATTTATTCTAAGAGTGAAATTACATAAATATATATTTGAATACAATTTATAAATGGAAAGATTATATATAGAAATATTTATATAGAAAGAATCCAAATGGAAAGAGTTCTTTGTTATAGCCAGAATAGACCAAGAAACCATTAGAATACATTTATAAATACTTTCCAAACATGTCCATATCAGTTCTATTTAAATCTATAATAGTCTTGATGCAGTTCATAGCAAGTCTATAGCAAACTTGCTAAAATTTGTAGCTAGTCTGATGTTATCCATAGCTGGTTTGATGTAATCCATAGCCACTATAGCAATCCTGTGGTAGTTCATAACAAGCTTATGGGATTTTTTAGAAAGCTTCTGGGAGTTTGTAACTTGACCAAAATATTAGATTCTTTGTAGAAGACTCTAACACTACTCCAACATTATTCTTGAATGGTTACTCTTCATACTTTAAATCATTCTTAGCTTAGTATGAATTATGCATGCACTCATTGACATATTTTTCCCAATAATCACTAGTAATAGCTAATAAATAGATAACAATAAATTCTAAGGATATAATTATTATATATATTTGCTATTTTATTCTAAATAAACCATAAGTTCAGAGACTACATTTAGATCCACTTCTTATGTAAGAAAAAGGATGTTATTCTATAGATATAATGAGCCATATTATGGTCTCACCATGTTTCTACTTGTAAGTAGGGAAAATGTGGATAACTTTGTGCACATTTGTGTACAATTACTTCGATTCATTTCAAATTAGGAAAAATTGGTGTGATTGTGGAAAGATAAGTTTCATTGGCAACCTATGCACACCCAACCACCCCTTTATGTTGATTTCACTTGTGATTAAGTCCCTCATATGCTAAAAGCCACATGAAAACACCATATCCACTTGTGATGAGGACAAATGTAGATGATTTAAGGCATGTGTGTACAATCACTCAAATTCACTTTGAAATTTATCTAAAGTGGTATGATTGGGGCAATGCAGGTCATATTTTGGACTCACACATATATAACCACCCCTTTATGTCATTTTTACTTATGATTATGGGGATGATAGGAGAAAATCAACAAAAAAACCATATGCATTTGTAACCTAGGTGAATCCAAAACATTTGGGGCACGCTCATGGACAAGCACCCTGATTCACTTGGAATTCATGCTAAATTAGTGTGATTTGGGAAAATTAATTCACATTGGTGACCAAAACAACCCAAACCACCCCTTTCTCCTTATTTTATTTCGGATTATGTCCCTTATAGGCCAAAAGTGACAAAAAAACATTGTATCCACTTTCAACCAGGGTAAATGTTGATAAGGTTTGGCATATTTGTGTATGATTGCCTCAATTCACTTTGAATTAGGATAAAGTGGTTTAATTGGGTTAAATAATTTGTATTGGTTACCTTTAAAATTCCAACCACCCCTTTAGGCTAATGCCACTCATGATTTTGTCCATTTCATACCAAAATAAACATATGAACATCATATCCATATGTGACAAGGAAAAATGTGAATAAGTTGGGCCACTTTTATGCATGATCACCCCAATTGACTTTAAATTTAATCCAAAGTGGTGTGATTGGGGAAATGTAGGTTACATTATGACTCACACACATAAAACTAGAACCTAAGTTGCCCCATACACACTATTTTATCCTAAATTTGAAGTTAATTAGGGTGATCATACAAAAATATATCCTAAATTATCTACAATTTCCCTAGCTACAAGTGGATATGGTGTTATTATGTCACTTTTGGCATGTAAGGGACCTAAATAAAATTAAAATCAACATAAAGAGGTGGTTGGGTGTGCATAGGTCACTAATGAAGCCTATGTTATACCGATTACACATCTTTAACTTGGATTCAAAGTGAGTTGGGGTGATTGTGCCCAAATGTGTCCAAAATTATCCACTTTTACCCTGACCACATGGATATGTTGTTGTTATGTCCATTTTAGCCTATAATAGACCTAATCATAAGTAAAATTGACATAAAGGAGTGGTTGGGTGTGTACCAATTACCAATGGGACCTACATTATCTAAATCATAATAGTTTGACCTTAATTAAAATAAAAATAGGTTGATCATGCATGAAATCACCCCAAATTATCTAAATTTTCTACCATTATAAGTGGATATGGTGTTGTTGTGTTTTTTTGGGTCTATATACCCTCTATATAATAAACTATATAAATATTTGTTCAACTATAAGATTTAGTTTGATGTCCTTATCCAAGATTTTAAGAACCACTTTAAATAATTTAAAATATATATAATGGCACGTGTTATCATAATATAATGGTAATGTCCTAATAGATCAAAAACTTAGTTAGGAGAACACTTAAAATGGTATTTGAAAGGAATTTTGTTCAACCCTTAGTTAATCCCTTTTGCCTAGGTTTAAAAACATAGTTAGTAGAGCACTTAAAATGGTATTTGAAAGGAATTTTGTTTAATCCCTATCTACTCCCTTTTGCATAGATTCATGTATATTTTAAATGGCTAATACATTATTTAGATATATCTAATATTATTTGGGCACCTCCATATAAAAAATATGAACCACGTTAAATAATTTAAAATATTAATATAATCATAAATGATATCAAAATATAATGAGAATGTATTAATGTCACATATAACTCCATTGGTATATCATTTGCATTGATATTTAAGAGGATATTATTTCTAATCCTAGCTAATTAGTTTAAACTTGTCTATAAAATTCGTATATACTTTGATTTATTAGACAATCATATGAGTATTTCAATATTTTATTTGTGTTTTCTTTCCATGATTTTATGAACTATATTAAATAATTTAAACTATATAAAATCACACATGACATTAAAATATAATGGAATTATGATAATATGAGTTAATAGTTCAATTGGAAGAACACCTACACTGATAATTGGAGGACATGAGTTTGAGTCCTACTTTTAAGAAGTTTATACATATAATTAATTTTAGTTGTCTAAATTTGAAAAAGAATTTAAAATTTAAGATTTATATAAGATTTAAATTATAATCTTGAAATAACAAGGAACTAATAATTAGTATTTAAACAAAAATTAATTAGATAGTGAATATTTTATGTGAGTGTGTGGGGAGGAGTGGTTATTTTAAGTATATAAATTTAAAATATTAAATTTATGGAATGTTTAAATTTAAATCTTGAATTCATAAATGATGGATAGTTCAGTTCATAAAGAATGTAGATTAGTATTCAAGAGTTATTTAGTTTGAAACCTAACCAATCCTTTTTTTTTTAATGTATTAAACACAATTAGAAGCTCATTTATGTAAACAAATTTTAAAATAAAGGTAAATTTTTTTAAAGATTATTAATTTAAAATTTTGTGAAGCTTATAAATTTAAAATATTAATCATATAAAAGGTTTTTATTGGGAATCATAAACTCACAAAGAAATCTTTTTTTAGCACATCATTGTTTAGAAGATACATTTCTATGTATTTATACTTACTATCATTATTTATCTCTTGCTTGTAAAATTGACTTTTATCAAATATGATAAACATCCACTATTACTATCTTAAATGATAATATTACTACATGTGTAATAAAATGGGCTCCATGATACAAAACAAATGTCCATTTTATGTAGTTTCCTTTCACTTTGAAAATCAATTATTGTTTCAATTAGAAGAATACTTACACTAATATTTGGGAGGACATGGATTCAAGTCCTATTTTTAAAAATCTTATACACATAATTAATTTTAATTATCTAAATCTGAAAAAGAATTTAAAATGTAAACTTTATATAAAATTTAAATTATAGTCTTGAAATAACAAGGGACTAGTAATTAAAGTATTTAAATAAAAATTAATTAGATCATAAATATTTTATATGGATATGTGGGGAGGATAAATTATTTAAAGTATATAAATTTAAAATATTAAATTTATGGAATGTTTAATCCAAAATATTGAATTCATAAAAAATGGATAGCTTAGTTAGTAAAAAATATAAATTAGTATTCAAAGTGTTATTGAGTTTGAAATCTAACCAATCATTTATATATATATATATTAAACATAATTAAAATCTCATCTATGTAAATTAATTTTAAAATAAATTTAAAATTTTGTGAATTTTGTAAATGTAAAATTTTAACCATATGGAAGATTTTTATTGGGAATCATAAACTCACAAAGAAATCATTACTTAATTAGCACATCACTTAAATTAGTATTTAGAAGATAAATTTCTATGTATTTATTCTTATTATCATTATTTGTTTGGCTTCCATGAAATATGATAAACAACCAATATTATTATTTTAAATAATAGCATTACTACACTTGCAATAAAATGGGTTTTATAATATAAAACAAATGCCCATTTTATGTATCTCCTTTTGCTTTGAAAAACAATTGTTGTTTCAATTAGAATAACACCTACACTAATATTTGGGATGACATGAGTTTGAGTCTTATTTTTAAAAAGTTTATACATATAATTAATTTTAATTATCTAAATTTAAAAATATAAATTTTACATAAGATTTAAATTATAATCTTGAAATAACAAGGGTCTAGTGGAAAAAGCATTTAAACAAAAATGATTAGACCATGAATATTTTATTTTATGTTGGTGTGGGGGAGGAATAGTTATTTTTGGAGTATATAAATTAAAATATTAAATTAATGGAATGTTTAACTTTGAAATCTTGAATTTATAAAAGATAGATAACTTAGTTGGTAAAGAATGTAGATTAGTATTCAAATGTTTTTGAGTTTAAAACCTAACCAATCCAATTTTTTGGTTGTGTATTAAACACAATTAAAAGTTCATCTATGTAAATAAATTTTAAAATAAATTTAAAATTTTACGAATATTATAAATTTAAAATGTTAACTATATAAAAGGTTTTTATTAGGAATCATAAACTTATAAAGAAATCATTGCTTAGTTATCACATCACCTAAATTAGTATTTAGAAGATACATTTCTATGTTTTTTGCTTGCAACATTGACTTCCATCAAATATGATATACAACCAATACTATTATTTTAATTGACAGTATTACTACATGTGCAATACAATGGGCTCCATAATATAAAATAAATGCCCATTTTATGTATTCTTCTTTCACTTTGAAAATAAATTATTGTTTCAGTTGGAAGAACACGTACACTAATATTTGAGAGGACATGGGTTTGAGTCCTACTTTCAAAAAGCTTATACCTATAATAAATTTTATTTATTAAAATCTTAAAAACAATTTAAAATGTAAACTTTATATAATATTTAAATTATAATCTTGAAATATAAAAGACTAATAGTTAGTAGTTAAAAAAAAATTAATTATATGGTGAATATTTTATTCGGGTGTGTGGGGAGGAACAGTTATTTGATGTATATAAATTTTAAATTTCAAATTTATGGAATGTTTAACTTGAAATCTTGAATTCATAAAGTATGGATAGCCTAATTGGTAAATAATGTAGATTAGTATTTAAGTGTTCTTTAGATTTAAACATAACTAATCCTTTTTTGGTTGTGTATTAAACCCAATTTAAAAATTTGTGAAGATAATTTAAAATTTTTGTGAAGCTTATAAACTTAAAATGTTAAGCATATAAAAGGTTTGTATTTATAATCATAAACTCACAAAGAAATCATCACTTAGTTATCACATCACCTAAATTAGTAATTAGAATATACATTTTTATGCATTTATACTTACTATTATTATTTATTTTTTGCTCGCAATACTGATTTCCATCAAATATGATAAACAACTAATACTATTATTTTAAATGATAATATTACTACATGTGCATTAAAATGGATTCCATAATAAAAAAACAAATTCCCATTTTATGTATTCTTATTTCACTTTGAAAATTAATTATTTTTCATCAATATTGTATGTATGCAATCTAGACATAAATTTTTGAGTTGCATTATTGTAACAATGCATATGCATTTTTTTAAATTAGGTTTAGATATACCTAAACCTAAAGCATTTATGCATTTTTAAAATTTAGAATCATATTCAAATCATGTTTTTGTGAAAAATATCCTTTTTTTGGTCTTCCATTTTCTTGAACACACCCCAATTCTTCACTATGATCAAAATTGAATGGATATTATTCACCCCACTCAAACTTATATAATTTATATTATTTACTAGAATTATTGGCCACTCAGGGGATTGCATTTAGTATGTCATTAGAGTTGTTGGATTTTGTAATTATAGACAACAAGAACCTTAGCCACTCATTACATTAAAAATAAGAAGGTCAGTGTATAAATATATTCCTCAATTTTGGCATTGTTAGTGCATGGAGGGTTTTTCAAATTGAATGACCATGATTAGAGATATTGGGATTCCAAAGGGAGTGTTTTCATGAATTTTTGTGCATTTAGAGGTAAGGAAAATATGACATAACAATATATTTCACATACATATGGAAAGTAGTATCTTAATCCAAAGAACATAGGGGAAGTAAAATCCGAGTTGAAAGTAGTAGGTCTGATTGTTTCACCATCAAAACCTCAACCTCAGAAAAGGCAAGGAATTGAAGAAAGGAAATATATTCAATTTTTACTTTTAAAATAGTTACCACAAGGAATTAATGTGCATCTTAAGTGAAAGGTACTACAAGCTATACCTTCAACTTCACCATTCTCTTCATTGGTTTCATTCACTCATGTAACTAGGCCTCCTCATGTTTTATATGTAATTATGATATTTGTAGCCATTCCCCAAGTGATTTTATTGATTTGGATTTATATAAATTATTTAATTCCCCCTCTATTAATACAAAAATTCAAGTCACATCCACTATTTTAATTACCCTCACTTTTACACTATAATCAACACATGTTTATACTAGACAATCCATATTATTGCAAGATAGCTCCAATGCTCAAACTATATGGAATTATCTTGAAAAAATGGAATAAAAAACTAAGGCCACCAATGCATCTAATACAATTCAATCAGTGCCAATGGTTCCCATAAGTGTTCATGTTATCATTCCATTTTTAGTGCCATTATGAGTACTCCACATATACTTGTATGCATAATTTCTTCCATTAGATCATTTTTTTTAAATTATCCAAAAGTTACACTGATACAATCATACCCCCATGATGACATTTGGTTAATATTTTTTTATGATTACTTCCCTGCTTTTATTTTTCCTATTGTGATCCCCAAAGAATTGAGCCCCATAAGGCCTATGGTTTTTATTCAATAATTTTTGGAAGTCCTTATGCATAATCCAATGAAATATTTCATCTTCATACTTATATTTACTTGAAAAATAATATCAACCTCAACCATCATGTCAAATTCATCTCTTAGTTATACACACATTATTTCCACCTCAATACCATTGTTCATAAGTTCTCTTATGATTACTCCCACTCAATACATTTCTCAAATATTTCCTAAATCACCAACACTGATAGAAAATATTCAACAATGAGAAGATCCTCATGATGATTAGAATCAAATAATATAGTTGGTGAAATCCCAAAAGTTAGAGATGATTATTCAAAATGAATATAAAGTTAGATTTAAATTTGAGAAAGGTATTGGAAAGTTTAAGATAATTACAAAAAGAAAATTAATTCAAGACAATACTCTCACTCTTTGTGAAATAGAAGAATAAATTCTCTTTGATCAAAAAAATAAAAAATAAAATTAAAGGAATGGTTAAAAATCTTGATTATTACAATTGTGACGAACAGTTCTAAGAAAACTTTGAGTCAGTTATGAGGTCTATAATCAAATCAGAAATAAGGTGGTCAAGTTAATGACAATTAAATTTAGAATATTGAAATAAGAATCCAATATCAAGGTCCAAAAGACTTATAATATACAAGCTTGATAATTCACTAAAGTCATTTTTCACTTTTATTGCTAAGTTCCATGAGGCTAAGATAAATATTAAACTTATATTGATTAACATCAAGAATTATTTAGTATAGATTGTCATCATTTATATGAATGTGGATTTAATTTCTCATGTGTTTAGAATGGATATGCTCTCCAATATTAGACGAATGAAAATGTTTTATGTTAATTTATGATAAAGTTTCATAATTATTTTAGTGATTTATTTTTAA
This sequence comes from Torreya grandis, assembly GCA_037957365.1. Classification (NCBI taxonomy): domain Eukaryota; kingdom Viridiplantae; phylum Streptophyta; class Pinopsida; order Cupressales; family Taxaceae; genus Torreya; species Torreya grandis. Next base: position 2,595,654 of record JARHVA010002169.1, on the reverse strand, counting down.
GAGACATTAGTAAATATAAGTTCTGAAATGATACCCCTCAATGGATTAATGGAATATATTTTTGATATCTTCAAATAATCAAGTCAAATATGCCATAATTGTTCACATGAGATAATAATTTAAAAAATAATGTAATTTATAAATTTTATTAACAATTTTATAATATCATTAAAGAGGAAAATGACCTAGGTCAACAAAGGCCATAGTTAACTGTTATTTATTTTTTTACCCATGATATGAAGAGAATCTAAAATTTTAAGACAATCAAATATTATCTTGGAGTTATCTTACATCACCATATGTTGTTGATAGTAAAGTATGAGCTATTATTTAGAAGGTCAATTGTAGACAATTCTAGAATTGAAAAAGATTTATAGTTATGCATAAAATATTTAAAAGGGAAGAAATTAGCTATGGGAATAGAATTTGAGAAAATTATTTTTAGATATTTATTTTTAAAGTAAACATTATATGTTTATAACTTTAGTTTTAGCTTTAGTCTTGGTTTATAAGTAGAATTCCCATTTCATGTAGACTAATTTTATGAATGAGGAAATGATCCATCTATTTGTTATAAATATATTTATTAAAAATATTATTAAAGAGGAATATTATTAGATAGTTGACAAAATTGAGAAATATTTTGAGATTTTCAGTGAGTCTATCATGTTATTTTACTTTCTCAAAATCTATATTAATTATGTAGATGTTCTAGCATATAGTAATCACTACATGAGATTTACCTACTTTTGTTGTGAAGTGATTCAATTAAGCTAATATATAATATAACCATCTTTGAAGTTTGACTCAAATTTTATCTCAATTGTTGTATTTAAATGTGATCTTTTCAATTCATTATAATTACTTTACCTGAAAATTCCATATTATGAGAATTTACTCACATATGATTAATCCTTAAACTTTTTGTTATGTGTATTACGATTTTAATGAATAATAAAATTAATAAAAATTGGATTTACATGCACTAAATCTCTTAAGGTGGTTTCTTTAAAAAAATCATATTAAGTGTGAATTTTGAAGCTTTCTTTCTTTTTATTTGATATTTTTATCATAAATTTATCTTGTAAAATAAAATCATTGTGAATATCCATGTTTAAGTTAGTTTTTACCAGTTTTAGTTGAAGTTATCTTGTTCACAGAGAATGAATTTTTAAAGCATGTGAAAATCATATTACTCTAACTGCACTATTCCACCAATAAATTATTTATAAAACTATATACATGTAACTCATTCCTTGGGTTGCTTTGGTGATCCTAAAATGAGTGGAATTAGACCCATTTAATGTTGGATATTATTCAAAAACTTGTATAGAAAAGTTATCTATTACTAGAAGGATGACACAAAGAACTATCCTTTATAAAAACAACCACATATCCCATAGCCAAAAAACTCTTACACTTGACTGAGCTGCATCAATTTAGATTTCCTGCTATGCATAACTAGATCAACATTTAGTTTTAGATTATTACTACTTTAGCCTTTATAGGTACAACAAAGACTAGGTTTGACAAGGGGAAACCATAGATATGTAGGACTTATCTTAATTCACCAGTCAATCCTAGCTTAAGACCATTTTATCCCATGGTTGTTTGGCTAGCTAGAACACCAATCCATGTTCAAGGAGATATCCATGAGTTATCTAAGAGAATTGAATGTTATCACCCATGTTATACTCCACATGGAGGGTGAAATACTAAATATCATGTCACATCTTTCAAATCTTCCCTTAGATTGTTTAATGTACACCATGAATATGTTGCATGCATTTTTCTAGTTAAATTTCAATAATATGTATATGATTGATTTATAAATCTAATTTTAAACTCCAATAATGGATGGAATCAGTTTTAGACCATGTTTTTGGCATAATTCAGTCAAGTTTCTAACTCTAGTGTTTTATACCATCAATTTTCTAGTGTCAATCAAGAACCTAATGAATTAATTATGAATTTCAATTCAAGACTCTAGAAGATGTAAAAAGTGTTAATATTTTGTATTATCCTAATGCTTTGTTTGCCCTTGAGATGTAAAAAAAATAAATCCCATAATAATTATGTTCCTCACATGTGTTGCATTTATAAATGATATGCCACAAGTCTACGTTGAATCAACATTGATAGAAATTGAATCCACAAAGACACATTATTCTCAACATCAATAAAACATCTCTGTATTAATTTTTATCCCCAATTATAATCAAAATGTTCCCATGCTCAAACCTATACCACTTAAAAATGTGTTGCCTTTAAAACATGTTGTTCCTAATCATTTGTTGTTCCCAAAACTAGTCACTCATTTTTGTGGACAACCTATTGACCATTTTGGTCCTGCAGGCCAAAAATGGTCTCCTTATTTTTCAAAAATGTTCTGAGTAGTCAAGTTATTCAATTGCACAAGCCTTTTTTAGCAAAGGAAATCGCTCATTTTCAAAGGGTTTACAGTCAGAAAAATGAACAAGGTTCAAAAGGTGGGTTCTTGCAAGAAAAAATTTCAAAACACTTGAAAGCATTTCCTAAAAAATTGATAAGGAAGGTTCAACATCAGGGTTTAATGATATATGGTTCAATGGTAGGGTTCAATGATATGAAATGAACTATATAGACTGACCATAGTCACATTAAACTTTGAACCATTGAATCCTGCTAGAAAGGTTCAAACAAAAGGGTTCCAACAAAAGGTTCAATCCGATGGTTCAAATAATTGGCTCAACGATACATTGAATTCATAAGAAGACTGAGTGAACATGACTCTTTTCAAAACATAAAATATTGAACCATTGAACCATAGAATCGTTGAACTATTGAATCGATGAACTATAAAAGATGGTTCAAGGTTCAAAAGGTTCAAGTGACCGGTGGCATCCCCACAGATGTCAAATTCAAGACAATGGAATAACCGTTGGTTTTCAAATGATGTAGACCCAAGGAGAAACTCAGTGACCTACTGAGAAAGGAGTTGGAGAAGCTAGCAAAAGGTGAGAAGATAGCCTCGAGAGCTTGGATCACTAGGAAGAGACAAAATATAGCAAGGAAAGATGGAACAAAATAGAGAATCTAGAAGCATCAACAAAAGAGTTATTCTAGTGGGTGGAATAGTCCACCAAGTGGTTATCAAAGAGCATACACATTCAATGGCACAACCCATTTTTATTCATTTGAGTAAAGATGAGTGGACAGTTGTGTAAGTATCATAAAGAGGAGTGGCCTTGCCTTTCAGAGGACCAAGCAACCCATGATTTTGAAGAGACATTTGATATGATTTAAATGCCAAAGCCAAGGCTGGTAATCTTCTCCAGCATGGCCCCTTCATAGGACTTCTTCTTTCCAATACATTCAATGCAACATGGGCCATTTGTGAAAAAGAAGTGCCAATGTATTTCTTTTGGATGCTATATATTATAATCTCTCATTTTTGAAAGTGGAGGATCTCTTAGTTATTGGAGGCAAAACTTTGCTCAAATTGAAAGACATATTTGAGACTTTGAGCTCAAATTGTTAATCAAATTTTATCAGGTGAATGAGAAAGTAAGTGACCTTTCAAACTTTGTGTTGAAATAACTTGTGTTATGTAGGAAATTGTTCTTATGTCATTGTCCTAAATATAATCTTATCCATTTAATCAAATAAGCAGAGCAAGTGAAAATATCTGGGAGATGTTTCGAAGCTGGATATGGAGACTTTGTGCTACCATAATAGTCTTTAGTTTGTGCCCTTTTTTGTGTTTTAGTACAAGGGATATTGGAAAGGCTTTGAACTACTTTTATCCTTTGTGATCATATGCTTTTTTGTATTTTTCAGTGAAGACTTTGGGCTGTACCTCATTCTACTATAATATAAGTCATAAATCAATAAGAGAAGCAATGAAAGACTTTGTGCTTTTGTGGGTTTCTTGTGGATTCAGTTATTACCCAGGAAGTTTTCCTTGTGTTTTGTGAACATCATTTCTAAAAATAGAGAAATAGATGATGTGATCTCACCCCTGAGTTAGTATTTAGTATAGGTTTAGTTTATAGGGAACCTCCCCTTATTGAGAGGAGAGATTTATCTCATTACATTGTGGCTGATATACCCATTTTGCCTTCAGTTAGTTGATGACAAAATATTCACCCAACACCATTAATTAGGGTTTTTGAACAATACTAACACTAAGATCCTAACAACAAATAAGAGTCAATAATTGGTCCCAAATATAAATAATGCACAAACCTTACCACAAAATTCAATGAAAAATGAACTAGATACCAAAGAAACCATAGTACAAAAACTAAAAAATGGCGAGGGAAAAATAACTCAAAATTATACATATTAGAGGGAGAATCATCCAAAAAACTATAAAAATAATAATTTTGAGTCATCTCCAAATAAATTACCTAAGATTAACATTTGTGAATTAGCACTACGAATTGGTTTAGGGTCCATAATACAACCCAACAAATATAGATGGATTATGTCAAATTCTAAAATGATTGTTAAATCTTGCAAATAAATATAGAAGGGTATGAGGTTATCCCAATCCACTATATTATATCTATTACATCCAATACTCCTAGCACATCTAGTTCACCCAAAATAGCCATGATTTTAGAGACCTTTAATTTTCCTAGTTAGGAAAACAATGAGCTAACGAAAATTATTAAAGAGGTGAATGATTAATAGAAAGAAATAATTACATGTTGAGAAGTAATATGCAGTAACAATAACCTCTTACCACTTTTAGACCCCCAGATAATAATGCTACCCCTTTTGATCCAAAATAAAATAATGGTTGTCCTCCACCAAAAATTACTAATGACCTTCACTTGATTCACTTAAAACCCTTATAAAGTTTGTTTACAATATAGTATAGGACATGAATAAAATCAAAGTGAAAATTAAATTACATGAGCTTTAAATTTTACCAAATAATTTTAATTTATTTAATATCATTAACTAAGAAATTAACCTCAAAATAATAAAAAATGAGATATGTGAATGTCATGATTGACAACATAAAAAATGAAGTTCAACCTTTTCTATTAACTATACATATTTTTAGGGAAAATGTGCATAATTTTTTGGTTGATTTTTTTGCCTCCACCAATGTCATGTCTATCAATATTTGTGAGAAATTAAGACTAAAACCTATTAATTCTGAGTGAATAGTCATCAATTTATAAAAATATGAAGTTAGAGTAGATGGTGGAATTTTTAATGTTCACATGTAATTGGGTTCTAGACCTAGAGTACAAAAATTTATAGACATTCAAGTTATGGACATTCCTATGGCATATGCTATGTTGTTTAGTATATAATGGTCTAAACAAATAAACATTTACTTGGATATTGATTTATATCATATGTGGCTATCATGGAGAGATGTGAGAAACTAATTTTGCATTGATAGGTAACCCAAGATGAACCACATGATCATAGAGTATAATTAAAAAGTGAAAATGTGAACATAGTCTTCACTGACATTGGTATCTACACACTCGTGATTGAGCCTATTGTCAGAGACAAAGAGAATATGAAATCTAAATAGGTTGTCCTTTGGTCCCTATAATTTGATGGATCTCCCTCCAAGGAAAGATCTAGTGTAGGGATTATATTGGTATACCCCCATGGAAAGAATTATCTTACTGCTTGACTCTTATAGTTCCCTTGTAATAAAAACTTTGTTGAGTATGAAGTTATGATTTTATGCTTGCATTTTGATTTGAGTCACAAGGAAATATAATTGTAAATAATTGGAGACTTAGAACTAGTGATCAATAAATTTAGAAGCAAATTATAATTAAAACTATCATACATTAAGAAATATAACCATAGAGACTAGGAATTAATTGAGTCATTTTAGGCCTTTAACATCATAGGGATCCCTAAGATAAAAAACAAACCAAAGATTCCATTATGTCATCTAATGTAATTTATTCATCTTAAATGACTCCAAAATATAGAATTTTTCAATCGACTTAATCCCATGTCATTTTATCCTAGATAAATGTGGAGAATTTGCAAGTATTTAATGATGACCAACATATTATTGAATTCATGAAAAAATATAGTGATTTTGATGCACAAGTAATAAAATAAAATGATAGAGGTTATTTCATGGAAGAAAAGTCAAAAAAATATAAGATCATGAAGTTGATAGAAAATATAATTTCTAATGGAATGGTTTCACTTGAGAAATTATTCAACTTTTACATGTCAACAAAGCAACAACAAAAACAAGATTCCATTGGACACCAAACTATCCTCATGAATTTGGGTTTACTTGAAGAGCCCCAAAATGTGAATATCGGCCTTGAATGCCCCAGATTAGATAAATAAAAACTAATATAACTTCTTGTGCATATAAATAAGTGATCACTTGGACATATGAGGACATTAAAATATTATATTCATGTGTCACAGTTCATACTATCCTAAACAAGGAAGGTTAGAAAACTTTTAGGCAGAGACAACATCCAATCAATCCCATTATTAATTCCCTCATCTATAAGGAATTTTAGAAATTGCTCTTAGCCAAAATCATTTTCCCGATTAGACAATCAACATGGGTAGCCAATTTAGTACCCATTTGTATTTTTTTAAAAATTAGACTCTATGTTGAGTTTATAAACCTTAAAAAATCTTTAGATAAATCAAACTATCCTATCCCATCCCTTGATGAAGTAGTTCATATGGTTAGTGGCTTTGAAATGATGTCCTTCTGGGACAAATTTTTAGGCTACAATTAAGTATTTTTCAATAGGGAAGAAATAATAAAAACAAAATTCATAACAAAATGGGGAAAATTTTCTTTAAAATGAATGACTTTCAATATAATAAATGTAGGTAATACATTTCAAACATAATGTATTTTTCATTTCATGATTCAGTTGGAAAATGCATAATTATATACATGGATGATCTAGCTATATTTTCTAAGAATAGGTCATAGTGCATGTATCATTTATAGAAGGTGTGTGAGAGATACATAAGGTATGGTATTTCACTAAACCTAAATAAAAGTTTGTTCATTGTTACTTAAGGTAAGTTAATGGGCCACATCATTTCCAAGACAAGTATATACATTAGCCCCGATAGAGATAATTCCATTTCTAGAATCCCTCTTCCAAATATTAAAAATGAGATAAAATCATATTTTTTAAGATTAATTTTGTGTGGAAATTCATTTATGAATTTGTTGAGATTGAAATACCCTTTAATTCTATGTAGAAATAGGATACAAAACTCGAGTGGAGACCTTAAGAAAAGGTTGTATTCCATGATATCAAAGACATCATTATGAAAACCTCATGACTAATTAGTCTGAACTTACTAGAGATTTTTAACTTTGATCACACTATAGTAGTTGCATTGATGCAGAGAATTGATGAAGAGGAGCATCTCATTGCATTAATGAGAACAAATATGAAGTATGCATAACTTAAATATTCAATACTTTAAAAAACATATGCCAAAGTTAAAGCATTTATTATTATTTTTAAATTATATGTTATGTAACAAAGTTCACACCAATGTGCCAGAACCTATTATGAATCTTATGTTTTTGTAGAATGAATTAGGTGAATGCAGAGGAAAATGGATGGAAAAATTACAAGAACATAACATTCAAATCAAACCAAATAAAATGGTGGGAGGCAAATGTCTCACTCAGATAATCATGGAAGTCAACCCAATGATTACAGTCATGCAAGTGAATCAGACAAGCAAAACTATATAATTGGTATGATCCATTGTTAATTTCTTACTTTATATAAATTATTCACTGGAATTGAATAGAGTACAAAGAACTTTAAGAAATAAGATATACCATTATATTTTAAATAAAGGAGTTATGTACCATATAAAATGTGAAATCATCTACCTTAGTTGCGCAAATATGGAAGAATCCAATGGTATTTTTAGTATATTCCAAAAAAAATGGGAGGTGGTCACCTTATCAAAATGAAATAGTGCATAATATTCTTGGAGTAGGCTATTACTAGTCCATGATCTTCAAGGATGTTCATAGTCATGTTAGGAATTTCTATGAATGTCAATTCTTGGACAAAATGGAAAAGAACACAACAATGTCATTACAACCAATAAGTGAAAATAGACCTTTCACCACATGGGGGCTAGATTTTGTTAGATTTATTAATGCTAATTCAATAAAGTGACATAGGTTTGTGTTGATAGACATAAATTACTATATATGATGGACTAAATCAATTAACACAAAGAATATCAAAATGAAATAACTAATTTAAATTTCTTTAATGACAATAGTATAAGGTTTGACACCCCTTTCTCCTTGGTTTGTGACAATGGATTTGCATTTCAATCCATAGAATAGGTGTATGAAAAAAGGTTAGTCTAACTTTCTCATATAATTTTTAACCCCAATAGAATAGAGTATAAAAATAAACCAATAATGACCTCATAAATGCCGTTAATAAATCACTAATAGAATACAAAGATATTGGCATTCACTGCTAAAGTACACACTATGATTTGATCAAACCATTTATGAGAAGGCAATGAAATCTTTCCCATTTCTGCTAGTTTATTGATAGGAGACTATATTCCAAATTATATTAAATTTTCCCACCTATGGATTCATTTAGGAATTAATGGAACAATATAATATTGTATATTCAAGATGACATAATATACTTAAAATGGAAGATGCACAAGATGAAGCCCTTTAAGATTTTAGCAAACATAAAGACATAGTAAAGAGATGATTTGATAAGAGGTCAAAGGTAAAATAATTAAAAATTAATTTCTTTTTTTATATGGGAAAAATCCCATGATAAAAAGGGTTATCATGTCAAATTGCTTGCCTTTGTATTGGTCCAAATCAGATTTTGGAAATAATGGGAAATAATAGTTTCAGACTAAAATACCTACAAGGAAATGATCTATCACTTCCGATCAATGGAAAATACTCGAAGTAATAATAGTTGGTTATGCCATCCCAATCACGCTTAATTATACTATAAATGTTAATTTACAAGTAGTTAAGAGTAAAATAGTTAGATTATTTAGTTTTATGTTCTTTTCATTTTCATAGTTTAGGTGTTACTTTTATTGCTTTCTTATAGTAGTTTATTTTATGAAGTTATTTGATGATATGTTAGTTTGTATAAGTATTGATAAGGATAACACTTTCATGTGTTAAAAATAAATCAATACATTTCTATGATCATTGGTTGAAATAGCTAGATTCAATATGAAAACATTAAATTTCAGTAAAAACGGTCAACTTTTGGATAAAATATCATATGATGTTTGATTGATTTTTATTATCAGTAGAGAATTGGAATTTAATTATATAATTGTTACATGAATTAATATTTTTCATTGAATAAGTGCATTACTACACTTTTTCACATTGATTACTACCTTGAAGTATATAAACAAGTAAAAAAAAAAAAAAAAACTTGTCACAAAAATTTTCTAACAATCATTATACCTTGGATATATTGGCTACCAACAAATTGAGAAATCTAAAAGAGAATAATTATTATAAAAATAAGAGTATGAAATTTTTAAATATAATCAAAGCTTTTATCATATAAAGGTGATTCAAGAAACCTCCATTAAGGATATGAATGCTTGATTAGAAATGGAGCAAAGCTTAGAGTGGAGCTATAGGTAAATTTATTAGGGCTATATATGCCTGGTTGGTATCAATTCAATGCACAATCCTTCACCCTAAACCATAATTATATAAAAATATACCCTTAATAAAATTAAAACCAAGTGTTCTCTCTTATCTTATATCAAAAGCCTCTAAGTTAAGACAAATGAATCACTTTACACACACTTTGACTCTTCTAAATGCTCAGACCTAGTTTTTTTGTGTGGATGAAAATTATTCCCTGATATATATTGGAAATATTAAAATTTATTACTTGTATTATATGTTTATCCAAAAGTAAAACTAAAATTTCTGAGTTTTAAATGCTAAACAATATTTTCCCTATAAATTTGTCATTTTTTGTAACTAACACATCTCATTACTTTTAAATAAATGAAAACCTATTTTATATAAACTAAAATTTCATTAAAAATTTATCATAAAATTATATTTATTTATAAATTTGATAAATAATCGTAATTAACTTTTATCATAATACTTAGTCTTTTATGTACCTTGTGAACCCTTCAAAAGACACTTAGTGGGCAATTTGAAATATTTATTTTAAGACCCTAAGTCGATAGTTCACACTTTCACCTTATATAAACCCATGCAAAAAAAATGAACCATATCCTATTTCATAATTGTAGTCTATATATTTCACCCATCTATATGATCACTTTATGTATTATTTGTACCTTTAAACTTTGTGAAAACCGTGAGTTCATTGGTAGGCCACATGTGTGGGTTTTGAGTTTCATTTATTCAATGGGCCACATTTATTATTATTTTATTAAAATTTATGATCATGGGTTGGTATATTTATGTTTTGTAATGAATGTACATCTTGGAATCTCAAGAGATATTAATAGTTTAAACACATCCATGGATTTCATTGTGACCATTTTCTACTATGTGACTATATGAATCCTTAAACACATGATTGTTGCCATGTGTTTTTGTTTTATATTATCAAATTATGGGAATATTTGTTACTTGTTTATCTCTCATGCTTAGGTAAGGGAATAGTCATGAATAATTATATACTATATTTTGAATTCTAATGGATTCATATAGTCACATCAGAACATTATCTTAATAAAAAGGAATTTTGTGACCATTTTATGAACTCCATGTGTTTACTTATGATGACATTAAACACTTATTTTGGAAAATTTAAATATAAGGGTAATTTATTTTTAATTATAAGTAAATGTGCAGAATCTAAATATATAGAGGTGAATTTAAAAATTCAATGCATCTAGATACTTTTGAAATGACTACAAGACACTCATCATTCATGTGCATATGTGACCAAAAATCAATTATCATCGATACTTATCAATATAAAAGTAAAGGTTATGAACATTAAGTATAATTTATAAACTCAATGCACTTGTATAATGGGGTATTAAATTAAATTCTTTAGGAGGACTCTATGGCTCCAACCTAGTTAGAAGATGATATGCGTCATATTCTAATTGCACATAATACAAGAAAAACATTATTAAGATGTGGATTTCATAGGATATAAGGAAAAAATTATAACTTGATGAATCCACACAAGTAATAATGATGAATTTTTTTAATTCATTCAGTCTATGACTCCAAGTCTACAAGATTGTGACATGTGAACACTCGAATGCTCCATTTGAGATTTAGTCATGGAATTCACCAAATTTAAGTACAAATGGAATTTATGAAAATAATTCTTAAAAGTCACTATTTTCTATTAATTCATGTACTATTAAGGTGGTGTGATTAAAAATGCACCTTGTCAAATATTTGAATTATGAATGAGGCACATAATGAGTCAATATAAATTAGTTAATTATAAGGGACCACCAATGATAACAAAACTCATAGAGCCAATATCATTTGAAAATTCAAAAGTGATCAAGGGAACTCAATTGACATATTGTGACCATATTGATCTTCATAGACATCAATAAAACCTCAAGGAGAATGTAGAATGGATACCTCTTCCTCTTTAGACCTTAAAGAAGAATTCAAATATACTAATTTCTCTCTCAGCATTCTCCCATATAATCATTATGATGTTTTATTTAGAGTAATATACAAGTATCACTCTATATCATATGATGAGGGTGTCTACCATGATGATTTTGAATACCAAGATGATTTGGTGGAATTTTAGAAAGTTAGTCTTCATCAATATTTTTCCAAGATAGAGATATTTCCATGGACTAACCTCTTGCACAATGTATTCTTAGATATGATGTGATTCATTCTCTCAACCTAAAGAAAAGATTACATTTTATTTTTGGGGTTGACTTTGAAAGCTATTATAAACTACCATAACCTAATTTCACCTAAAACCAAAAGGTCACCCTAAAATGGATTGAGAAAAATGATCTCCTGGAAGTTATAGAGGATTGGGAAGAGTACCTAATTTTTTTTTGTAAACAAGGGAGACATTGATGCATATATTGTTATAAATTTCAAAAATAGAGTTAAGGAAGGCATGGCCCTTATGAATAGATTATATGGGGCTTATAATATCATTCATGTAAATAAACTTTGGATCCCTCTGATTTCCATGATCATAAATGAAAGAAATGAACTAACTTTGGGGTATATCATCTCCTATAACTTGAAAAAACAACTTCAAAGTGTTAAAAAAGAATGAATATTCTACATTATGTCCTATTTGTTTAATTCTTAGTGTTTTAATGTAAATTTTAATCATGCAGAATTTTAGGTTGGCTCATTATTATAACTCCTTGATTCATGTGTTGTATCATAAAAAATCTATCATTATAATGAATGTATTGAGAAAATTTTTAATTATTTTTATCCCCTTGTGTATCAATAAATCAATGAGCACCCCATGCCTATGTTATCTAATGAAATGAGAGAATCAATTAAGGATATTGGATCATATTAATCAATTCTTTGTTTTCATCAAAATTTAATGAATATTGGTCTCCCTATTCAATTTCTCATAATATGTACTAGATAAATTAGCTACCTAGGTGATTGCATACTTGTATGTCACTAAAATTATTTTAAGATGTAAAATCCAACTTAAAAGAGGAATGTCTATTGGTTTCGCCATCAAGGCATCAACCTTATAAAATGTTACGAATTGAAGAAAGGACAAATATTAAAATTTTAGTAGTAAAAAAGGAGCCATAAGGATTTGATGTGCATCTTAAGAGAAAGGTACAATAAAGTATACCTTCAACTTCACCATACCCTTTATTGGTTTCAATATATGAATTTGTGACATATGTATCCACCCCCATTTTTATTTATTTGGATTTGGATACATTGTATACTTCCCATTATATTAGTACAAATCAAGTCACATCCCCTATTTCCTCTACTCTCACCTTTCCACCAAGATTCACCCATGTATATACTAGATAATCCATAATATCCCAAACTAGCTCCAATTCTAAAAATATAGGTACTCTTGTAACAATTACAAAATAACTGAGGTCACCACTATATCTACTAAAATTCAATCAGTGCCAATGGTTCCCATAATTATCTCCATGACCATTCCATTTTCTAGTTCCATTATGATTAATCCACCTCCACTTGTTTCCACAACTTCTACCATCATAGCAATAGATCAAAATTATCTATAAGTGAGAGTGATATGTTAACAATTACAAGATACTACTACTCCTTCTCATACCACCATGACAAAATTTGATAAATATTTGTTTTTGAATAATTCCCTTGATTTTGTTTTCTTGTTCTCATCCACATATAGTTAATCTTGTAAAGCCTATGGTTTCTAATTCATCAATATTTTGGGTTATTATAAATACTCTAGTGAAATATTTCATCATTATACCTGCATCTACTTCATAAATAGTAGAAAACAATGCAATCATTTCAACTCCATCTCCCATTTTTAAACCAATAGTTTCCAAGTTACCACCATTGATCAATAGTTTCCAAGTTACCACCATTGATCATAAGTTCTCAATTGATCACTCCTACTCCATCCATCTCAAAAACTTTTCTTAAATCCTCTGCACCCATACCAATGATTCAACAAGGAGAATATCCTCATCATGATTGAATTCAAAGCATGTAGTTGGTGGAAACCCAAAGGACATAGATGATTTTCAAAGATGAACCTGAAGTAAGATTGAAATTTGAGAAAGTTATTATAAAGTTAAAGAGAATAAAAATAAGAAAAATCACTTAGGATAGTACTCTCACTCTTTGTCAAAGAGAAGATTTTTTTCTCTTTGACTAGGAAAAGAAATAGAAAAAATAAAAGTGTGGCTACTGATTATTTTAGTAGTGATGAAGAGTTATAAGAAGATCTTGAATCAGTAGTGAGGTTTAATATTTAAATTAAAGTGAAGATCATCATAGGAATGAAAAATAACTTCATAATATTGAAAGCAAAAATATAGAATCAAGGTCCTAAAGACTATAATAAGTTAGGTTTTGAATTCATTATTTTTAACTTTCACTTCTCTTGTTGAGATGCATGAGGCTAAAATAAAGAATTAATTTTTAAAAAATAATATCCAAACCTATTTGTCTGAGATTATCATGATTCATAAAAAGGTAGATATAATTTCTCATGTGGTTAGAAGAGGCATGTTGTCCAATCTTAGACTAATGATTATGTTTGATGTCAATATGTGCCAGAGTTTCATATTTAATACAGGGTCTTATTTGGAATAAACATCAATAAATATAAGTGATGTAATGCCACCACTCAATGGCTACAAGAAGGATATTTTGGATATTTTCAAAGAATCTAATATGTCATAATTCATCACGTCAATTAATGATTTAATAAACCTTGTTGAGTTTATATTTTTTTTAACAATTTGATAATCTCATTTAAGATAAAAGTGACCTAGAACAACAATGGAGACAATCATCAAATTATTGTTTTTGTTACCCAACACCACAAAGGTTGAACTGTTGTTTAGGAAGTCAATTATAGACATTTGCTAAAGATTTCCAATTGTGTGTACAAGATTACAAGGGGAAAAAATTTCCATGTGAAGAAAAATTAAGCAAATGATAAGTTCATATAGAATTGGGAAAATTAAAGACTATGTTTAGATATTATTTTTAAAAATAGACATGATTTATTTAGAAAGTTAGATTTATGTTTAGTCTTATTTTACATATAGAATTCTAGTTTCATGTAGATTGAAATTTTGGATGAAGTGATGACCCATCTCTTTGTTATAAATACATTCATAAGTAAATTTTATTAAGGAGGAAAATTATTGGATACTTAGAAGACTTGAGAAATATTTTGAGATGTTTAGTGAGTTTGGCATGTATTCTTATTTCTAAAAATATGGATTAATGCCATCGATGTTAAAACTTATAGTAATCACTACATGAGATTTCCTTCCTTTTATTGTGAATTGGTTACATTGAGTTATTAGCTAACTTAACTATTTCTATAGTTTTATTATGATTTCATCTTAATTAATGTATTTGAGTGTGATTTTTACAATTCACTATGGCTAATTTAGATAACAAAGTCATACTATGGAAATTTATTCACATATGATTAATCTTTAGACTATTTGCCATTTTTAAAAAAGTTTTGAGTGAATGCTAAACTTAATAAACATTGGCTTAAATTTCATTATATCTTATAAATTGTTTTATTCATGAAAATAATCTTAAGTGTGAAATTTAAAACTTTATTTATGCCCTACCCTTCTTTATGGTTTGATGTTTTTAATCATAATTTTATCTTTTAAAATAACATCATTGTGAATATCCATGTTTAGATTAATTTTGTCTAGTTGTTAGGTGGAGTTAACATTTTTATAGGGAAGGATTTATTAAACATGTGATAATAATATTAATTTGACTGCACTATTCCACTACTTAGTTATTCATAAAACCATATACCTTAAACTCATTCCTTGTGTTACTTTGGTGATCCTAAAATGAATGGGTGTGGACTCCTCAACTTTTGGCTCCTATTCACAAACTTGCATCAACATATTGTTAGTCTTCTTTTTTGTGTGGGTCCTTTGACTATTGTTTTGGTTATCTCAATGTTTATGGCCTTTTTTTTGGATTTTCATGTTTATCACATGCTAGCTTGTGTGCCAAAAATGTCCTAATTTGAATTTAATAATTCTAAAATTACATAAGTTAATTATTGAATTTAGGGACAACTGATGAGGGTCATTGTATCCTCTTCATTTAGATCAACTCAACTTGGTTGATGTCATGTCAAACTAGGGCTAGTGTTTAATAGTAGTATGCATTAAGGTGTCAAAGATAATAACTAAAATTTTTATTTTCTTAGGGGGAGTTTTGGATCATTTATCCTAATGATTTATTATAATTTATTTAATTTAAATATATCTAATTACTTAAAAGGAAAACACTCTGATATATAATTGAAGTGATGACTAGATAATTAAACACACTTGCCTTGTAAAGAAACACAATTTGCTTATAAAGGAGACTTTTTGGAGATAAACACACTTGATGGTAAGGGATACCATGTGTTAATCTATTTTCTAAATTTAAATAGTGATTTGGAAGTAAATACTTAGAAAGAGAATGTTAAAACTCAAGAGATTGAAAATATCTTAAAATAGAAACACACACAGATAAAAATACCTAAAAGTTATTTTAAACCACACTTTTGATCATAATGACGTAAAAGATTAACTAACACTAATATAAAACATAAAATAATTCCAGTTCTTTGGTTGAGTGTGCCTTTACTTTTCCTTGGAACAAAATGTAGATCACACTTAGTCTTTTAAGAACATCAAATATTCATTAACTCAATAAAAATGCTTAAAAATCTAGAAAATATTTCAATAGCTCGACTTAATCTCCCATATCTTCCTAAATGCTTAGTTTTTTAATCAACCAAGAGATATTGGTTATATTTCCCAATGTGGTTACAATAGTTGACTAAAATAACTATTATCTAATAAGATTTCTAACTACATCTAATTTATTCACAAAATAGAAAATAAGATACAACCTCCTTCTATGTTTCAAGATGAAATGGTGGAGGAGATGCATAGGTTTTCATGTAGATATCTTTTATCTTTGGATAGTTACAATGTCTTTAGTTGTAGTCATGTATGATCTAGTAACGTATTATAATAATGTTTATAGTGATGTCTTTACAAAACATTAATATAAATACAATGTTTATAAAAAATAATACTATATTTGGTAAGTGTCCTCATGATTTTTAAATGACCCAAAATAGCTTAGAAGGTTATATGATCAAACATGCACGATGTATTCATTAGTAAACCAATGCCAAAATGTCTTTTGATGTGCTTTGTTTTTGGCCTGGGTGACTTTGGAGCTAGATTAACACACTCCAAAATTAGACTGATGGACATAAAATCCATACTAACAAACTTTAGAGATAGACTAGTAGACTTTAGATCCAGACTGGCAGACTCCAGAAATAGATCGATAGACTCTGAAGCTAGATTGGTAGACTCTTTAGCTGATCTAAGTTGCTCCATAGTGTTATTCAATAGTATTCAAATGATCTATTTACCTACTAAATCATAGTATTTTATCATAATATGACTATGCAACCTATACATATGAAAATGATAGCTTTTCCATATAAAATATTAGAACATAATGGTAAAATAAGCAACATAGACTCACACATACTAACCAAAGTAAATGTATTCATTCTCTACTTTAGATTAAAAAAAGTTCTAAAATGTAAATTCAAATCCATTAATAAGGAGATTAATATGGGATAAATATATTCATTACTTGAATATAATGGTCCATTTTATAAACTTGCCATTCACCCACACTTTACTTCTTGCAAGTCCTTTTGTAGTCTACTATCTCTCGTGATCATGGTCAAGCACTTTCCAATCCAGATTATAGTTGAGATCATAAACATCATAGTAGGTGTCCCAATTATTTTCAAGTGGATCAAAAAACCCTTTATGACTTTGCACTAGTGCTCTCCATTTTTCAAACTACTCAATGGGCTGATGTGCCACATTATTCTATAGGTAAATAAGGCTAAGGATGAATGGAGGTCTAAATCTCATACCTATCCATCTTTGACCATATACTTGACTAAATTATTGAATTATCTCAACAATATCCCTAGCTCTTCTAAAACTCCATCTAAGGTTAGTAGGTGAAATCATCTCTCTTTATTTCAATAGGATATTCAAAGTATCCCTTCTCTTATAACATGAAGTCAATGCTTCATTAAGATGGTTTTGCATAAATTCTTTAAAATATATTGTTATTTTATATAGAACTCATCAATAATATTCTATGAATGTTGGTTGGTAAATATGGTTTTTAAATAACACAATTTTCTTCTTTGCATTAAGAAATTAAACTCTCATACAAAGGCCCATAGTTTTTTCTGGATCAAAATATTCATCAATCCTTTTGTTCCATGCTATTTGGTTTTATAGAGTGGATGTGTAGTCTCTAAGCTAAGATTATTATACAAATATATTGATCAAGAATGAAGACATATGACGCAAGATAAAGTTATATAGATAAAATTCACATAATAAATTTTGATGATCTGAGGTACTAGTCTGATAAGATTCCATGAATTGGTTTTCATCTTCCAAGTCATGAGGTAATCCATAGGAAATTTTTAGTAGTTCCCATATAAGAAATTTTTCTTGGAGAAAAATACTATAGGCTAAGGCAGGTGTCCTCTATTCCAAAATTTTATCTCTTACCTCACAAGATACCTAGAGGGTAGACTATGTTTTTTCTTGATATTTTCTTTATTCCTAAGGATCTATCCTTAATTTCTTGTTTTCTATCTTGAGCCTTTTAATTATTTACAAGTTTCATGCCAAGTGTTCATGATTTCATGATTATATAACTATGTCTGAACCACTTGGTTTACTTATGTTTTTTTCCTTTCCACTCTTTATTTTAATGACATAATCTCACTATCTTTATGCACAAAACAAATCTTAGTTCTTTATAATTCCTTTTATAAAGATGAAATAGTGTATTCTTTACTTTGTAGCTTCATTTTAAGGAAGGAAATTTCTTCCTCTTGTTGTCTTATAGTAGCTTCAACTTTTGAGAGGATGAGGACTTGTTGTGCTTCTATTTCCTCATCATGATTGGAATACTGAACCTTTTCTTCTTCAATTGGGGCCTTTTATCAAGTGGTGGTTGAGATGAATATGGTGGAGGAGATCCTACTATAACTTATTCAAATACCCTTGCCATAGTGGCTAGATCCTTAATTCCAATTGAGGGCTCTTCTTTGATTTCTTCATGCATGGGTTCTTCTTCAATGGTTTCAACTATCGACACTACTTCAGTACTTGGAACCTCAACAAGTTGTTCATATTTTTATATTCCAAGGATATCCAAAAAATATCTCTCTTTATTATCTTCCTCCTCCCATATAAGTCTTCTTACTGGCCTAAGATCCTCCCTTGGATTCTTTCTTCTTGAACTCCTCCTTAGGACCATAGTTGTTGATACCCTTAGGGCTGATTTATCTTCATCAAATATCTCCAAGATAGGATCTTGTACAATGGTTTGTTTTGGGGTTTCCTCAGAGCTAGGTTTAAGTGCCCATGTTTTCAACTTTTTTTCCTTTCCTACCTTTGGATTTGTATCATCACTAGAAGTTCCTTCCTTTAGGCCAGATCTTGGTGTAAAAAAGGAATAGAGATGTTTCTCTTTATTTTAAATTTACTATTGAGATTATTTATTAGTAATGCTTCCTGAGTAGCCTCTTTATCTTATGTCTTCATGAAATGATGGTGTCAATGAGCTAAATAAGCCCATGATGCTAGATGGAAGAAATCCCTTGCACATATTTTTTTTCCATGACCTAAATAGATCCATGTAGATATTTAGGTAAATTCACCCTCTATTCAATCTTATGAAGTCCTTGTCTGAGGTGAGAAAGGATTTTAATGTAATCATAGGTGAGAGAGTTATATTTCCCATCACAAGTAAAATATTTTATCACCCAAAATGCATATATTTTCTAGGGCTCAGGTAGACAGTCTCTCTTGATTCCATTACCAACCCCTTTAGGGCTAAAAATTATCTCAGTTATATGTTACCCTTATTCATGAAATATTTGGATCAAGTCCTTTAATTTGGACTTGCATGCGATACTAATTCCCTCATTTGGAATTTGTGAAAGCTCACTAATATCCTGTATGCTCACTAGAAATTTGACCCCTCTCACCTTGGTGTGATTACTCTTGAGGTTGATGATGAATTATTTGGCAATCCATTCATCACATCCTTGGAATTACTTCATAAACTCTATCCATATTACCTCTTGAAAGATGTCAACCACTAGTTCATCTTTGAGTAACCAACATGCATATTCTAGTTCAGATTTCTTATTTTTCCCCATCTTTCATGGTTTCGTGTTTGCAAAGTTTTATGGCATTTAAACAAGATTGTGAAGATATCCTTATAGAGGTTGAATTAGTTCCTAGGAAAAATATGAGGTCTTCTTGATATGAATAGTGATTTGAAAAGGAGCATGGGACATTTAAGGCAACCCTACATTAATTTCTCTTTAGATTTGGGCATATATATAATCTTAAAACAATAATTATAAATGACCATTTGAGTGAGGAAAATAAAATCATTGCTTCATGTGGAGATATTATGAATCACATCAGATCATTTTGTATACTTTCCCTCATGTGATTTTTCCATCATATTTTCTAATGAATTTTGGTAAGTGCCCTGAACTGACATCCTCATCCTTATTCTTTTCCAAAAATTCTTTTCTACATGATTACTTATGTAATATCATTATGGAAACATTATGTCACTCTTCTTACTTGGGAGACATCATAATTCATACCTTTCTTTATAAAATACATTTTTACTTTTTGAAATGACCCTTTAATAAACCCCCTTTTTGGAATATTTCTATTTTGAAAAAATATATTTTCAAAAATGGATATATGTGATATTTTAATAACCTAATTTTGATCTTATACATAGAAAATAAGTTAAAAACTACCTCAAATTAGTAGTGATGTTATCACTGTCTGCTTAGGTTGCCACTTGTCATGTGAAAAAGACCACATTAGTGAGTTGAAAAGAGCATATAAAACATACATAAGCATGAATTTTATTGATTTGTTTGCTAACAAGTTACCATTTAAGGTTTTCAACTTTTCATATTTTTTTATTTTTTTCTTTTATATATATTATTTTTTTATTTTTTTCATTTTATTTGGGAAGAGGACTACCATTTGTTGTTTTTCAATCCTCATCCTTTATTAAGATCTTCAAATATCATATTTTGACTATAATGTAAGAACAAGGTTCTTCTATGTAGCTAAACTCATCTTGAGACTAAATTTTCTTGAATAATTACTCTTTGTTTAGAGGTTTATGATAGAGTCTTAGACTATATCCATTAAATAAGATTGTTATCTTGTTCCCATAAATTGGTAAAAGTTAAATGAATCCATTATCAGAGATATTTTCCACTTGATAGGGTCCCAACCATCTAGTATAATGCTTTCCTTTAAAACATTGGTGCTTTGAACCAAATAACATAGCCCAATTTCCTTCCTTGAATTTACTTTCTTGGATTTGAGTGTCATCCCATTGTTTCCTCTAATGTTTTAAAATCTCAATTTGCTACAAATATTCCAATCTCATCTCATCAAATTCATTGACTAAAGAATCCTTTATCTTTGTGATTCATCCAAATCTATGCCCACTTTTGTTGTTGTCCTCAAGGTCTATAATTAAAACTCAATTAGAAGCAAGAGTTTTTTTTAAAACACAAGCTCATATGGTGATAAACCTATGGTGGTTTTTCATGTAGTTTTATAAGCCCATACTACCTCAAAAAAATTTCTTGTCCAATCCTTTCTATTGATGATAACTATCTGATTTAATATGTTATCTAGCCCCCTATTAGTGATCTCAACTTGACTATTATCTTGTAGGTGGTATGGTGATGATTTCATGAGGAAAATTAGATAGTGATGTATGAATTATTTGATCATATTGGATATGAATTAAGGGCCTTGATTAGATACGATGGATCTTGGTGCTCCAAAACACTTCATGATCTTGTAGTACAATAATTCAATAACTAGTTCTTCTCTTGTAAAGAGTAGATTTTGGACTTATAAAAATTTAATGACACAGTCTGTGCATACAAGGAGGTGTTATTTTCCTTAGGGTGGTTGATCAATAGAACCAATAAAATCCAATCTATATTTATCAAAGGGTCCTCGAACCACTTGAGGATGGAGTGGCATTTCATTAGACAAGGTGGGTTTCCCCATCCTTTGACAAGGATCACACTATCATACATATCTCTTCACATTTTGAAGTAAAGGCTAGTAATATCTAACCCCAAGGATCTTATGAACAATCCTTTTAGATGAATAGTTACCTCTTCTTGGTTCATCATGGAAATCCCTTATAATGTCATAGGTTTCATATTCTCTTACACACATGTGAAACACTAAGTTAGGTCCACATTTGAAAAAAACACCATTAAGCCATTCGAACTGAGCATTATTCCTAACCAAAGCTTTTATTTATTTATTAGTAAAATCAAAAGGAAATTTTCATGTGGCTAGGTAGTATGCCATATCAACAAACCATGGTGAGGGTGCCAAGACTATGGAAATTTTCTCATCTATAAGGTTGTCTTCAAATAGTTCATCTTCACCTGAAACATTAAACCTTGACAAAAAATCAGTAACCACATTAAATTTCTTGGGTTATCAATAATTTTAATGTCAAATTCCTACAGGAGGAGTAGCCATCTAATGACCCTACCTCTTACCACTAGTTTATTCATTAAGTATCATATGGTTGGATGGTCTGTGTAAACAAAAATAAATCTAATGATATAATGACGAAACTATTTCATAGCATATATGATAGCTAAGAGTTATTTTTTAGTAGTGGTATATATTTTTTAGTGTGAGTTATATTCTTGTCAATATATTAAATGGCATACATTTTTCCTTCCTCATCTTTTTGTCCAAGTACTGCTCCCATAATATTATTAGAGGCATTTTTATGTATTTGGAAGGGTTGCTCCCAATTGGGACCTCTCAAAAGTGGAGCAAAGATCAATTTATCTTTTATTGACTCAAAACACCATTAACACTTGTTAGTCCATAAAAATTCAGTGTCCTTAGTAAGCAAATAAAACATAGGTGCCACAATTTTACTCAATTTTTATATAAAATGTCTATAGTACTCTACATGCCCTAAACAACTTCTGATATTAGTTTGATTTTTAGGTGTAGGTAGGTTAGAAATGACTTCAATATTTTTTGGATCAAAGTGTATGCCTTGAACTAAGATGTGATGGCCTAAGATAATCTCCTGATCAACCATCATCAAACATTTCTCATGGTTTAAGGATAATTAATGTTGCTCACACCTAGTTAGTAATTTGTATGTAATATTTAAGGATTCATTAAAATAATCACCATGTATAGTAAAAGTATCCATAAAAACTTCTACTTAGTCATTGGTTAAATAAAAAAAATACCTAAAACTAATTTGAAAGGTAGTAAGTGCATTACATAGACCAAAGGGTAACACCCTATATGCAAATGTTACCCAAGGACACATAAAAATTGTTTTATTTTGATCCTTCAGAGACACTATTATCTAATTATAACCACTAAACCCATCTAATAAGGAGAAGTACTTCTTCCCAGCTAAGTTATCCAAGACTTGGTTTATGAAAGGCAAAGGTAAATATTATTTTATGGTAGCCTTATTATTCTCTCTATAATCTATGCATACTCTACATTTACGATTTTTATTTGGTATTATCGTAATGGTACAACCTAATGACTATCTAATATTGGGAAAATGAATCACACCTATAATAGCTTTTTTATCTTTGTTTTAAACATGTCTCTTGATATTGGGTTGATTTTCCTTTGTGGTTGTCTAACTAGTTTGGTGGTTTATTTGTAGATATGATGGGCACATATACTTGGATGAAAGTCATTCATGTCACTATATTCCCATACAAAGGATTTTGTATGGTTTCTTAAGATATCAAATACTTTTGTTTCTTGTTCATTGTCCAACCAACTATTTATACTCAACATTTTTCCTAGTTGGATAACTATTTACTTGGTTTTAGGATAATGGAATTGACTTACCTATATTCACTCATAAAATATTTTAGAGGGTAGTGATGTGGTAGGACCAAATAAAAGGTGGTTATGGATTTGAAAAATGTCTCCCCTTTTGAAATTACCCCTACTAATGGGCATTAGAAGGCTATTAAAAATGTGTCCTAACTATCTTGTGCCCATGTAAAAATGCTTTGTTGGAAGGGTGTATGATTGTAACTTTCATCAAGAATGGATTATAAGTTCATTGGGTAACCTTTGCAAGACAATATTGTACTCTCTAAATCTAGACTAATAAACTTTATGGCTAGATTGATGGACTCTAGAGCTAAACTGATGGACTCTAGAGCTTGACAAATGGAATTTAAAGCTAGAATGATGGACTCTAGATCCAAACTTATATACCCCAAAGTTATTCTAGGATCTTTAATACTTATTTTAAGTTTTTCCTCTATCATATTTTCATAGTTTCTAACTACTACCATGGCCAATGAGGACATGCTATTACTATTTTGTTTTAGTTTATCCACCCATACATGATCTGTAGAGTAAAAACATGGCTTGAAAGGTGGGTATAAAGGAATATATTTTGCTTTCATCCCATTTGAAATGGTCATGTCTCCTGATCTATAGTCTATGAGGGTTGTTACTATATCTAGCCATGGTCTTCTTAAAATTAATTAATATCCTAGTTTTTACCCTTGGGTTGGATTATCACGAAATCTATAAGGTAATCCCATGATTCCATAACTATAGAGACATCTTCTAAGGTTCCTCCTAGTTTGGAAATAGATGGGTCTACCATCTGTAGGGTTGTATACATAGGTTTTACCCATCTATGGGATAATGATTTTAAGGTGTTTGTTGTCATTAAATTTATGGAAGCTCCAAGGTCCACTAACACATTGGGTATTTTTTTCCTTCATATAGTCACAATGATGATTGGACTTCCAGGTTCTCCATATTTAGGTAGAAGTAATTTTCCTTCTAATAAATGAACAAGTTTACCATCCACCTATATAGTTTTAGGATATTACCTCTTTCTCCTTGGAGTTTTTATACGTAATCATTTAATTACTTTATTTATTTCTAGTATGTCTTATATATCTTGCAACACTAGTATTTCAATGTTCAATTTTCTCAATTCTTGGGCTAAATTAGATTCACTTTTGTTTCTAGCCTCATGGAGCGTTTCTAGAAAAGGAATAATTGGAGGAAATATACTAGTTTCTTGAGGCCTTTCCTTTTATCATTAGGTTTTTATTTTATTATCTCAATAGGAAGATGTGGTTTTTTATTTGGGACCTATATTATTGTAATTATGGAGCTATTCACTATTTTACTTGATCTCAACTGGACATTTTTACAGTTAATGGCACTGACCCCTAAGGTTCCTTCTTGTTAAGTCCCATAAACAAGATTTGTCTCTTTATTTTTTAGGTTTTCTACTTGTTATGAAAGTAATTGTTGTTGAGTTTTTATATTTGTGGAGGGTTATTAGTATGGGGAGGCATCTACACTTATTGTTTTGTAAATGTCATTTTTTGATTGAAGGTCTGTTAGGGTACCCATTGTTGGTTTTCACATGGTTGTTGATTAAATTAGGGCATCTACACTTGGATGGGACATCCATGATTATGTTATCCACTCGATTGGACCCCATGTTGGTTTTCCCCATGCCAATGGTGGTGTTTGTCTATCCCATGTCATCATCTATGGGTTAGAAGTAGCTCTTATAATGAAATGATTCTATTTTTTCTTGTGGAAAAATTGATTTCCCTATCATTGTGTGTAGTTAATCTCTTCTATTTTTTGGGTATAATATTTCAGTTGGTTCTTAAGAGTAGGTAGGAGAACACAATTTATAGTATCATAATCATTTGTATTATAGATACCACACATATTTATTCTATCAAGAGGGCGATCTCTAAGTGCTTGTTTTAACCTAAATTTTGGACAATACATAGCCAATGGTTTAGTAGTGACATTATATTTTTCTTTTAATCCATCTAACATGGTATTTAATTGTAACAAAATGTCTATTTTTATATATGAAAATTCTTCCATATGTTTTCTTACATCATTGCTTTTCTTTCATGTTTTCATTTTCCTGACACTAACTCTTGTTATTGAATAATTTCTACATAGATTAGTTATATAATTGAGACCAAGTTTTTTATGTCTTATTTTACCATTAGTTTTAGATATTCCATAGAATCATCATCTAGTCATTTGAATAAAACTATTTTTCTCAAATATTCCTCTAACTCATACCCACATCTTCTATCTACAAAGAGGAAGCAATCAAGAAAGTCTTCTAAATTCTCATCTTCCTTTTGTTTTATGCCAAAGAATTATTATTTTCTATCCCTCACCCTACAATAATTCTGATATTTATCCAATAATCCATTTTCCATTTCATCCCATGTGCAAATGGAATTTATTTGTAAACCCATAAACAATCTCATGGTTGAATCCTTGAGTGTAGAAGGGAATAATTTAAATTTTTGATTATCAGTTTTGTAGTCAGAAGTTTGACAAAAAACCTTAAATTCAAATATAAATTAAATAGGTTCCTCTATAGATAATCCTATGAAATTAGGTATTATGTATGGGATATATTCTCCATTACCGCATTATCATCTTCAAATAGGATAATAGGATAGGTGAACATTCTACCTGATGGTTAATATTTACCTCCTACAACTCTATTTAGTATATTATTTCCCATATTCTCTCACATGATTTCCCAAAATATATTATAAATATTTCTCTTGGGAGGTGTTGAATTGTCAAAAGTAGCTGAAATTCTATTTGATTGATATTCAAAACTTTGGGTGTGTTTTAGCCTTAATCACTTTTCTTGAAAGGATACACTTACCTATGGGGAATGATCCCAAAGTTAAGGTGAGGATAGAAATGGTTCTTCTTAAACAATTTAAAGTTCTTTTTCTAGAAGGTCTTCTAAAGAACTTTCTTCTTGTGTTTTAATAGTACTTGTGCTTTGTTGAGGTATCTTTGGAATGTATCTTCCCTTGAAATGTCTTTATCTATTCATATATTTATTTAATTTCTAGGATTTTTTTATTAATTAATTATCAATTTCAAGATTTACACCTTACTGACACCTTTAAAATCCCTAGAAATGACATCAAAAATAATAAGGGTCATTTTCTCCTCCATGTTTAGATCAACTCAGCTTGGTTGATGTCATGTCAAACTAGGGCTAGTGTCAAATGGAAGTATGTAGTAAGGTGTCAAAGCTAATAACTAAAAATTATATTTTCTTAGGGGAATTGTGGATCATTTGTCCTAAAGATATATTCCAATTTATTGAATTGAAATCTATCTAATTACTTGAAAGGAAAACATTTTGATACAAAATCAAAATGTTGACTAGAGAAGTAAAAGTAATTACTTTCAAAAGAAACACACTTTGCTTGTAAAGAAAACTATTTGGATATGAACACACATGTTGGTAAAGGAAAACATACATTAATCTATTTGTTGAATTGAAACAATGTTTTGGAAGTAAATGCTTAGAAAGAGAATGTTGAAATTTAAGAGACTAAAAATATCTTAAAATAGAAACACACACATACAAAAAGACCTGCAGGTTATATCAAATCACACTTTTGATCATAAAGATGTAAAAGATTAATTAATAATAATATAAAACTAAAAATACCATAAAATAATTCTAATTCCTCAGTTGAGTGGGCCCTTGCTCTTCTTTGGAATAAAATGTAGATCACACTTATTCTTTCAAGAAAATATAATCTTCATTAACTCAAGAAAAATTATTACAATCTAGAAAATACTTTAACAACTTAGATTAATCTCCCCCATCTTCTTGAATGCTTAATTTTTTAATAACTAGGAGTCATTGGTTATATTTCCCAATGTGGTTATGACAAATAATCAGAATAACTATTCTCTAACAATATTTATAACTACATCTAATTTATTTTCAAAATAAAAAATAAGTTACAACCTCTTTCCACATCTCAAGATGAAACAATGGAGGAGATGTGTAGGTTTGCATGTAGAGCTCTTTTAGATTTTGATGGTTATAATGTCTTCAGTTGAAGTCATGTATGATTTGGTAACCAATTTACATAATGTTAATAGTGATGCCTTTACAAAACATTACTATAAATAAAATGTCTATAAACATGAATACTATATTTGATAATTATCCTCATGATTTTGAAATTGACCCAAAATAGCTTAGAAGGTTATTTGATTAGACATGCATGATATATTAATTTGTATACCAATGCCCAAATGTCTTTTGATGATCTTTGTATCTATCCTAATTGACTTCGAAGCTAACTAGCACACTCCAGAGCTAAATTGGTGGACTTTAGAATTAGATTGGAAGACTCCAAAGCTAGAATGGAAAACTCTAAAGTTGGTCTGAGCAAATCCATAGTGTTATTCAATGTCCTTCAAATGGTCTATTTTTCTATCAAAATCATAGTATTCTATAATAATATGTTTATTCAACTTCTACATAAAAAACTAATGGCTTTTATATATAAAAGGTTAGAACATAGTGATAAAAAAAGTGATATAGACTCACACATACTAAGCAAAGTAAACATATTGATTCTCTACTATAGATTAGAAACAAGTTACAAAATTCACATTTAGATCCATTAAGAGGGAGATTGATAGGGGATAAATAGAGTCATTACTTGGATATAATGAGTCATTCTATGCACTCATCAAATACATTTATAATAGATTTATTATTGAAGTTTTAAAATAAAGGATTTTATTATATTACAAAAACACCCATATAAAATAATAATAATTCAAGCATTTAGTGAAAAAACAAATAACATTATATAGTTGTTGCATTCATTGAAAGGATAAGGTTTGGGACACTGACATTGCACATGGCTACTTGTTAAACTAAATTATACTTGAGTGTTGAGTTATAAACTCTCAACATTATATGGTCATGAAAATAATATAGGGGTAAAAAAAACTATCCCATTAACCTATATAATTTTTATGGATTTTATAGGTGTTGTGAATTAATTAAGGCTGCAAGAAAAGATATTGATTTATTATAAATTTGTGCAAAACTATGAAAAAGTGAGTGAGTTTTCTAAAGTTAAAGAGAAGAATTAGATGGCCATAAAAATTATTTCATAAAATATCATTTTTTAGGAATGTACTTATATAGTGTTGGTAATGCTAGGATAAGAGTTGTATGTTTTTATTCATTTGAAAAATATTCTCTATTCCTAATGATTCTTGGGGGTTTGTTTGCATTTTTTTTATAAACATGTTTCCAACTGTTTTCAAATTTTGACTATTCCAAACTTTTCAAAAAATAATTATTCTTATAAGAATCCATTATATGCACATTTTAGTATTTCATAATATATTTTTTTATTAAAATTAAGTCTAATTTTAATATTTTATTAGAGTAAATATGATTAGATTTAAATTTCACATGTTTATGGGTAGATGTATTGCATGTTGATGTAAAGACAATTTTTTATAAGACATTTCGATAAACCTATTCCTTGTTATATCCCATAAGTTTATGTATTTCTTTTATTATAGTTGACATGATTTTTATCTATGATTTCCTCAACCCTTGATGTATTTTACCCTCCCATTAAGGTTAAAACTTACATGGTCTTAGTGTTTATTTTTTGTAGAGTTTTGTTGAATCATGTTAGATATCTTTAGCCCTAATCTATTTGTGTTTATCTCAAACCCTAGAGTGTTCATGTTCTATTTTGTTTATATTTAATTTTAATCATGTATAACATAGTTATTTCATTTCAAAGATTTCAATATGGATTACATCAATGTGATTATAAATGGTTTTGCTTGTTTGGATGAAATTTATGTGCCTAATATATATTATTGTGATGAGGATAATGATTATGAATGTGAATTTGATATGATTATGATGTTGAATTAAAAGATAAAAATAAATATGATTCAATTGAAAATACTGATACTTATGTTATGAATAATCATGTTGATATTTCTCGATCTATAAATATGTTGAAAGAAATATGAACTAAAATTTTCCTTGTCCTTAGAATGTTATGATACCAAATGCTAAAAAAAAATATATTTTCTCTCCTTATCATACTATTTCTCTATATGATTTAAATGATTTTGTGTTTTCTGATGTTTTATCTACTCAATAAAAAATTCATCCAACCCAACCATCCTAGATTAATTTAGTTATTTCTATTGTTGTACATACTCCTTAGAATTCTTCTCTTCCAATTGATTCTACATCTATGTAATATTCTTAAATAACTTATTTGTTGAACGTAATAATTGATTTACAAATTCAAGTTCAAATATTATCTCCAAGGTGTCAAAATCATAATGCTAGTGTCACTTCTCATCATATATTATTAGACCCTTTAGCACATGAAGTCACAACTAATATTTTTCTAAATGTTTAATTGTACGTGGGTTCACTTTATTTAATGAAAAGTGAGAACCTTCTCACCATCGTAGGTCCTTCTATTCCTCTTTCTTGCATTATGTAAATAATAATAAGATATTACTTAAAAATTTTTCAATAAGTTTGAAGGTGATGCATTCAATTGGATTTATTCCTTACAAATTGGATCCATTTAATGCTTTCTTAGCACATTTTTAAATCATTATTTATTTTAATGTTACATATGCACAAATAGATTGAGTCACACAAGGCTCAATTGAAAATATTAATGATTATGTGTTTAGATTTAATACATTGGCAAATATAATGACTTATCAAATACTTTACAATGATCTTCAAAACATATTTTTCAATAGTATACTATAAAATTTTATTGAAAAAGTGACTATCAATATTTATCCATCTTTTATTGATGACTTATTGTGGTAATAAATTTGAGATCAATATTTTATAATCGTATTCGATTATGTATGATATGTGTTATCTATATGGTACAAATGTCTAAAATAAACCAAATATAAATGGTACAAGAAATGACCATGCATTAAAGCTAATATAGGAGTATCCAAGGGTTTGTGTAATCTTGCATCAACTAAAAATTGAGTGCTTATGTGTTGTCATGATTTTTTTTCATTTGTTTGTTGTTTTGGCATGATTACATATTGATTAGTTTAGATCATGGATCTTACATGAGATTTCATACATTTATTATAAACATCCATGTGGTACACATATCATGATGTGAATAAAAGCCTTAGGAATGTTCAAGTGGAAATAATTTTATGATCCAAGGAATTTTAGTATGGAGAGGAAATTTTCTCAAGTGGGGGAGGAGATAATTCAAAGAGACATTCAACCAAGAAAATGACTGAATAAAAAATAAAAATATCGGGTTAAAAAATGAACTTGTATAGGTGGTGAATGTAAGGTAGCCATTTTTCTAATGCTTTATAGATGGAAGGAAAAAAATTAGAAGGTGAATTTTTTTTATAAAGAATTCAAAACATATTTTTGGGAAGAATGCAAAGGAGTAAGATTAGAAATTTAGGTTGTTAATGGGTTGTAGGAGAGTCTGAGTTATCTCCATGGAATGTAATAAGCCCATAGATGTGAGTGTTCATGTGAGAATGAGTAAGTGTGAATTATTTGTTATTAAATAAAATTAATAAATATTATTGAAGTTTTTCAAGTCCATGAAAGTATGATCAATGTGTGTCCATAAGAGACTATCTAATCATGCGTCACAGAGATAAAGGTAGTCCTTAAGTTGACCCCCTCTATTGTGATTACATTAATTGGTATCAAAGAAAGGATTTTTTCCTTGTGGGTTGAGTGTGTGAGTCTATTGTATGAGTTAGTTTTTGGATGTGAAAGATATGTCTATTGAATGTATTTCAAGTTGTGAAAGAGAAGCTTGCATAATATTGTTACAGGTGTAAGGGAAGACTTGAAAGTGTTAAGATTATGATAGAGTATATTTTAAGTTTGTTAAATGTTTTGAAATAGAATATTAATGATTATGGATGGATATGGCACACAAATTAATAACACGAGAAGTGGATGACTTGAAAAATATGTTGAAAGGATTCTAGGTAAGACTAGATATGAGGGAATGAATAAACAAAATGGAGATGTTTTAGCCATAGGTGTAGATGATGAAGAAGAGGAAATAATAGGTTTTTGTCCCTATAAGTGAATTTAGATGATTTGGATAAATTCCATACAAGTGGAGGAAAATATTATAGTAGAAGAAGAAGACCAACAAATGTCATAGTGAAGGAGAGAGGTAAGTCTCCTTATGATATTTTTTTGTTTTATGTAAAATAGAGCTTGGAGGAGCTCATGAAATGGAAATTTAAGATGGAAATATATTTTTAAGATAAGAATGTTATAGACCCCATGAGGGTAAAGGTTTCCATACAAGTGGTTATGTGGTAGTGTAACTACATATTGGAATTATATCTAAATGAGGAGATAAGGGAAAAGTAATAAGAAGGTGAACGGTTGGGAAAAAATGTTTTCAAATTTGTTAGGTCTTTTTTACACCTGAATTGTAGAAAAATTGGCTAAAGAATATTCATATGTTGAGGCTTGAGAGAGAAGAGAAGAAAATTGTTTCTAAGAAATGCAATATGAGAGGGAAGTTGTCATGTGAGCAACTAAAGTCTACTTTGAGAAGTAACAAGTAGAATAATATGTATGTGGAGAAGGAGGTTATATTGAAATATAACAAGAGAGTGAGGTTTTCATGTAAGAAGCCCAAATTTGATTTTTATAATAACATAGAGAGAGTTGTGAGCAGCTTATAGAGGAAGAAATCCTCATGAAAGAGGATAGGGATGTGATAGTTGTTGAAGTATAAGGAGACCCATTGCCCGATGATGTGAAATATTTTTTTATATCCCGTGAGTGGGAAATATTAGAATCATCCTTGGTAAATAAAGTCAAGGAATTTGACATTTATCTTTTGGAGGTAATAAGGGTTGAGGACAACCAAGTAAAGCTACATGTTTTTTTAAAGGAAATAATAAATGGGAATGATTAATGCATCCATGAGGAGTTGAATGTTTCCATGAAAGAAACACATAGGTGAAAGAATATATCAGCCATGAAGAGTTGTGGTTTTTCATGAATGAAATAATAGAGGCAATGGATGTACAAGTTTATGAACATAAGGAAAGTATGGTTGAAAACCAACCATTTTAAGGAGAAAAAAAAGAAGAATGAGGAGAGAACAACCATGGAGGTTATTGAGAATGGTCATTTTGGAGTTCATTATGTGAGTAGAATCCATGAGAAGCATGAAATAAATGGAGAAGATTTGGATGACATGTTCTTGGAGCATGATGAAGAGTTGGAAGAATTAATTGTGGGAACTTTCCATAACTAAGATTCATTCTTATTATGCAATGAAAGTCAACATGTAGAAGGAGAGAAGATATATAAACCATTATTTTGAATACCTTCAATAATAAAAAAACCAGATTGATTTCTAATGGACCAATTATCTCTAAGAAATGTTACAATGAAATCATCATTAGTAAGTTGAGAACAAGATAAGAAATTATTTTTAAGCTTAGGTACATAGAAAACATAATTAATAATAACATTTGAAAATTTTGATTTTCCATGTTTAGTTGCTTCTAAAAATGAATTATCTCCTAAGTAAATTCTTTCAGAGATATCTCTAGAATCATAAAAAAAATCAGATAAGTATGTCATATGGTGTGATGCACTGGTATCCAAAATCCACTCATTTTCATTGCAAATAAAGTAGCATAAAAAGCAATAATATTCTGATCCTGATTGTTGTTTTGATTAGTTTTCTTCCTTTTGTTATTTTTAGAAGATTGATTGTTAATTTTATCCTTTTTTGTATAATAAGTTTCCCTTATATGACCAAATTTACCACATAAATTATAATTTCCATTGAATTTAGGTTTATGATTCTTATTACCAATTTTCTTGTTCCCATTTTTCTCTTTACCAGAGTTAGGGTTAGATTTTTAGTTTTTATTAGTATCAAAAACATTATTTAAGGTGAGAAGTGCCTGAGTGGCATTCCATTTAGAATCAAAATTATTCATTAATTACTCTTCTTGAATCAAGAAAGCAAATAAGGTGGTAAGGTCAGGGATATCTTACTCAATTTGATACTTAGAATTCAAAATTGAAATATTTTTTTTTAATTTTTTCATGAATATTCAATTGAATGATAAAATAAAGAAAATAATCTTGAATCAAATTAAAATTACAACTATCTAACTAAACTTTAATGTTCTTAATTTTAGCTAGAAAATTCATAACTTTTTCATCACTCTTCATAGGTGTTGTCAGCAATTCAAGGATCAACTTAATGATCTTTGCGAGATGAGTTCTCTGATGAATGGATTCAAGAAGTTTCTAAGCTTTGCAAGGATATTATTGATTACCAATGTGGAGAAGGAATTCATAATTAACACTCTGCAAGATAATGGACATAGCTTCTTATGATTTTTGTTGAAATGCACTAGTAAGCTTAGGGGTCACATGTCATCCAGACATGGCTTTCTTAGTCCCAATGATAATATTCCATAATTTATGATCCATGAATTTAGCTTTAATATGAATTTTACATATATTATAGTTATTTTAATTAAGCATTTAGGATTTGTCTAAGGAAAAGTGAGGCAAAGCTATGACTTCCCTTTAAACACAACTGTATCCAAATGATCCTTTTAAGTGTGAATTTTGAATTTATTGATAATTAAAAAAAATTTAAAAAAGTAAATGCACACTTTTTTTTCAAATTAAATCTTGATAAAGTGAGAATTTTTCACAAATTTATGATAAAGCAAGGTGTCACAAGTATCGTAAAAATACATTAAAAATAAGAACAATTTTATGAATTTAACCTTTTTTAAATTTTTTTTTTGAACTATTTCTAAAATAAATTGAATTGAGCATGCAACTATATTTAGATATACAATTTAGATGCTAACCAAAGCAAAAAATTGAAATAAAGTTGCATAATTCTAGGTGTCGAAAGAGTTGCACTCACAATAACCACACTAATGTGTTCAGAATATGCCAAAACCTTAAGATTGACTGGTTGAATGAATATACTTGCCTAGGTTTAGACTAGATCAAGTGTCGAAAGAAAGACAAGTCAATAGGTCAGGGGGTTTTTACATGAGAAGAAAAACACACAAACCAAAAAATGGAATTCAAATTAAATTAATTTATAATTAATTTTGACTAGAGTCAACAAGAAGATAAAAAAGAAAAAAGGCTAATGATAATTGAACACTAGAATTATCTTTTACAAATTTTTACCAAAAAACTATAATCACCAACTTATCTAGAGTGAATTCAAAGGTTTACATGCAAAATATTATATTTAATTATTTTTATCTATTTTTTTTGAAAAAAATATTAAAAAATATTTATTTATTGTGTATGTAAACAAAAGTAAAATTAAATTACTTATTTTTTTTAAATTTTTGGTGAAATAATTTAATAAAAGGTAAATCAAATTTGTAAAATTAAAAAATAAATTATTTTTTAAATATTTTAAAGAACTTTATACTTACCTTAATATTTCTTGTAGGTGGAAATGATGTAGATCTAGGAGGAGAGAAAAAAGCTTGAGGGAGATAGAGGCCTTCTCAAGCCTTCAAAATTTGCAAACCTTCATTAAATCCTCCCACAATGCCAATAAGCTTTTCAAAAAACATTTTGGTGCCAAAAATAAATTTTTTCAACCTCCCAGGCTGTATAGGTACATTGATATAGGAGAGAGAAATTTGAATAGGTTGATTTAGAGCTTCTCAAGCCTTGAAAATTTGCATGGGTCCTTATTTTTGCAAAACTAAATGAAGAAAACTTTTAGAAGGAAATTTGATGAAAGAAACTTGAGTTTCAATTTTTGTAAGGTGGCCAGGCCATACAATGGCATCCAATTGCCTAGGCTTTTTATAAATTGAAATATCAATTCAATTATTCTATATGCATGCTAATCAAAATCCTCTCCACTAGCTCTGATAGCATGTTAAAATATATAAATGTAATAATCACAGATCTAGAAGAGATTTAATGAGCAAAGCACAACATAGTGAGCCCAAATCAATAAAACACAACATAGGTATTTATCTTGAGAAAAAACTCAAAGAGTTAAAAAACCCAACAAAGTGATATTCAATATTGAGAAAATAATAATATCCCCAATACATCAAATCTTCTTATCTCACTCATTCTCAGATAAATTCTTCACAAATTTGTCTCAGATAAGTATTTTCCACACGTAGGAATACTTTAATATTTTTGTGCTCGAGAGATATTTTACAATAGGGGTAAAACCCTATTTATAATGATTCATGATGTGATGTCACTATTGTGAAAATAATGGGTCCATCCACCCTGATAAATCTAATTAATAAACATTTGGTAAATATTAAATAACTATGATAAAATTATTTATTTTCTCAAAGTTTACACTGAGTAAATAAATAATATATTATTATTTATTTAATTACTTACCAAGTAACCAAAGGTTAATACTAACCACTTAGACATTAATTTTTATAACATAAAGTGGTGGTAGCTTATTGTCAAATCAAGAACATGCATCTGATGAACTTCTTTTGTCAATTAAAACTATAGGAAAATCAATAATTTGGATTGGTTTTCATCTATAGTGGATCTAGGTTCATTTTCCCATATAGGGGTAGATAAATGAGATATGATGGGGCTTCTCATCCTTCAACACAGCCATATCTCAAAAAACCACCATTCATGGATGGTACTGTTAGTTTTAGGATTCAAGGATTTGATCCTTATAAACACGTCAAGTGGACTTAAGGTCTCAAGGTGGAGAGCTAGTAGATGGAGAAGCAGTTAAGGGCATTGATTCCACTCAAATAGATTTTGTCATCATGCATAGCAAACCCTTATATTTAGTGGGAACTCTCAGCCAATAAGAGGAGATTTAGGACTATTGGGACAAAAGGAGGTTCATTTGTTGATCAAGGCATGCATACAAAAATCAATCAATGAGTTACCACCTCACTTCTTGATCTTGATAACTTTTCTCCACTCTCTAATGCATTGTTCCCATCTCTCTCTCTCTCTCTCTCTCTCTCTCTCTCTCTCTCTCTCTCTCTCTCTCTCTCTCTCTCTCTCTCTCTCTCTCTCTCTCTCTCTCTCTCTCTATTTACTTGATATAGAGGCTTTTAAGCCAAAAACACATCCTCTTTGTAATCCTCTATATAATCCTATACTCCCTCTCTTGGGCATGACTAAACTCTACCAAGACGGAGCTTGTAACCTCTTAAAATGAATACAATACTATTATTTAGATTTTATTATTCTAGTTTAGTGTGTACATGTTAGATTTACATATGTGGTAGAAGTCTCTCTCTTTTCAAGTCACGATCTCACCTAGTTACTAGTTCATCTTGCTATGTAGGTCATGTTTATTATTCTAAATTTTCTAATTGAAACCTGTATGTGGATATTGTGACTTGTTAGTGTCTTTCTTTAGATCTCTCCATCATTTCCCTCAGATTTTGATCATTTGATAAACCTCTACATGAAATCATAATGTATGATAAATGTTTATAATCCTAGATGTATCCTTGTGCTTATTTCATTAGTGTTTAAGAGTCAAGAAGAGTGGATTAACCATAATTTAGGTGCATCACCATCTATAACTTAGGTTTCCATTTCATGTTCTCTCTCTCTCTCTCTCCCCCTTTTCCCAGGTCATTAGTAGGTTTAGGTAGTGTAAATGAGGTAAAATAATGCATTAGAGAAGCTAGCCTCATTAAAAATCCTATAGGTCTTACCACATTATAGGATACCCATAGCTTGGGGTCAGTCTCATGTTGAACTAGAGTTGGAAGTAGGACCTGAACACTTTTGCTTCTAGCTAGGGTACAATCTAGATCTCCATCAATAAGATTGACATGTATTTTATATTTTACCTTTTGATGGCTCATTTTTTAGTTTTATATCCATTATCATATCATCCTTAATGTCAATGGCTAGAGTTTGAGCTGAATCCAAATCAACTACTCTAACTCTTCTTAATTGACAACTTAGTTTTGGTAATTGAGAATTGATAAAAAGGACTTTTGATTTTCATTTGCAAGTTTGGCAATTATCAGTATTTTATGTAGTAAATTATTAAACTTGGCTATAAATCCCCTCATAGATTCATGAAATTATTTATTTATCTAGGTGATTTTATCCAACAATACATGCACATCTTCTACTGCTTTAAATCTACTTTCAAATTTGGTTTTCATATCATTCCAATTTGTTATCACTCTTGGGAGAAGATGATAAAACCAACCTGTAGCTCCATTCTACCAATATTCAAAAAATAATCTCACTATGATATCTTCATGTTAAACTCATATAATCCCACATGCTACAAAAAATCAATAATATGTTCATCTAAATGTTTTTTGTCGTCACTTGAGAATTTTGAAAAATTATTTTGTGAACCTTTCAGGAGATCATGTAACTGTCCTAGAGCTAAAGGACCAATTATGTTTCCCCAAGGTTGATCCATGACTAGAAAAACTACTTGTAATGGGATAACAACAACTAGTAGAGTAAGAGTCTAACTAATGATTATCCCTCCTTGTAATTGCTTACTTTTATTAGAATTTATGGGAAGAGTAACTACTTTTTTGAGTATACCCTTTTGTTCTAAATTTAGTTTAAAAGTATAAGCTTCTTGCAATTGATATAAAGGATTAGATTCACCTTTTGATGTACTAGTTCTAGTAATCATTTTTCTACCAATTTTTACTGTTGATGAGGAGCTGGTGCAAATTAAAGAATTATTTGGGTTGGTCTTCTTTGTTAAATTTTATGTGCATCTAGTGCTTCAACTCTTTGTACTAAAATAACATGGTCTTCCTCATATTCTAAAACCTCAACATCTCTATGAAATTGTGTTGAATTAATTCTGTTATCCCATGTAAATGCTCTCAAATTTGATGAAATGTCTTCTTATGTTTGATTTAACCAACCAAGATTAGGTCAAATAACTGGTACTTACTACTTGAATGATCATTAGATAAAATTTTGATTGCTAATAATCTTTAAGTAGCTATATGAATTGTTCTTCATGCTTATCTTCTTGTTTGCCTTCTTAAAGAAATTTAAGTGTTTCTTCAGGCAATGGTAGTATGCTCTTCCTCTATGTTTATCAATGTAATGATAATATTGAATTAAGTGAAACTTGTCCCGTTATTCGAGGCTAGTTGTTGAAGACTTGAGGCAATATCTTCTTTTGTAGTTTCTATCCAATTCAAACCAGGTTCATGGTCTAGATTTTGGATAGTCTAAATGATCATGAATAAAATCTACTAATTTTGAGTTATTTGTCGATTTCTATAGGATTATTTACATTCATGAATTCTTTATAATCTTTCTAAATGATCTAACTCTCGATTTAAAATTGTTAAAATAATTTGGAACCATGTTACCAAAACCTCATCAAAATCCCAAGCAAGCTGTCTAATATAGGAAATAATATATAGTTGCATACAATGCTGCAAATCAAGTTTAGGTTGGTAGAGTGGTGTTTATGTTTATGGTAAATTCATATAGACCAATATCTCAAAATGTGGGTTACATGAATATTACAAAAATGTGCTCCAAAGTGGGCACCAAAATTTGCTAGCTTGAAAATTTGTCAAGTGGAAAAATATAATTTTTTTGTCAATAATCAAGGGACAAAGTCCCTCTCCTATTAGAATTTGGAGATACATTTATTGAAACCTAAAAAGATGCAGTAAAAGAAAATGTTTAAAGCATAATGGTTTCATCAGGGTAGTACTTTTAACAATAAAGTACAAAAATGTTAGAGCAAGAAAATTATGAAAGATGGATATGAATGGAAGAAGAGAGTCTATAATGTGGGAAGAATAGAAAATCCAACAAGCTAAAATCATAAACCTATTATAAATGTCAAGGAAGTAGGACAAATTTCTCTAGTATGAAACTTCTATCATATAATGGATAAGAAATACATATATGCATTTAGAGAAATGCACAACATACACCAAAACAATTATATCATGATAACAAAAAGTAATAATGAATTTATATTTCTTGAAAAAAGTAAAGAATTACTCTTTAACTCCATTAAGATTTCACAAAATGAAAATAACAAATGTAGATTAAAAAAGAAATACTACAATGAAATTTTAAAATTTTGACTAGTTTATAACAACTATGATAACATTATGAAAATAAAAAATTGAACACATGAAAATAATAAATACATACATAATATATAGAGGAATCTCAAATGTAATGTTTTTAAAATCTCCTTGTATTGACATTTGTTAGGTTGTAGAAACAATCTTCTCTTTACAAAATTTTCTCAAAAGTTTTAACTATAAATACCCCTAAAAATGATCTCATAATTCAAATTTATAGGTTGGAATGGGTGGTTATGGAATGTAACCACATCTTTTTCTTTTTAGGGGCTTGTAAAAGCACTTTAGCTAATTTGTACAACTTAAAACTTACAAAAATGTATTAAGCAATTTGCATAGTTTGTAAAAATGTTTTGATGTTTTTGCATGATTTGAGAAATTACAATGAAAAACTTGCATAACTTAAAATTTTATGTTGAAAAAATCATAAAAAAGGACCAAGTATAATTGCATGATTTTACAATGTGGGAATTAACTAAAGAAGTACAATTACAATTCTGAGAATGACAAAATCAAAATTTGGTACAAAATCATTCTTTATCATCCTCACTAATGATGATCTAAACTTCATAATATTTTTAAATTCATAGCTTCATCCTTTGATATTATTCAAATATTTACATGATTTCTATCATTTTATCTTCATATGGCCCATTTGATTATGTATAAGTTATTTCTGCATCACAATATAGATCTATCATCTTTCGAGTTGTTTCTTGTAATTTCTTTGGATTACGTCAAGTTTTTCCAAATTAATTTGAGACTTGATTAATGTATAAATTGAATCATATTTGAATTCAAAACTTGGAGTTATAATATTTTCAAAACTTTTATTGAACTGATCAATAACGACTTCTTCAGATATAAATTTTCCTTTATCATCTATGAGTTTGCATTTAGATCTGCTTACCTCTCCTATTATCTCAAGAATAGCATCTCCCCTATTGATTTAGAATATTAAAATTTATTAACACTTTCTTTGATAATGCAAACTCTAAATTTTTCATCTCCAAAAAACTCGATGAGATATATAATTTCATCTTTCTAGATGACTTTTTCTTGAATTAGGTCATCTAGGAAAGTAAAATATAATATTCCAATGTCAGGATCAACTCATCCCATTTCCACACTTCTTTATCATATTTAATTTGAGATTTATTCACTTTATCATATTCAAATTGAATTTTTGAATAGGTAGCCAATGTTCTTTTAATAATAATGATACCTTGTAAAAAACATTCAATCCATTATTTTGTTTCTTTACCCATTTGGCCAATTTCTTCTACAACATGAATAGTTTCTATATCAGAGATTTGATCAAGAATTAAATGTGAAGATTTAATTGGTTTCACCAATTTATAAACTACAGTTGTTAGTTATTCAAATTTTTCTTTGAGTTTATCCTTAGTGACCTTATCATGATCCATCTTCTCAAATAATGTGCCAATTACAGACTAGACATTTTTTTTCATTCCTTCTCTTGTGGTTTTTCTTAGATGGAATTTGGAGATATGATAATCAGATGAACTAACACTATCTTTCTCCTTCTCCCCTAGTGGAATAACTACTTCTTCATATCTTTCTCCTTTTTGATTTGTGGCTATTCTTTAGAATATTTTTTGCTCTTTTTCCACACAAGGATGAGCAGTAGCCAAGATGATGAAATATATTTCTTGAGGCTATTAATTTTTATTTCTTTTCTTCAAAACCTCATTTAGCCAAGCAAGAATTTTTATGCTAGGAAATCATTACACAAGGGCAATAATTTATTCTTTTTTAGCTTTAGAAGAAAGGGGAGGGTCTGACAAAACCTAAGATTTTTCAAGTACTGTTTTACTTTCTTGTTTTTCTATTATATCAACTAGAGTATTGGGAGAAGGTTCAATAGGTAGTTCAATATTTTTTAGTAAGAGATACTGGAATTGAAATATTAGGTTGAGGAAGAATAGAATAATACAAAAACAAATATGAATAGAAGCTAGAAATTATTATGTAGTATTAACTACCAGTGGTTGAGGTTGGGCAAAATTATTAAAAGGATTTTCTTCTAAAATAGAAAGATTCAAAGTACCTAGGATATTTTATCCCAATATATTTGTCTTTAACTTGAGTGTCTTCTTTACTGGAATAGTCTATATGATAGCTTCAATATCTATTTTAGTCTCTGTTTCTTTTGTATCCTTGTTGGTTCTTACTATTGAGGATGTTCTTCCTTTTATTTGAAATTGTTGATGAGAAATACCTAATTCATTTTATTTTACAAGAGTGAGAAAACATGCTTTATCAACATTGATTCCCTCGCTCTTCAACCACTTGAGAGTTTTATTCAATACGCCTTGAGTTCTATTAATGAGAGATGTAGATTATTTCTTGTACCAATCAACTCTTGAGAGAGGTTTTTATCTAATTTCATATTTTCATAGATGAGATCTAGTGGATCTTCATCATCTTATATATTCTTTTTTATTTTAAATGTATCAAACATAATTACTTATTTTGTGGTGAATCACAAATAATCATGAAATCTTACCTACTTTTCATCATTACTGTCCATCCAGTAGTCTTAAAAATGATGTACATGTTGATTTGAAGAATTAAGAATATTTTGCATCATGCCCCTAACATCAAATGAAGGTCTAATTTAAAATGATCAAAGAGTAAACTGAGTTATTTCTTCATAGAACAATTTTTCTTTTAGCAAAGTAGCACAAGTATATCGATTAATAGAAATAGGAAATTTTATCCCAGACTTGTGTATATAAGATAGTAAATTTTATGTTTCAATCAATTGTATTACCAATTCCATCAAAGCCCATTTAACATCCATGTATCTAGGAAGCATATATGGAGTAATTTCACATCCATAAATTCTCAATTAGGTGAAAGTTTATAATTATGTGAACCATGTCCCCCACCTGGAAATCTCTTTAAAGGCCTCACTTAATAACCTCAAATTATATGGTTATGTATCAAACATCTAAATTCTATATTGAAAAAACACATCATTCACCCTATGGAAATGATGTGCACTTTATTTCAATGAGGGAGTAGGATATAAATCATAGATCTTTGTAGTCTATATATCACCTCTATTTTTAAACATCATAGAATCTCCTTCTAAAAATAACATAAACAAGGTAAGAAGTCATATAGAATTGGAAGTTATATTGACTTCTATAAGTTGATTGTGAATTGAGTCACTGATTAACTACCCCTAGTTGATATATTGCTTTTTTTGGTGAATGATCTATATATACCTGTACATCCATGTTGGGAAATTCCTAGCAATTGGGATTCCCAATACTCTATGTAAAAGAGTAATCATGCCATTAATTTCATTCATCAGTTCAAATATAGAAATATTCTTAGGTAGCCTTATTTTTTTATGTTTAGTATTTGTTATCAAGTGCTTATTAACCCACTTTGAACATGATCTTGTATTAGAGTCCCAAAATTATTGAGTGGATAAAGGAGTAAAGTTAACAAATGCTTTCCTATCTAATAATTGAAGTAGATGATTAATGTGTTTTAGACCTAGGCATAAGGCAAGTTCTCCATTAGTATTCTTAACTTATCTCTTTTAAGCATCATAGTGTTGGGCCATTGGCATCACTAATTCTAGACACTAAACTAAATTTGGGAATATTGTTGCATGTGTCAATCTGCTATGATGAATGCTTTATCCATAACATGTTTTTTGAAAACTATTTATTTTATTCCATAAATCCTCCATATCAATATGTTTATGGTCAGTGTCAGTTATTTCCTCAAAATTTGAGTCCAAGTGTGAAGGTGGAACTACTCCTTGAAAGTGATACCTCATATCTATGTCCTCCTCTAAATATATTTTTTTCTTGGTAGGAGTATTTTTTAAAGTACTTTTTTTAGGAGTTTCCTTGATTAGAGTATCAAATGTTGACATCTAATAAACCTACTTATTTTTGAAATCAAAACAAACACCTAAATTACCTTATGATAAGAAGGGACCTTAAAATTGTTTTAGTAAGAATAAAAAATTATGATGTGCAAATGTAACTATCAAATTTTGAAAGAGTGTTTTTTAGAGTGTCATGCTCTAATAGACTTTCAAACAGGTAGTTATAATATTAAAGTATGATAAATAGGTTATTTGGTTTTTTGATATGAAAATAAAAGTGTCAGGGCCTGATTAACTATTAGGTAGATAGTCAAAACCTAATAGTGTGCTCAACATGGTCTTATAATCTAAACAATGTATTTTCTGGTTTTCAAGTCTACAAGCATGTCTAGAAGATGATAAGAATCTGAATATGGTTTAGGTAACCCTAAGATATGATGGATGTTTTGAAAATATATGTATCTAGACTAGAAATTTTGCTTAATTAGATCTAAAATTCTACAAATATATTTGAAGGTGGTTTTATCAAATGGATAAGTATCTAAAGAAAACTTTGGGAAAAGTAAAGCTAGGGTCAAAAAACTACAAAACTTAATTATTTTTCATTTGAGTCCTAAAAATGATAAACTACTATTAAAATACCTATAAAATAAGAGAACAAGAAGACACAAAACTTGTAAAAGGAGTAATGGAGGTTGAAGAATGCTAGGAAGATGAGATTAAACAAGCAAAGACAAGCCAAATGAGAAGGGAGAGAAGAATATATTATAGTGCATGAATATTTTGTGCATGCGAGGATTAATTTTAGAGGATTCGGGATTACATGAGAAGGTATCAGATTCCAATAGGCATCTTAATAGGTGTGAAGCTAATAGGAGTGTTTTTATACCAACTGATATTTGACAAGTG
Organism: Torreya grandis; assembly: GCA_037957365.1. Classification (NCBI taxonomy): domain Eukaryota; kingdom Viridiplantae; phylum Streptophyta; class Pinopsida; order Cupressales; family Taxaceae; genus Torreya; species Torreya grandis. The sequence goes on along the minus strand of JARHVA010002169.1, from coordinate 2,550,950 downwards.
ATATTACAATGATCTGGTTCTAATATATGTTAAAACTAGTATTGGGGTCCAATGGCTTGATTAATAGGTGATCAAGATCCGATGAGTGTTTAAACACTTATCATGATCCGATATATATTTAAACATGTATCAAGGTCCAACATGTGCTTTAGGGGTCTTGAGAACTTGAACAATGTCCAAATAGCTATTGGTCTCTGATAGCTTGTTAAATAATTATTAGGCTATGATAACTTACTTAACAAACTTAAAAAACTTGAAGAAGACTTGAATTTCTTTTTTTGAGTTTTTAATTTGACTTCAATATTTGACCAAATATTGAATTTTAACCATATTTTGACTTAGTTTGAATAAATTTGACTATTTATGATCAAAAGATTCAACATTCTTAGTTTTTTTTTACTTCTATGAAATCCATTCACAAAGTGGATAATTGATTTTATCTCTGATATTCATCCTCCTTAAAATTATAAAAAGTATATTTTGATTATTATATATTATTTTAAAAAATGGCATGAATCCAAATATTTAAAAAGTTATATTAGAGTTGAAGTGATTTCATTTTTAAAAATTTAGATCTTTACTAGATTTAGTGTACCCTATGAGATTATTTTTGATGATGGTCCTATTGACAATTTTAACCACAATTCAATATAGGTCAACCCAATATAGTAAAATAACTTTTATAGGGTTCTATTTAGATGTAATAGGGTGTGTCAAGGTCATTTTATGCTATTTAATGAGCTATTAATCTTGGTCATAGTCCAATTTAGTCCTAAGTCATTTCATGTTACTAAGGGGTCACTTTTAGAGTAATTAATGAAGGTGATATGGTTTTATTAGGTGTAAGCATGTTCATAACTCTATTTCAATGTCCAATATGTCATATCCTATTAGTCATGTTAGTACTAATTGAAAAAATGTGTAGGTTCCCAACTGAAATCAAGAAAATAGTTGAAAAAGAGGTTTTGGAATTTATACCGCCTATAGAGGAGTGTGACACATGTGGCATGCTCATGAAATGAAATTTAAACTTACCTAATTCCATTTTAATGTTTTTTAATATGTTTAAGTATAAAAAATGTACCAAAACCATTTTTCTTCTCCATTGCTGCACTAGACATGCAAAACTAGTCAACAAGTCTTCTGATGGTATGTCCAGTAGGAGAAGTTTCAATTAAAATTATCTTGTGGGGTGTTATTAAACTTTGTTTGATTAAAATTCATGGTAGGATTTAAAATATTTTTTGCCTTTGATTTATAAACAATTCTTAATAAGTTTATTATTTCATTTTGTATGCCAATCCCCATACCTTGTAGGTTTTCTTCTTATTTGAGTTGGTCCGTACAAAATAGTTATTTTAATTATCTATAGAGGATTTGGATTTATTTATTTAATATTTTTAATCTTTGGTTTCATGTTTTGAGGTGATTGGATGAGCCAAATGGTTTAAGTTGTAGGTTGAGATCTCCATTGCTAGTTGGAGGTAGGTTCATTAGCTATAGAAGTTGTTTTTTACTTGTATTAGTTTCATAGGAAGGTGATACATTGTGTTTCATTATTCCCATTTCTTGTTAATCCTCTTTAATTATAAGTATATTTTCAATGGCTAGCATCCATGTAGTTGCAGTCAAGAAGGAACAACATAGTCATACCCTCCTACAGGTACTCACTCATAATCAGCTAAATGAGGTCTATAGAGCTTTGATAATGTTCATGGAGGTGTAGTGAAGATTTATAACATATGTTTAACATATTATTATAACATGATAAATCAATATAGTCTTCCTCAAGTGACATATGACTGACTGTGATGACTAGCTCTCATACACACATAGTCCTGCACCTTTGATGTGCACCTAAAGGTACCTAAAGGAAGCTAAGCATGTTGAAATTAGGAATTTGACTTGTTAAACATATTTTAAGGTTTAAAAGGTCAATTTAAATACTTTGGAGAGGTCTATAATGGATCATGAGCTCATAACTATGCATATTGTCCATATCTCATCCTCACTACCCTTGTCTGCTACTCTGTGCACACCTACATGATCTCACAAAGGTTTGAACATTTAAAGTGAAGGTTTTAAAAAAGTTTTAAAATCCCCATAGATTTTGAGGAGTGTAAATATGTCATAATAATCATGCTGAAATTATAGAGTGGCAGGCAGACTTAAGGACTTGTGTTCACAAGTGAAGAAGTTTATTTTAGGGACTTGTTACCTTAAAGGCTTTGAAGTCTAGATGAGTTTAGATGCCTCCATATTTTATCCCTTATGAATAAGTAAAAAATTTAAAAATAAATTGACTTTTTGACCAAAGGATTTGATGAAAAAGAGGTCTCCATTTTAGAAAATCTTTCACTGCACTTTTTCAATGTTTTATATAGTATCTTAAACTTGCAAATGATTTCATAGTCCAATGTGGAAATATAGAGGAACATATCCATGTTGAATGATCATATTTAGGTTAAAGTCACACTAAGGGTCCATATAAAATTAATGGGAATGAAATTATAGGGTTTAATTCAAAGATCCATTTACAAGTGTACCTTGCCCTTAGAAAAATCACCTACAACTTGACTGTAGGTACTCTCAAATTCATGAGATAAACCTTAGATATTAGAAACCTAAAAACACAAGAAATTTCTAATCGTATTGATTTATAATAATTAAAAGATATATAATAGGTGTACATAAGGTCCTAAGATTTGAAATGCATATATAAGACGTCTTTTGCTCCAAGAATGGTCAAATTTAGTTGACTGTAACATGGTAGTGAGCTAGAACATGGTGGTTTAAAAGTTGGCCTAACATGTGAATGATAAGGACTTGTTAAAATATTTTGACTCAAACTTAATGAATTCAATAATATGTTAGAGAAACAATACAAGGCCTAACTATGCAATATCCACCTACAGGTACAACTTTCAAAGCAAGGCAACATAATGCATAGTTAACTGTCAACTAGGCCTATCCAAATGAAGGGTTTACATAAAGAGATTTTGTAAAGGTCTCAAGAAATATGTTGTAAATGACCCTAAAAATTGGTACTAAACATATAAATATATTCAAATATCATGTAAATATGGAAAGAATGCATTTTCAAGAACACATATAGTTTATACACAAAACCCTACAGTCAGTGAGTCACACATAAGTCTATCTTAGTTTTTGAGATGTTTAGAGGTTCTAATGACATGAAAAAACCATAAAAATTTGTAATTTTTTTCCATATTACCTATTTAATCTCCTCATATATTTTTTTAACCTAAGGATATAGGGGAAGTTCCTCTATTTTGTCTCAAATAAAGGGCACTCCCATAAGGTTATATCCTATAGACTTAGCATGAAAAGGTTAGAGAGATGAGTTGTAGACTATGGAATCATTTAAAGGAGATATAAGAAGATGTGTTGATCATGATAAAACACAAGGAAGTCATCCCAAGCATGACTAATCACATAGAGGTAGTGGTGAAGAATGAAACACAATCAAGTCCGTTAGGTCTAGTCTAGGCCTAAAGCCCAAATGGAGGGCCAATACCATTTATAAGGGTAGATAGTAATCATAAATAATTGTAACCTATTAATGGGGAGATATAAGGTCTATGAGAATTTTTTTTTATATAGGAGGCCACAGAAAGACCATTTATGTACTTGAAAATATGATATGGTGCATATAAAGCCTTGGAGAACTCAGGAGGTCATCTTTGGAAGGTTACAACTGTATGGATTCATAACATGGGATTTAAATGAACTAGGGTATTTCAAAGAAGGTCCCAAACAAGGATTTAGTGGGATTTGTTCATGATTTTAGTGTTAGAACTTTATGAATAATACTTAAGGGTGAAAACCCTCTAAAACCCTTGCTAAGGACCTGATGGAGAAGAAGTCGATAGAAAGGCATCCATATGGGCTAGTTTGAGAAATAAATTGACTTGATATTGTAGAAGACTCACCAGGGCTCTTTCCCAACATATTGGCTGCTACCCTACTTGTACAAACTGAGCAAAAAATGGATTTTATTGATAAATTTTGATGTTTTGTAGGTACAAAAGGGTTATAAAGGATGAGGATCACTTTGGGAGGTAGAATGGGACGTAATATAACCACATATATACATTTATTGCTTTAGAAGAGAATATAAGTACCTTCATCTTAGCTAGTACAATTGGCATAGTGAACAAAGAGTGATCACCAAGTGAGAAGGTGAAAAATGTAAATGGGAAGACTTTTAAGGTTTGCCTCATGAACCTAAGGGAAAGAGGACTCTTGAAAAGTGTCACATCATCATCTCTATGGATTGGTTTGAGAAACTAAATCACATCTTGGTGCCAAGTGTGAAAGATGAGTGAAAAAGGGTAATTATGACTACAGGCAGTGAGAACACTTGGCCAAAAGAATATTTATGATTAGGGAAACATCCAATGCATGTTGGAGCCTATTTATAACCCCTCCCTCATAATTTAATAATGTCATATATCCATATTATACTGTGGATCATTAAAGGAAGGATAAATGATGAAGGTAGTTTTTAAACAAGCAATTGAAGAGTATTTCACCAAATTTGAGGAGTTTCATGCTTGGAAAGAAATTTATCCATAAAGACCTTGTATGGTATATTACATACTCCATTATCCTACAAACATAACTCCTTATCTCAACTTTAAAAGTGTTTTTGTGACTCTTAAACTTCATTCTTCTCTCTCCTTCCTCACATTCTATAAGTACTAGCCATTTTGGCTCTTGTCTAATATTTCCACACCATGTATGGTCAAGCCCTATTGATTTGATGTTGTAATTTGCCTTTGAATAATACAATAAATATATTTTTCCTTAATTTTCCTTACTTTTCCGTACTTTTGTGTTCAAAGTGATGAATGGTGAAGTTTAGTGATTTTATCCTTACTTTTCCTTATCCTTTCATGTCTAATTAAAGAAGTTCTCATTATAATAGTTCATATAGAGTGTAACTAGTGTGTTAGTCTCCCTTTAAGTGTGAAAGTTTCATTATATACATCAATCTAATCTCTGGTCTACTTACCTTGAGTTGTCTCATTCATATCACCTCTATATTGAAATACTAATGTGAGAACATCTTAGGACCTTGAAGCTAGTTTTTAGGTCTTATTTCTTACTAAAAAAGTAGGATAACATAGTGAATATCTTCATGGTGTATCACACCCTTATACTATATTTATTTCATGCATATTTCTATCCCTTTTACTACAATTAATTAGTTAGTATAGGTGATAAACACTTCGAGGCAAATTTAGGGAGTGAGCCCTTAAACCTAGAGGTCTACTTATACTATAGGTAAACCAACATACATATAAGTATTCCAATGTTGACCAAAGCTTAGAGTAGTCTTGAAAAAACTCTTCTAGGGTAAAATATTTAGTTACAATAGTTATGGCATGCCCGATGGGACCCATTATCCTAAAGACAATATGTCAATGTAAATGTTGGTCTTGACAACATCAATTGCATATTGGTGTGATACTCAACATTTGATGACTCCATTCAAGGTAAAATATGGTTGTAGACCATTTTTTTGTCATATATTTTCTCTCATACTTCATGGTCCTTATTAGGTAATCTTCTAGTAGAATTTTAAATCCCATCAATCCACCTCTTCAACCTGAACTTCCTCTTGAATGTCATCACCCTTAGCCCATTCTACCCTTTGAAGAGCAGGAGGACTTTTCTTGCCAAGAGGATCAAGAGAGTGAAGGATAAATTTAAGAAAACATGGATATAAAATATGACTTCCCTAATTTTAATACAAAAAATCCAATCCATCTTGATGCCTATGATGGCATTCCCCCTAATGCTACAAAGAGTGTTCCTATATAAAATGGTGAAGGCCATGTTGTTCCTAGTAAACACATCAGGGATATCTCAATTTTTTTTAATTTTCACAATGTCACAGAGGTCAATATTTACATTAGACTCCTTTTCATGTACTTTATATAGAAATCACTTGATTGGTATAGGAATTTACCTGGTGGTTGCATTAAAACATGGGATGATTTTGGAGTGTTGCTAATTTAAAGATTTGAAGATGAGAGTGACCACACTTCACTCATCCACCAACTCAATGTGATCCAAATATCCCCAAAGAAAATAATGAACAAATTCAATGAGAGGTTAAAAAATACTTGGCATAGGTTACCTCCTCCCATAAGACCACCTACTAGCTTTGTGTTCCCTACATACTTGAGAGCCATTGGTAGTGATATTGCCATCATGCTACAATCCATGGGTGGTTTCACCCTTCCTGAAGCATATGACCTTACTATTAGGCCTAATAATGGCCTCATTCAAGTAAGAAATTTGCTTATAAAATTATTTATGTATTTATTTCATAATGTCCCAGTTTCTCCAAACATTTCTCAAGTTCCTAATGTAAATTCTAAGTCAAACTCTGCTCCTAAGAAGTAGAAGATGACAATGATTAATAGGCAAGGTCTAACTTATTTGAGACAAGATACCAAGTCTTAAAGGCTCATAATAGGTAAGACAATATGAAACAAGGAGATAATAAAAAACTATATCATTAACATAAACAATATAGTTATAAATATAGAAGAGGGAGAGGTCAACGGCTACCTAATTTCAACATGCCTACTAATGCATACAATCCTAATTTTACTTCCAACACAAGAGAGATGGTACCAGTGCATAACAACTTAGTGAAAGGAGAATATTGGAAATAAGGCCAATTAATGGATGCTAATGAGGGTTGAGAATAAGCTTTAGTTTATCAAGGAGGAGTCACTCCTCTACTATCATCAAAAGATGAAGTATTAATTTAAGCAAGTGAAAGTTGGCAGCTTCAAGGAGAAAGCTTCACCAAATTCCTAGTTGAATACACCTTTTTGATTGATCAAGTAACTTATATTTCATAAAATATAAGAGCCAAGAGTAAATCCTTAGGATGTGATAATGGTGTGCCTATAAATGTAAACATCCCTCCTATAAGGAAGCAAAGCATGGTTACAAGGATGATAGTCCTTAACATTCCTGCACCTTCTCCAAATCAAAATATTGGAAGGCCTATAAAAGGTGATTCAATTATTCAAATTAAAAAAACTTTTTTTCCTCTAAGAACTAAATAAAATATAATCAATTCTACTCTAAACATATTGGATTCATTGAAGAATGTAAAGTCATCCATTTCCCTTTGGGATGTCCTTCATATACCTGACCAAAATGAGCTCTTGAAAATATAATTATCTACTATCCCCACTAGAACTCCATCATAAAGAAATGGTAATGGTATTTTATCTCTTAATAATGACCCTAAAAACATTATGGAACCATCTACCAAAGCTGATAAGCCTCTACCTTTCTATCTCACTCTCATAGTGGGAGATAAGCTAGTCCACAACTGCATAGTTAATAGTGTATCTTTTACATCAATGATGCCCAAAGTTATAACTGATAAATTGGGCATAAATTTTGAACTAAATATAAAAGGAGTGATTTAGTTAGATGGTACTCCTGATAAGACAATATGATTGATCAAGGGGTTGAAGGTTTTCCTATATGACTATCCTAGTTTTCCCATCCTCCAAGACATTTTTGTGGTGGACTTACCTACCCACTTTGAAATCTACCTTTCAAGAGATTTCATAAAAAAGATAGGAGGATACCTCTCAATTTATTGGTCCTTACTAGCCTTTAGGACAAGATATGGAACAAAGGTGACCATAATAACTAAACCACTATCAAGATTCCACATTGATCCCTATATTGAAGCAAATTCCAATCTCAATTCTGTGATCAATGATAAGGAAGGGTATATTGTAGATGATGGAAATTATTATAATATTGAAGTAATAAATAACTTATTTCTAGATGAATATGGTGTAAATGATTATGAACATGATCCATGTTAAGGTGTGGAGCCTAAAAGCTTCACATATGAGTGCATTACATAGTTGCAGGTTTACACAGTCACCGGCGTCGGTCAGGAGCGACCGACGTCGGTCAGAAGCAGTTGAAGGAATGCTGGCGTCGGCAGAGGATCGACCGATGACGGTCATAGGCAAACAGGAAGGAACCGGCGTCGGTTACCTGTGCATCTAGAATGCTATTTCCGAGGAGAAAAGTGAGTGTTTGCATGATGAGTTTAAGTCTTAGTCTTAAGTTCACGTTTCTATTATTAGAAAGATTGTTTTTAGAGCCCTTGTTCAAGAGGCTTAACTGTTGGTTGTAAGTTCATGCTCAAGTCTCCTAATTCTATATGTAGAATTAGATCTTCTTAGCTTAGTGTGTTGAATTGTATGAGTATAACATTGTGAATGTTTGAAGGATAGTATAGAGTTGTATCAATCCAGGTTGTTGGAGTTGATTGTACTTGAGAGAGAGAGAGAGCTCTTGAGGAATAGAGATCTAGAGAGAGATCTTGTGCATCTGAGAGAGGTGTGGAAGAAAGAAGTTTCTTCAATTGTATTCCTTTTGTAAAGAGTTTTAATACAAGTTTTTAGGGTGGTTTCTTGTATCTCTTGTTCTTTGCTATTTATCATTCTAGTTACTTATCTATCTGATTTAATTTCACGTTTATTGCTTTCACAAGTGTAATCATTGTTGGTTGATCCCCAACAAGTGGTATCAGAGCTCAGGTTCACTAACAGGTGGTTCAGATCTGTGTAGTGTGTATTGATTACAGGTTGCTCACAGGGGTTTCTGCAGGGATTTCTGTTTGAGTGGGAGAAGCAATGGCAGAAGAAAGTAAATTGAGAATGGAGAAGTTTAATGGCAAGAACTATCAACATTGGAGAATGTAGATATAGGACTATCTGTATCAGAAAGATCTTTACTTACCATTAGGTGGGATTGCAAAGAAGCCCAAAGACATGGAGGATGAAGAATGGGAAGTTCTTGATAGAAAGGCTCTGGGGTCTATAAGACTGAGTCTAGCATCCACTGTGATATCTAATTTATCACAGGCAAAAACAACGGTAGAGTTAATGACTACTTTAGCAAATTTGTATGAAAAACCCTCAGCTTCTAATAAGGTATATCTTATGAAGCAGTTATTTAATTTGCATATGCAAGAAGGTGGATCTGTATCTAATCACCTGAATGATTTCCATGGAATTGTTAATCAATTAAGTTCAGTCAATATTGTATTTGATGATGAAATAAAATATCTTTTAATATTATGTTCTTTGCCTGAAAGCTGGCATGGCTTGGTAATGGCAGTTTTTAATACTGCATCTGCTTCGAATATTTTAAAAGTAGAGGATGTTGTTAGTGTTATCTTGAATGAGGAAATTCGTAGGAAAAGCACAGAGGAAACATCAAGGAATGCTTTAAATCTCAAGAGCAGGGGAAGGCAAAAAGAGAAGAGCAAGAGGAGATCAAGATCTAAGTCTAAGGTGAGAGGTAGATCTAAATCCAGAAATGGCAGGAGGCCACAATGCTGGAATTGTGGAAAGATGGGGCACATAAGCAGAGATTGCTAGTCAAAGCCTAAGGAGGACAATCAGCATGAAGGAAAGGAAGAGGCAAAGGTTGCAGGTATTGCACAAGATACTCTAATTTTCTTTTTGCATAATAATATAGAATCTTGGGTATTAGATTCTGGTGCATCTTTCCATGCTACCCCTAACAAAGAATATTTCAGTGACTATATCCATGGAGATTTTGGAATAGTGTACTTAGAGGATGATGAGCCTTGTAAGATGCAGAATGGCAACACATGGGTGTTGAGAGATGTGATGCATGTTCCTAGCTTGAAGAGAAATTTAATTTCTACAGGAAAGTTAGGGGATGAGGGTTGTACAGTAACTCTCACAACAGAATCTTGGAAGGTGACCAAGGGTGCACTTGTTATGGCTAGAGGTAAGAGAGTAGGTACTCTCTATTTATGTAATTGTGTTACTGATATTTCTCCTTCTGTATTATCTACTTCAGATGTGGATGCTAAATTGTGGCACTCAAGGCTTGGCCACATGAGTGAGAAGGGGATGTCAATTCTTAAGTCTAAAGGTAAGCTTTCAGATTTGAAAAGTATGGATCTAGAATTTTGTGAGCATTGTGTATTTGGAAAATAGAAAAGGGTTAGTTTTCTCAAGACTGGGTATACTAAGAAAAGGCATAAGTTGTAGCTTGTTCACACAGACGTGTGGGGATCGGCTCAGGTAGCTTCTATTGGAGGATCACAGTACTATGTTATGTTCATAGATGATGCTACAAGAAAGGTATGGATCTATTGTATTAAGAAGAAATCTGATGTATTTGAGACTTTTAAGATTTGGAAAGCTATGGTTGAGAATGAAACATGCAGAAGATTAAAGTGCCTGAGATCTGATAATGGTGGTGAGTTCTACAGTCTTAAGTTCAACTGGTATTGTTATACACATGGAATCCATAGGCAAAGGATGGTTCCAAGGACACCTCAGTAGAATGGAATTGCTGAAAGGATGAACAGAACAATCATGGAACGTGTAAGATGTATGAGATTGCATGCTGGTTTTCCCTTAGAGTTTTGGGCAGAAGCTGTTGACACCGTAGTGTACCTGATTAATAGAGGACCCTCTATAGCTTTGGATGGTGGAATTCCAGAAGAGGCATGGATAGGTAAAAAGGTAGATCTCTCATATCTCAAAGTTTTTGGTTGTGAAGCCTTTGTGCATGTAGATAAGGAAAATAGAAAGAAGCTTGATGCTAAGTCTATGAGGTGCACGTTTATTGGCTATGGCTCAGATGATTTTGGTTTCAGATTTTGGAATCTAGGAAATAACAAGGTAATTAGGAGCTGTGATGTTGTTTTCAATGAAAAAGTGATGTATAGTGATCAGATGAGGAAGCTGAATCAATCTGGGCAGATCAATGAAGAATTGGACGAGGTGACGGTCCAAAATGAGCTCACGGGAAAAAGAAATAATCACTTGCAGGAAAACATAGAGACCGATGTCGACAGGATAGGAATCGACGTCAACAGTATAGAAACTAATGTCGGTCATGCAAAGACCGATGTCGGCAGAATAGGCACCAACGTCAGCCAGTTAGAACTGGTGTCGGCCAGTAACAGGTCTACAGGTAACCAAGGTCGGTCACTGTCAGAGAATTTGGGTGGACAGCGTGTTGTGAACGAGTCCCAAACATCCATCAGGAGGTCAGAAAGGGTAAGTAAGCCTCCAATTAGATATTATCCTTCTTTATACTATTTATTGCTAATTGATGGTGGAGAACCAGAGAGTTTTGAAGAAGCATTACAGGTGGAGTCCAAGATTCAGTGGGAGCGTGGCATGGTTGAAGAGATGGAGTCCTTAAGAGAGAACCAAACATGGGATTTGGTTGAATTACTAGCTGGTAAGAGGACACTGAAGAACAGATGGACCTACAGGTTGAAGGAAGGTGAGAATGGACAGATGAGATATAAGGCTAGGTTGGTAGTGAAAGGATTTACACAAAAGCCAGGTATTGATTTTGGTGAGATTTTTTCTCCTGTTGTTAAAATGACTTCTATACGGGTTGTATTATCTTTGGTTGCTTTTGAGGATTTACATCTTGAGCAGCTAGATGTTAAGACAACGTTTCTTCATGGGGATTTGGATGAGGAAATATACATGGAATAGCCGGAAGGATTTGAGGTCAAGGGTAAGGAGAAGTTGGTGTGCAGATTGAAGAAAAGCTTGTATGGCCTCAAGCAAGCTCCTAGACAGTGGTATTTGAAATTTGACAGGTTTATGACTGAGGATGGCTACAGTAGATGTCAATCTGACTATTGTGTATATTTCAAGAGATTTGATAACGGTAGATATATTATTCTATTGTTGTATGTAGATGATATGCTGGTTGTAGGATCACACATGCATGATATCTCTGAGCTTAAGGTGAAATTAGCTCAAGCGTTTGCTATGAAGGATTTGGGAGCAGCTAAGAAAATCCTTGGCATGAGCATTAAGAGAGACAGGAAAAATCACAGGTTGATATTGTCTCAAGAGAATTATGTGGACAAGGTGTTGAAACGGTTCAATATGCAGGATGCTAAACCGGTAAGCACACCTTTGGCTGGACATTTTAAGTTGAGTAAAGAACAATGTCCTAATTCACATGATGAGGTAGAGTACATGAGTAAGGTTCCATATTCTTCCACAGTAGGGAGTTTGATGTATGCAATGGTGTGTACTAGACCGGATATTGCCCAAGCAGTGGGAGTTGTAAGTAAGTATATGGCCAATCCAGGAAAGGAGCACTGGAAAGTAGTTTAGTGGATCCTTAGATATCTGAGAGGAACCAACAGTAGGAACTTGTGCTATGGAGGTTTAGATACTTCTCTACATGGTTATGTAGATTCAGATATGGCAGGTGATTTGGATGGCAGGAGGAACACCATAGGTTATGTTTTCACTGTAGGTGGAACAGCGGTTAGCTGGATATCTAAGTTGCAGAAGGTTGTTGCCTTGTCAACTACAGAAGCAGAGTATATTGCAGCCACAGAAGCTAGCAAAGAGATGATATGGATGACACGGTTCATGGAAGAGCTTGGAAGGGAGCATGGGAGTTGTAGATTGTATAGTGACAGTCAGAGTGCAATCCATTTGGCTAAGAATTTAGCCTTTCACTCAAGAACCAAGCACATACAGCTAAGGTACCACTTCATACGACAGGTATTGGAAGATGGTGAGTTGAAGCTGGAGAAGATCCATATAGATAGGAATCCTGCTGATATGTTAACCAAGCCGGTTACAAAGGAGAAGTTGAATCTTCATTCAACTTCTATTGGTCTTCATGATTGAGTTGAAGATGGAGGAGCTAGAAGATGTTGCTGTACAGGTACTGGTGCAGCTGTTTATCTCCAAGTGGGAGATTGTTAAGGTGTGGAGCCTAAAAGCTTCACATATGAGTGCATTACATAGTTGCAGGTTTACACAGTCACCGGCGTCGGTCAAGAGCGACCGACGTCGATCAGGAGCAGTTGAAGGAACACCGGCGTCGGCAGAGGATCGGCCGACGACGATCACAGGCAAACAGGCAGGAACCGACGTCGATTACCTGTGCGTCCTAGAAGTGAGTGTTTGCATGATGAGTTTAAGTCTTAGTCTTAAGTTCACGTTTCTATTATTAGCAAGATTGTTTTTAGAGCCCTTGTTCAAGAGGCTTAACTGTTGGTTGTAAGTGCATGCTCAAGTCTCCTAATTCTATATGTAGAATTAGATCTTCTTAGCTTAGTGTGTTGAATTGTATGAGTAGAACATTGTGAATGTTTGAAGGACAGTACAGAGTTGTATCAATCCAGGTTGTTAGAGTTGATTGTACTTGAGAGAGAGAGCTCTTGAGGAATAGAGATTTAGAGAGAGATCTTGTGCATCTGAGAGAGGTGTGGAAGAAAGAAGTTTCTTCAATTGTATTCCTTTTGTAAAGAGTTTTAATACAAGTTTTCACGGTGGTTTCTTGTATCTCTTGTTCTTTGCTATTTATCATTCTAGTTACTTATTTATCTGATTTAATTCCGCGTTTATTGCTTTCACAAGTGTAATCATTGTTGGTTGATCCCCAACAATCCACACACCTATTTTGAGAAAAATGACCTTGGAACCTATATCATCCATGAAGGCGCATTTGAGCAAGCTGAGGTAAGTATTGAGCACTCCTCATAAGATATTTAAGTCAACTATTTGATTCATGTGTATGATGATGATATTTGAAGAGAGTGATAGATCACTATGGTGAGAAGAATAATATATTTCTACTTGTAATTGATGAAGCTACCCTTGATGATGACATCCATGAGGAATAAGAAGATGATGTATGGCAAAGGTTTAATGCCATATGTCAAGAATTTGATCAGTTAAGTAAGAATCCTTCTCCTCTAAAGACCTAATGAGTAGGTTATTAAGTGTCTCACCAAGCATGGAAAAGAATGTCATGTTATGAATGATGATGAACATCAATTTGCTATCAAATAACTTGCAGCCATAGAGAGTCCTAACGAAGTTATTGTAGAAGTATTTGTGTTGAAGGAACAACTAACAAATCAAACTTATATTGAGTCACATTTAGAGGTATTGGATAAATAAAATGAGGAACTTGATGATCATACACATCAAGTATAGTTTGCCCAAGAAGATGTCAAAGTTGAGGCAATTTTTATGTCTCCCAATCTAGAGTTTGAAAAACACTAATCATATATGATAGAGATCAATCAAGTTGAAATCAAAATCATGACATTTGGAAGGAAATATAGATAATTCATGAAATTTCAAATTATTTTCACTTGAAGGCATGATAAGACATAAATATGGTAGGCTTCATGATCATCTACATATTCAAGTGGATGATGACAAACATGCCTCACATGATATTTTATTTTCATGGAGTGACAAAGATGAAAGAGTAACCATCTTTGACCCTAGTTAAATAATGGTAATATGCATTTCACCTCAAAGTGTGAGGTCTTTTAAATACTAGATTAGAAGTGTGTCTTTGTTTCAGTTGTGTGTGTGTTTCATAAGTGTTCTTGAGAACACATGTTTGCTTCCTTTGGTGTGTCTTATTTTGTGTGTCTTTTCTATTTTTTGGTGTGTTTTCAAAGGAAAATTAAGTTTAAAATTGTTCATAGGTGACTCCATGACCAAATGGATAAGATTAGGGCACTGGTCATTGGTATAAAAATCATACCACCCATAGGAAATTACCAAAAATGTTAACTATTTTGACCACAAGTCAAAATAGGTTAAGCCCCTATATTAAAAAACTTGTATATGCATATATTTATATGTAATAAAGTGTGTCATGGTAATTGTTATGCTATTTAATGAGATATTAGTCTTGGTCATAGTCTGATCTAGTCCTAAGTCATTTCATCTCACTTAGGGGTCAATTTAAGAGTCATTAATGAAGGTGGTATAGTTTTCTTAGGTGGAATAGTGTTATTAATTCTATTTGAACATCCAATATGTCATATCCTATAATTAATATCAGTACTAACTAAAAAAATGTGCAAGTTCTCAACTAAAATTAAGAAAATAGTTGAAAATAAGGAGGTTTTGGTAGTTGTATAATCTATAGAGGAGTGTGACACATGTGTAAAGATAATTCAATGAAATTTAAACTACCCTAACTATATATAAATGATTTATTATATTTGGAAGTATAAAAAATATACCAAAACCATTTTGTTTCTCTATCACTCCACTAGACATGTAAAACTGGTCAACAAGTCTTCTAATGGTATGACCAATAAGAGAAGTTTTAGGTCAAATGCTCTTTTGGGGTGTTAGTAAAATTGGTATAATTCAAATTCATGGTATTATTTCAAGGATTGTTTTTCCTATGATTTATAAACCATTCTTAAGAATTTGACCATTTCATTTTGTATGTTAATCCCTGCACCATGTAGCTTTTATTCTTATCTAAACTGGTCCATACAAACCACTTTTTGGAATTATTTCTAGAGGATGTGTAATTCCTTATTTAATGGTTTCCATATTAGATTTAATGTTTGGAGGTGATTCGAAGAATTGAATAGTTTGGGTTACAGGTTGAGATCTCTGTTTCTAGTTACAGATAGGTTCATCATCTATAGAAGTTATTATTTCCTTGTGGTTATATTAGAGGAATTTGATACAGTGTATTTCATGATTTTGATGTCTTGTCAATCCTCTTTCCTTCCAAGTTTAGTCTCAGTGGCTAGCATCCATGGAGTTGCAGTCAAGAAGGAATAACATAGTCAAACCTTTCTACAGGTACTCACTCACAGTCAACTAAATGAGGTGTATGGAGCTTTGAGAATGTTCATGGAAGTGTAGTGAATATTTCCAAGATATTTTTATTTTATTATTATAATGTGATCAATCAAGATAATCTTATAATGTGATCAATCAAGATAATCTTCCTCAAGTGATATATGATTGACTGTGATGACTAATTTTCATACATAGATAGTCCTATACCATTGATGTGCACCTATAGGTGCCTAAAGGAAGCTAAGCACATTTAAATGAGGCATTTGACTTGTTTAACATATTTCAAGGTTTAAAAGGTCAATTTTAAGACTTTAGAGAGGTCTATAATGGATCATGAGGTCATAAATATGCATACTATGTATATCTCATCCTCACTTCCCTTGTCTGCTAATGTGTACACACCTACAGGCTCCCACAAAGGTCTAATTATTTGGATTGAAGAGTTTAGACATGTTTTAAGATCCTAATATAGGTTAAGGAGTGGAAATATGTCATAAGAACCATGTTTAAACTATAGAGTGGTAGGTAGACTTAAGGATTTGTGTTTACAAGTGGAGAAGTTTGTTTTAGGGACTTGTTACCTCAAAATCTCTTAAAAAAGCCTTGTCTACTTTTGTTGCTATCATGTAATAAAGTGGCATGGAGTATAGATGAGTTTGGATGCCTCCATATTATATCCCTCATGAAGAAATAACACCTTGTAAAATAAAGTGAGGGTTTGACCAAAGGAGTTGATGAAAAAGAGGTCTCCATTCTAGAAAATCTTTCACTGCACTTTTTCATTGTTTTCTATAGTATCATAAACTTACAAATGATTTCAGAGTCCAAAGTGGTAGTATATAGGCACATATTCATGTTGAGTGATCATATTAAGGTTAAAGTAACACTAAGGGTCAAAATAAAATTGAGGGGAGTGAAATTATAGGGTTTGAATTCAAATATCCATTTACAAGTGTACATTACCCTCAAAAAAGTCACATATAGCTTGATTGTAAGTACTCACAAATTCATGAGATAAACCTTAGAGATTGAAAACTAGAAAACATAAAAATTTGTCAATTAAAGTAAGTTATATGAATTCAAAGAGATATAATGAGGTATACATAGGGTCTTAAGAGTTGAAATGCATCTACAAGACCTCTTTTGCTGTAAGAATGGCCAAATCTAGTTGATTGTAACATGATAGTGAGCTAGAACATGGTGGTTTGGAAATTGGCCTAACATGTGCATGATAAAGACAAGTTAAATTATTTTCAATTAAAATTAATGAATTAAAAATATGGTATAGAAATAATACAAGGCCTAACTATGCAAAATCCACCTACATGTATAACTTTCCAAGCAAGGCAACACAGTGCATAGTTGATTGTCAACTAGACCTATTCAAATGAAGGGTTTACATTGAGATATTTGGAAAATATCTTGAGTAATATGTTTGAAAGTAACCTATATAGTGGTATTAAACATCTTAGGAGATTCACATATCATGGAAATAGGGGAAGAATGGGTTTTCAAGAACATATATAGTCAACACACAAAACCCTATATTCGATGAGTCACACAAAAGTCTATCTTAGTTTTTGAGATGTTTGGAGGTGATAATGATATTACCAAAACATAATATATATATATATATGTATATATATATATGTATATATATATATGTATATATATATATGTATATATATATATGTATATATATATATATATATGTATATATATATATATGTATATATATATATATATGTATATATATATATGTATATATATATATGTATATATATATATATATATGTATATATATATATATATATGTATATATATATATATATATATATATATATATATATATATATATATATATATATATATATATGGTCCTTAGGACCTATTAAATATCCTCATATCTTTATTATGATTTAGGAAATCGAGGAAGTGCCTTCTATTCCATATTAGATAGAGGGCACTCCCAAAAGGTTATATCCTGCAAACCTAGCATGAAAAGGTTAGAGAGATGAGTTGCATACTATGGAATAACTTTAAGGAGTTGTATGAATATGTGTTGAGCATGATCAAACATAGTGAATTCATCACAATAATGACTAATAACTTTGAGGTAGTGGTGAAGAATGAAACATAGTCAAGTCCTTCAGGTCTAGTCTAGGCCTAAAGCCCAATTAGAGGTCTAATAACATTTATAAGGCTAGGTGGACATTTAAAAGAATTAAAACCTAATAATGGGGAGATATAAGGTGTGTGATAATATGTGGTTTGCATAGGAGGCCATATAAATACCATTTATTGACTTGAGAACATGATAGGGTGCACAAAATGCTTAGGAGAACTCGAGAGGTCAACTTTAAAAGCTTTCAACTGTATGGATGTGTAGCATGGGAGATCAAGAAACTAGAGTATGTTTAATAAGGTCCCAAATAAATATTTAGTGGGATGTGTTCATGAGTTGAATGTTATAACTTTATGAATAATCCTTAAGAGTGAAAACTACCTAAAACTCTCTAAAACCCTTGCTAAGGACCTGATGGATAAGAAGTTGATATAAAGGAATAAATATGGGATATTTTGATCAATAAAGTGAATTGAGCTTATAGAAGACTCCCCAGGGATATTTCTCAACATATTGGCTTCTACCCTACTTGTATGGACATGCTGGAAAATGGATTTTCTTGATAGATTTTGATGTTTTTTAGGTATAGAAGGGTTAAAAAAGATGAGGACAAATTTTATAGGTATAATGGGACCTAATATAACCCCTCATATGAATTTATTACTTCATAAGATCACACAAGTACCTCTATAAGTACCTTTATCTTAGCAAGTCCAAACTAGCATAGTGAACAAAGAGTGATCACCAAGTGAGAAGGTGAAAAATTAAAATGGGAAGAATTTTAAGGTTTAAATGATGAACCTAAGGGAAAGAGGACTATTTAAAAGTTTCAAATCAACCTCTGTATGGATTGGTTTGAGAAACTGAAGCACACCTTGGTGCTAAGTGTGAATGATGAGTGAAAGAAGGGTGATTATGACTGTAGGAAGTGAGAACACTTGGCCAAAATAGTATTAATGATTAGGGATAGATATAATGCATGTTGGAGCTTATTTATAACCCCTCCCTCATAGTACAATAATTTCATCTGTCCCTAGTCTTTTGTGGTGCATTCAAGGAAGGCCAAATGATGAAGGCAATTTCTAAATAAGCAATTGAAGAGTCTTACACTAGATCTGAGGAGTTTCATGATTAGAGAGACATTTGTCCATAGAAACCTTGCATGGTCTATTCCATATTCCATTATCCTACAAACATAACTCCTTCTCTCAGTGTGACAAGTGTTTTTGTGACTCTTGAACTTAATTCTTCTCTTTCCTTCCTCACATTCTATAAGTACTAGCCCTTTTGGCTCTTGTTTAATATTTCCACACCATGTATGGTGAAACCCTACTAGTTTGATGTTGTAATTTGCCTTTGAATAATACAATAAATCTAGTTCTGAGTTCATAAACATTTTTTTTAAGTGTGCAAACTGATGAATGGTGAAGTTTAGTGATTTTATCCTTTCTTTTCCTTATCCTTTCATTTTTAGTGAAAGAAGTTCTCACTCTAACAGTTCATATAGAGTGTATCTAGTGTGTTAGGATCCCTTCAAGTGTGTAAGTGTCCTTAGATTATCAATCTGATCTCTAGTCTACTTACCTTGAGTTTTCTCATGCATACCACCTCTATATTGAAATACTAATCTTAGAACATCTTAGGACTTTGAATTTGGTTTTTAGGTCTTGTTTATTAGTGAAAGAAGTATGATAGGATAGTAAAAATCTGCATGTTGTATAAACCCCTTAGACTAGCTTTATTTCATGCAGAATTCTATCCCTTTTCCCACAAACAATCTGTTAGTATAGGTGATAATCACTTCAAGGCAAATTTAGAGAGTGAGCCCTTAAACCTAGAGGTCTAGTTCTACTATAGGTAAACCCACATACCTAGAAGTATTCCAATGTTGCCTAGATCTTAGAGTAGGCTTGAACAACCTCCTCTAGGGTGCAAGATTTGGTGACAATATGTCCTCAATATATTTCAAATGATTACTTAAATTTTTTTGGATGTTATTCTATTATCTCTAGTCATTTCTAAAAATATTATCCTCAAGGGAATGGGTAAGCTGAATCCACTAATAAAAATATAATTTAAATTATGAAAAAGTTAGATTATGAGAAAATCAAAATTGGAATTTGAAAATTTTCAAAGCATTATTGGTTGATTATACAATAGTGAAATCCATCACTAGCTATTCAATATTTATGTTAGCTTATGGTTTGAAAGCCACTTTGTCAATTGAACTTTAAATTTATTTTAAAATAATTACACTTTAATACCTATCAGAAGATACTAGTTTGATTGAATAAAGACTTATCTATCTCTTAGCTTTATATGAAACCAAGGCCACTAATTTACATAACTTAAAAAGAGCTAAAGATAAATATAATACAATATTTGATTAAAAAAGTTTCTAATAAATGTTTTAAATTAGGTTGTTTTTGTTTTATATTGGGATAAAGCACATGTAGACACAGGTAAGCATCACGAGTTTTATTCTCTTTGGCTTAGTCTCTATAAAATTAGTGTTGTTCTTGGGAAAAATAATTTTCATATACAGGATATTTATAGTAATTGGATGGATCATTCAGTAAATGATAATCATTTAAAGAATTTTAATAATTATATTTCCCTTTCTCTTTGTTGTTTTCATTTTTTGTTTGTTGTTTTGTTTTCTTCTTCAGTTTGTTGCTTCATTTTTGTCTTGTCATTTTTCTATTTATTTTTATACTTTTGTTTGGATAAACATTTGTTCAAAATATAAATAGTTGTCATCATGAAGGAAGAGGACTTGTGAGATATACTATATCATTGTATGTTTTCAATTATTTTAAATATTATTGTATGATAATTTTACAAATAATTCTTTATGATTAAGAAAAAAATGAATATTAATGTGTTGAAAGTATTATTTAGTTTTCAAAATTTGTATTTTAGGCTATGCATTGGTTATTTATCTAAATTAAATTTCTCTATTTAATCTATTCTATTTAATCATGCCATGCTAGCTAAACAATCCATCTTTAAATATTTTTTCTTAATTTAAAAGTGTTCATGTGTAGCTGCTTGAGAAAAGATGTAACTTGGATCACAATCTCAAGTTTGATTTCAATTTCCAAATTATTGTTGCAACCTAATTTCACAAGTGAAACTAGCTATCAAGGTCACCAATTGTTTACCTATTTTTGTCACCCCTTCTTTTTTTGAAAATCTTGACATGTTTTGGTTCTACCATATTAATGACTTGAGTCATGCACTCTAAAATTATTGGTGGGGGCCAACTCATTTGTATTCATTTTTTATGTATATACAATCCTGAAATAATTTTTATTTTGAATAATATTTATTTTTTTAACATTAATTAAGTCAATTTATAGCATGAGTATTACATTAATTAAATAATGTATTCAGATTCAACATGGGATGCAATATCATCATTTTTTAGAGTACAGTTGGTAAATTATTCAAACTTGATCATTGTGAATAGTGATAGTTGCACAGTTATTGTCTTTCCTTTCTTGTAAGCAATATAATTATGATTTATATTGAATCAACATCCAAAAGGTGGTCATAAGGTAAACACAAATTCTTTTTTATTTTTATTACACTTGTTATGTTTCAAATAAGATTGTGTATATCATAACACCCAGAAGTGGTTGAATTTTGTGATGTTTCATGCACACATAAATTAGTGGCATTTTAAAATCAAACTTTGGTTGTTATATATAGTTCATATTCAAATACCTTAACATGTATTTATAGCAATATTGATAATTTTTGAGACATCTTTGTAAATAATGACATATATTAAAGGACCTAATATATGGTTTCTAAGGTTATAGACTTGAATACTTTCAAAACATAAGTTCTAATTTAAAAGATGGCCTAAGTCATATATAATTACATGAGATTAATTATTTGGGACATGGTAAGTTGGAAGGTGGTAGATATAAGGTAAGGTGGTGAATTTTATTTCAATCATGGTTATTTGCATTTGGTTCAAAGTAATGCTTGGACATTTATGGGCAGTCATCCATGGATCCACAGTGGAAATATGGCATATGGAAGTTAATGAGATCAAGGATCAATGTTTGATCCTTATAGATATGAGATGATTGGTGGTAAATGAAATTTAATATTTTATTACTTGACTTGGGTAAGAATAGTGGCTATTGATTTAGCTATTGGTTAATTAGTTTGCTAAAATGGATAGTGAGATGGCTAATTTTGGCCTAACAATTTCAATTGTCGATAGAAGTTACAATCTAATGATGTTGTGATACATTAATTTAAGCATTAAACATTAGTTGATTGAATATAAAAGTGAATATTTTTTGTGTATTCAATGTCATTTATCAAACTCACTAATCGAAAGTGAAGCTCTACTAGAAGGATAAGGTGTTGAGGAGAATAGGATAAGATAGAAGATGGATGGCAAAGTTTTGTTTGAGTTCTTTGGTCTATGAGGTATGTTTTAAAGTTTTGTTATCAAGTTTTGAAAATATTATTGCATGTATAAAGTTATTTTTAAATTCTTGAGAAATGAAGCCATGATTTTTAGAAAATATATGGTGGCTTAATAGTTTTGAATTATTTTCATGAGCATGCTTATATTGTTGACTAGTTGGTTGAGTTTTTCTTTCTAATAATTTTTGGAAATAAGTTGAATACATGTCATATATTGGAAATTATTATTTTTTGTGGTTATTTTTCTTTAAATAGTCAATCCTTCTTGGCATATTTTAGTCTTATGAAGTTTCTAGGTTTTCAAAGAACTCTACATGTTAATTTTGTTTTGGAAGATAGACCGGTTTTGAATGGGTGCATTATGTGGTTCCTAATACCTTTTACATGTGAATCATTATATATATATATATATATATATATATATATATATATATATATATATATATATAGCATTTTGTATTTAGATATATTCACATGAAATGATAAAGTGAAATGGATTGGTTATTTGTTGAAGATTTTTGGTTATTTAGAACCACTGAATTCTCAAAGGTTGTTTTTAGTAGTGAATTATGTATGTGCTTGGTCATTCGGTAATATGAAATGTATTTTTTAATACATTTATGTGTTTTTGAGCTCATCTATTTGGTGTGAAATTTATGTTTATGTGAGATTGATTTATCAATGGTTTTTAAGTTGTCAAACTTTATGGGTATTCAAAATAGTTTCCATGACATTTTTTTAAAGGATATAGAAAAGAGGTCTTTCTAATAGTTTCTTTATAAATTATGTATGTGAATTTTCCTTGAGAAAGACATTTGATGTCAAATAGAAATAAAAGAAAAAGTAAATTATGTAATAGTTTATACAAATTTATGGTTTATGCATAATATATGGGTTGGTCATCTTTCTCAAGGTTTTTAGAAAGACTTTATTGGTGATATTACGAGGTGTTTTGGGTCTGTGGAAACTCGTATTGCATTTTATATTCTTGAAGCGTGGGAAAAATAATATAGAAGGGTTTTGTTTATATGAACTTGATTTACAAATTGATTTTCAAGAAAATGTGTCAAGTTGTATGTATTTTTTTTTGAAGGTTTTATATCTATTTGTGAAGCGAGAAAATAATGTGTTTTCAAAGGTTTTCAATTTCATCTGTGTCTTGTTCAAATACATATATTGATTCAATTTGTTTTTTTTCTAATTTTTATTGCCAAATTTATACCTGAGTTATTTTATTCCATAATGTAATATATGATCATTTTGAAAGAGGAATGCATTTAAGGTTTTTGATCATGATTGGAAAAATAGTGTAATAGGGTTTTGTGTGTAAGTTGTTGGTTGTAAAATCATACTTTCATGAAAGTTTTCAAAATAAAATGGTTGAGTTTTGTATGATTAATGTTGATAAAGTTACTCATATTTCTCCATATTTTGCTTAGTTGAGATCTTATATTTCATTTTTGTATCTTATTCGAATAGAGAGGTTTCACTTTGCATATAATTGATATTCGTCAAATTTTGATACAAGGATAAAAATGATGTTGATTGTTGGTGTAAGGGATTCTTTAGCATATATGAGTTGTGTTATTTTTTGAGTCATTATTTGTTAATCAACATATGGATATATATACATATTATCTTAAGATAAAGATTAAAAATATGAGGTAATTGCTTTATTGACACAACCATGTTGAAAAATAACATGAAATATTGGTTTGTTTTGAATTGCATATGAAATGGCTCAATCATGCAATTTACATGCATGAATGTTTATGTTGATATACACAACAACATACAATTGGTAGATTTCCATCATTTATGTGATTAGGATTTTGGTTAAAAATATGTATTCTTTCAAATTTTAATAAGTTTTATAAAATTTCTAATTTTAATTTTTAAAATAGATATTTGGTTATTTTTGGATAATACGAAGTCTTAGTGTATGTTATGTTTTAAGTGTTTATTGAGGGTATACATCTTAGTATGTTAGGGTGGACCCTAGATTCACATAATTCAGGTAGAAATGTTTGGGGATAAAATGATGATAGACACAATGAGGGTACTCCTTCGTGAGGTAGTTCTTGCTGTTTATTCTTTCATAATTGTAGGGATTATAACACCTTTCCTCATCCTTATAACCATGGAACCAATGCTACATATCCTATTTTTGGAATCTACTTGATAATTTCGATGATTATTCCTTGAATTTTCATGGTAATAGAGGGAGGTAAGCACATTGGAGAACTCACCCTTATGGACTTGGTACTCAAAGTGAATCTTCTCAGCATATGCATACTGCCATTGAGTATGTCCCACATTATACACATTTACATGATCAACCCAAGAATGTTCCTAATTTTAATGCAAAGCTTGCTCAACCAAATCCACTTGTGCCACTAAATGTTAGACCCGCTTCAACTAAACTTGAGTGACCTACTTCTTCTAGCAGGGTACATGCTATTAGCCTTACAACATAGCCCATGGTGACTAGGATTTTAAAAAAGGTGAAGTTGTAAATTGATGATTCAAGGGAACTCGGCTGATTGAGCTTCCCACTACTTTCATGGAGTATAAAAGGTACCAAACTAATAAGGGTGTCCCTTTAATTTATTTAGTTTTAGTGTGGAGTCATATTAGATTTTTATTTTATTTTTTATTCATGTTTGATACTTTGACTTACTATATGATACTAAATTTTTTAGCACGTGGATATTATTTTTGGTGGTATTTAGTATAGTATATGGCAACAAACTATTTTATGTAGAACATATTTATTTGACATATTTACTTAATTTATTATGGGAAATGCTTATAGATTTTGAATTTAGGAGTATTTAAATTTATTTAAATATTAGTATTATTTGGTGTTTATTTATGCATAGATATATGTTTATTTAAATGATGTCCACTAATTCAAAGGGGCCCCACCCATTAAAAATGTTATTGATCTATTAATTTAATTTAATGTGACCTCTTAGACTTTATTTTATGTCTAATTTATAAAATTAAGTTATGAATTTAACTAATTGACTTTTAAAAAGTTAATTAATGTTAGAAACAACTAAATTTAACGTATTTCCTAACTATCTCTAAAGGAGATTATTTTATAAAGATATTGAAGACACGTTACAAAAGGGAGAAATAATACAGGTACTCAATATCACTACAGTTTGAAAGTTTTCATGTTTATTTATTTTTATGTGCAACCATCTATGAGATTAAATAACTATTTGTAAATAGATCAAATAATATATTAACTAATGGTGATGTAATATGCTTGTTTAGCACAAGTATATCCAGGTTTCATGTTTATTTCATAAATCAATTATTTGAAGTTTATCGGGTTTTAATATGTTTTGATGATTTTAGTATGCAATCATATGTGCATAAATCCATGTACTGGACCTAAATAATGATGACTACATTACATTTTACAATGTTTTGTTGATATTTTGATTGTAAATTGTTGTCTTTTTTAAGGTTGTTTGTACTCAAAACTATTATTTCTTAATAAAACATTAATTCATTTTATTCGAAGATAAATCTTGCTCCAAGAATCCTATATTTTAAGTTTATTTAAGTTTTATTTTGTGATGTTTCCCTTTTTATTTTAGTTTTATTTAGATTAGTTTAGATTCTAGATTAAGTTAGTTATGTTAGGATTGTGGAGCTAAAAGCTTCACTGATGCAGACATGGAGGAGGTTGCAGAATGAGTTGCTGAGTGTCAGAAGTGTTTGGCGTTGGTCTGGCCAACCGGCGTCGGCAGGGTAAGACAGGAAGGCAACCGACGTCGGTCATATATCGGTCGGCGTCGGCGACCCCAGGCGGACAGGGACCGACGTCGGTCGCCTGTGTAGTTCGACTGCGAGTTAATTACGGGCAGTGAGCTAACGAACCAAGAGTTTGCATGATGAGCGCTAATTTTAGACTCATAGCTGCGGGTCTAATTATGGTAATTAGATGTCTAATCATTGTTTGGATGAGATCTATATAATAGACTCATGGTTGTATTGGAAAAGTGTGCTAGGGAGTAAGAGAGCATAATTATAAGCTCCTTCTGTGTGTGAGGTAGAGCTATGGTGCGTTCCTCCTAGTGCCACAGTACCAGGGGTGTTGGTGCTGGATTGGAGAGCCAGCTGGGTTCTTCAAGAGTGTAGGATCTTGGTCACAGTTGCATGGCCTATATAGGAGATCTACATGGTAAGTAAGATCGTTGATCTGCAGGTGTATGTGTGTGCAAGGTCGAGGTTCACAGGTGATTAGAACCATTGCTTGATTTGCAGGTGTGCAAGGTCATACAGACAGCAACACAACATGGAGCAGTATCAGGCAGGATCTACTTGGAGTACAGGTGTGTACTCGGATAGAGCAAGAGGAAGGCAAGGGAGTTCCTTCCATAAGTATGGTCTGTTGAATTGCAGGTTGTTGCAGATTCATGGGAGATCTACTTAAAGTACCTTGAGTACTTGTGGAGCACGTGGAGTGCTTGTGGAGTGCGTGGAGCACTTGTGGTGTGCGTGGAGCACGGGAGGTGAACACCAACTCTGTATTTGAGTTGAGTGTTGGGACCTGTGAGAGGGAGAGCTTTGGGGAGAAGAATTACTGTTCACTTGAGGCGTGGGAAACCTCTGTAAGGTGGTGGAGAAGAAGTGGCATCTTCTTTATTGTATTCTTTTCTGTATAAAGTGTTAATACAATTTGGTATTGTCTCTCATATGCTGTGTTATTCTGAATTCTAGTTACTTGGTGAATCTGGTTAATTTCCGCATATTAAGTTGCTTGGTATTAGTAATCAAATTGTGTGCTTCCGGTGTACATCCTCCCAACAAGTGGTATCAGAGCCTTGGTTGTAGGTTCTTGAGCTTGATACCAACAAGTGGTATCTGAGCTGAGGTTGGAGGAAGCAGGTTTTATTTTTGGTTACAGGTCACTCTCAGGGGTTTCTGATCGAGTGGGAGTAGAGCAACTGCAGATCAAAGTAAGCTAAGAATGGAGGAGTTGAAAAGCACAGATGGTCACTCACGGTCCTATGGAAAGAAAGAGCAGGTAAAAGATTATTGTTGGTTGGTAACAGATCAGCATGAAGAAATTGAAGATACAGATGTAGCAGGTGTTGTTGCACAGGATGTGTTTGCAGGTTTCTTGGATAAAGTTGAATCTTGGATAAAAGATTCGGTTGCCTCTTTCCATGCAGTTCCAGGTAGAGGAGCTGGTGAGCCTTGCCAAAGGATTGGCAAAGGCAAAGTGAAGCTGAAATTGCAGGCGGCCAACACACAGGTGTTGATGAAGGTCATGCAGGTCCCAGGTTTGGAGATATGGCTAATTTCTTCAGAAAGATTGGGTGATGAGAGATGCACAAGAACTCTCACAGCGGATGCACTTGAATTAGCTGGTGGTAAGAAAATAGGTATCCTTTATCTACTTGTTTATATTACTGATTCTTCTTTTGTTGCGGAGACGTGGCTTCGTAGGCTTGGTCACATGAGCAGGAAGGAGATGCATGTTCTTAAGCGGAAGACAGATATATTTGACAGGCTTAAGAACTGGAAAGCCTTGGTGTTTATGGAGGAGATGGCAGACAGAACCCAGTGGATATGGCTGGATACTTCTGAGCAGGGCAGTTTGGACATGGATTTTGATTCAAAGAAGCTCGCGGGTAAAAAGTCATCACTCACAGGCGAACACAAGTACCGATGTCGGTCAGGAGGAACCGGCGTCGAACAGACAGATGCCGATGTCGGTCATGTGCAGACCGAAGCCGGCGATGTCGGGCAGAGTAAGACCGACGTCGGTCAGGAGACCGACATTGGCAGTATGTAAGACCGATGTCGGTTAGGAGAACCGATGTCGGCAGCAGGGACACCAGTGCAGGCAGGTTGGTAGTCAGGTACAGGTGCATGGAACCGACGTCGGTCGGATGCAGACTGTGGAGTGATCGAGGTCGGTCACTGTAAATGGATTTTGGGTGGACAGCACACTGTCAATGAGTCTCAAACACCCATACGGAGGACTGAAGGCGTAAGTAGGCCCTCAAATTCGTTGTTCCTCTTCTTTATACATGTTGTTGATTGTAGAGCAGGAAGGATCCAGGAAACAGGTGTGATCTTGGCATGGATGAGGATGTGATTCCTTGGAGGAGAACCAGACAGGTGTGTTTTGGTAGAGATGCCAGCAGGTATAAAAGCACAGAGACGAATGGATTCCTTAGTAGAAGAATGGAGAGAACGGACACATGAGACGGAAGACCTGGTTATATGGTCTTGTGGAGCTGCAGGACAGTGGTACAGGTTTTGACAGGTGGAGGACGGAGCATGGCTTCAGTCAGTGTCAGGTAACTACTGTGTTTTGACTTACCAGGGGGATGATGAGTCATGACATCATTCTGTTGCTGTATGTGGATAGTATGCTAGCTAGCAGGGGTGTACATACAGGGTTTTGCTGAGCTAAGGGTAAGATTAGTTCAGTGGCATGTCAGGTGGAGTTTGGAGCAGCGGAATTCTTTGACATGGGAGGCATGGAGATCACAGGTTGATTTTGTCTCGAGTGGGAGCTGATGTGAATCAGGTGTTGGCGAGGTTCAGGATGCAGAGCCGGAGCACACTAAGGGCTGGATAGGTACAGTGTCCGAAATCACATGAGGTCTGGTATAGACTTGAGTATTCCCATGCAGTGGGAGCTGTCAGAGAGTTAGGAGCCAATTCGGGGAAGTGGATTCTCAGGTTTTCTGAGAGGGACCGGCAGTAGGTGTTGCTATGCAGGGTCAGGACTTCACTACATGTATTTGTAGGTTCGGATGTGGCAGGTTACTCGGATGACAGGTGGTACACCATGGGATGTGTGGTGGGTTGTCTTCAGGTGGGAGCTTGAAGAGGGATACAAACCAGGAAACAGATTAGACGGAGTACAGGTACAGGTACAGTGCAGCTATTTATCTCCAAGTGGGAGATTGTTAGGATTGTGGAGCTAAAAGCTTCACTGATGCAGACATGGAGGAGGTTACAGAATGAGTTGCTGAGTGTCAAAAGTGTTTGGCGTTGGTCTGGCCAACCGGCGTCGGCAGGGTAAGACAGGAAGGCAACCGACGTCGGTCATATATCGGCCGGCGTCGGCGACCCCAGGCGGACAGGGACCGACGTCGGTCGCCTGTGTAGTTTGACTGCGAGTTAATTACGGGCAGTGAGCTAACGAACCAAGAGTTTGCATGATGAGCGCTAATTTTAGACTCATAGCTGCGGATCTAATTATGGTAATTAGATGTCTAATCATTGTTTGGATGAGATCTATATAATAGACTCATGGTTGTATTGGAAAAGTGTGCTAGGGAGTAAGAGAGCATAATTATAAGCTCCTTCTGTGTGTGAGGTAGAGCTATGGTGCGTTCCTCCTAGTGCCACAGTACCAGGGGTGTTGGTGCTGGATTGGAGAGCCAGCTGGGTTCTTCAAGAGTGTAGGATCTTGGTCACAGTTGCATGGCCTATATAGGAGATCTACATGGTAAGTAAGATCATTGATCTGTAGGTGTATGTGTGTGCAAGGTCGAGGTTCACAGGTGATTAGAACCATTGCTTGATTTGCAGGTGTGCAAGGTCATACAGACAGCAACACAACAGGGAGCAGTATCAGGCAGGATCTACTTGGAGTACAGGTGTGTACTCGGATAGAGCAAGAGGAAGGCAAGGGAGTTCCTTCCATAAGTATGGTCTGTTGAATTGCAGGTTGTTGCAGATTCATGGGAGATCTACTTGAAGTACCTTGAGTACTTGTGGAGCACGTGGAGTGCTTGTGGAGTGCGTGGAGCACTTGTGGTGTGCGTGGAGCACGGGAGGTGAACACCAACTCTGTATTTGAGTTGAGTGTTGGGACCTGTGAGAGGGAGAGCTTTGGGGAGAAGAATTACTGTTCACTTGAGGCGTGGGAAACCTCTGTAAGGTGGTGGAGAAGAAGTGGCATCTTCTTTATTGTATTCTTTTCTGTATAAAGTGTTAATACAATTTGGTATTGTCTCTCATATGCTGTGTTATTCTGAATTCTAGTTACTTGGTGAATCTGGTTAATTTCCGCATATTAAGTTGCTTGGTATTAGTAATCAAATTGTGTGCTTCCGGTGTACATCCTCCCAACAAGTTAGACAGTTATTGTTTCTTTAGCTTTCACTTTAGTGTTTTTCCTTTCAATTTTTATTAATTTATGTATATTTATGTTTACTTTAGTTATTTATTTCATCCTATTTTTTTTTATTAATGTCTTACCTATTTAAGTTAATATTTATTTACTTATTTATTACTCATATTCAGTCTCATTTATTGTTTTTTATTTCATTTTATTAGTCTTGATTGCTTCTTTGACTTAAATCACTTTCATTTAGTCATTGTTTTAGATTATCATGGTTAGATAGTATTATTATTCTCTAAGTGGTTAATTTTTGTTCGTGCTTTAATCTGTTTCTTAGTTATTAGTTAGTAAATAAGTTAATTTAAAGTTAGTATTCAAAGCATTAAATAGATTTAAATCATATTTATTTATTTTCATGTTTTATTTATTAGATTAATATTAGTTAATTTATATTTTAACATTTGATTATGCACTAGTTTAGAATAGGTTGTAAGATAGATAATTCCTTGTTTATTTCTAGAATAGTTTATTTTTCATAGTTTAGAGTTAGTTTATTCAGTTTATTTGTTCTTTTCTATTTAGTTATAGTGTAATTATTTCTTGTATGCTTTAATTAGTTAGTTTTTCTTTCCATTTCATTATTTGGCTTCCACTTTCATTTGTTTTATTTGTATTTTGGTTTGTTTCATTTATTTTCCTTTGACCTATTTTGAGCTTAAGGATATCAAGAGATATAATCAAGTTGATTCAAATAAAATATATATAATCAATTATCTTTCCTTCAAGAGATTGTATTTTCTTACTCTGTAGGATAGGTTAGATCGTATTGATATAATTTGATTCACATAGAGAAAATATTGATTTCTAATTTCTAATTTATGTATTATTCATATTTAAATTACTAATAATTTCATAGAACTATAAAAAAAATCCATGTGCACATCTTAGGATCATTCATGAATTCATATATCCCCCATTATTAAATTGGTATGATTCCATCTTGACTTTTGCAATAGGTAAAAGGATTGATTCGTTGATGTGGTAATTTTCACCATCAACATAAGCATAATGATATATTTATGCAATCATGGAAAATGTTATAATAATATATAATGATTGGATACCCTAAATTTTAAATTGAACCCCCCTAGATATCATATAATATAGTAGCTATAACTAGCCTTTTGAATGGTTTATGTGGTATCCTCCATTAAAAATATTATACCCCTAATTAAAATCCATAGAATCCACTAAATATATCCTAAGGCCATTATCATTTTCTTCATCAACAAAAAATGTGCATGTGTCACTCTTCCACCACTCAACTAAAGCAATACATAAAAATAATGCATAAAGTGAAATAAACCCATGTAACCCAAACCAATGGAATCTAGATTTAAGTCCTCCATTGACTCTATCACTCAAAATTTTTGAAACTCACAAAAAAAGGATTATATTATGTGTCATTGATTACCAAAGACGCATATTTAATTAGTAATCCAAATGCGATATGTTGAAATAAAATTGAAACAATAATAATTTATAACTAAAACTAAAAAATCACCATATGAAAAAAAAATATGTTCCTTATAGGACCATACCATTCTATGCCAAGACCATACTATCCATGCCATGAACATATAATTAGATATAGGAATGTAATGTTTTAAAAATAGCTATAAATTCCCCAACTTATCTTTTTATGAAATTTAACATTTTAAAAAATCACACTAAAAGTAATAAAACTTACAAATTTTCATTGCTTAAAAGTTATATGCAGCTCCTTATACACCTATATTTTTTAGTCACTTGGTTTATTTAACAAGAATCATCATCACATATTTCTCATTGAGTATCCTAATCATTAGGATTTATACCTCACATCAGTGCTTAGGTGTTCCACATTAGAATTTTTTCTAATTAATGTTTGTGAAAATAATGTAAGTGATTGTTAGATTAATAACAATCACATTAGAATAGGAGTTGGCAGAGATTCTAAGATATTTATGGAATAGATTGAGATATTTAGTAAGATTAAGTGAGATTTGGTGCTTATTTTTAGGAGATATATTCACTATAAATGTAACCTTTGTGATACTGAATAATATGTTATGTTGATTTGAATCCAATTGAGCCTCAGATCTCTCTAGGTATGGGGGTTTCCTAACATTTGGTATTAGAGCAAGTTTCTTGGACCTATTTGAAATAAGACAATGGCTTTGTAGTGTATACCACTTGAATACTTATTATTCACAAGTCCTTCATTTTTGTATGTATGTTTTCCAATGGGTCAGTAGTGTAGACCACATGTAACCCTGTTGTTAATTATTTGTCTGTTTGTTTTATCATATGTTTGTCTATGCGAGAAATTTTTAGTGTTAAATTTTTATTATATATTTTTTTTAGAAAATATGACCTTAAATTTGGGTCCGAAAAATCCAACAATGTTAGGATTAACTTTAAACACTTAATACTTTTGTTACAGTTAATTTTGTGTTATTTGGGGTTTTACATATTTTCTCTATAGATCTATATAGTAGCTAGATCTAATTTATTAAGGGTTGATATATAAAAAAAATATTTTTTTTGCATTATAGTCTTTTGGATAAATTATATTTGTGTTAGTCTTATAATGTTCACATTTCATTGATTTTCATTCACAAGGGTTTGAATAAATTAGTTATTCAATTCTGCATTGGTTTGAGATATACATCTAGGGTTTTGACATTACATGTACCAATTTTGACTTTGCATTCTTATCAGTCATAACAATTCACCAAGCTCTTATAGATATCCCTAAGCTAATGAGCACTATATCCTACTACATTGAATAAATGATGTAAGCTTGGTGATTTATACTATGAGATTGACACTTTGTGACTTGAGCAACCTTGGCCTTGACTTGATCTACTTTGATTGGTGATTTTACAAAATTTTGTGAGATTTTCATTGACAAGACCTATGATTAACCAAGATTGAGTGTGTTAATCTAAAACTTGGATCCTAAGCAACTTGTAACTTAGTTTTAGTTTCCATTCACTACATAAGCCTGATCTATCTGAGTTGCCACAGACCATGAGCTTGAATCTCTCAACATTACTTTGAAATCTTCATGACATTAGAAATATCCAAACTATCCCTTTGTGGCTATATAGTACAATTGGTCCCCAATCTCCAACACTTCATGTATCTATAGTGATCATGATCTGCAACTCAAATAGAGAGCTCCTCTCTCATCATGGATTCAATCCTCAACTTATAATGACCAAATCCACTCAATTCCTTAGTTTGATAATTCCTTGTGCTGGTCAACTCAACCTAACATATAACAAAAATAGAAAAATAAATTCATAATGTTCCTTAACCATAATTGACTTAGTCTATTTACTTTTTTAATTCAAAAAGCTATATATTTTTAAAAATTAAAAATAAGTTTTTCCTTACATATGTTTAGCGGGATACATAGCATAATAGGTTATAAATTTTTTACGAAGACTCTATGGTAGATAGAGGCTGAGGGGTCAACCCCCTAGAAGACCCCAAGGGAATTTATTTTTATCCTTCTTTTTAGATAATTTATTTTAAGTCAGAGGTTAAGTAAAAATTTTCAAGGTGGTGAAATATTAAAAGTGGGGTTATTACATTTTTCAAAAAAGGGGGAAATATATTTTCCTATAGAGAAAGACTTTTGTAATATTTTTGAAAAAAATATATTTTCACAAAATTATATAAGGGGCCACTAGTGTTTGTAATTGGGTGCATTTTCAATTGAATCTAAAACCCATTTTGATTTTTGGGGGGCTTCATTTTTATGAAAAATATTGCTTCTATATTGATGTTTCAAAGATCATAGAAGAATAAAAATATGAATAGGATCCTCACTTTGGAAATTTAGATCCAAATAAAAAATTGGTGGGAAAGACACAAAGATCAAACATACTATGTGGATTATATCGACAAGCTAGAATATGGAGGAACCATGAATGTTACAACTCAAAAATGTTATTCTTCTCCCCATTTTCAAATTAAGGGGGGAATGTTAAGAATTAGTCCTCACATGGGTTCTTAGGTGTTCCACATTAGAATAGTTTCTAACTAGTGTGTGGAGAGAGGATTATAAAGAAAATTAGTCAAACATTAGTCAAAAAATCATGAAAAATGCATTAAAGACAACAAAACTTAGCCTATCTATTCATGCAGGGTTTGCTAATGAAAATGAAAGACATATGAAATAAATTAAGAAACTATACCTTCCCAAGTGAATCCACCATCCAATAGTGGCTCATAAGCATGTTCTCCCCTTGATCAAGAGATCTTGTCTTTGTCAACAATGGTGGCCAAACTCCTCTAATGACTTAAGAATTCTTTGCATAACCTAGGCTCAAAGTAGATTAAATCTCTAATCTAGCCTATCAAATAAATCTTTCTAATGAAACATAATGATCAACACAAAGGGTTATGGAGACAATTTAGCATTATAAGATTGCACAAATCAAGCTTAAAAATGATGTTCATGGCTCTTCTATTTATAAATTTTCAAAATAGTTTAGGATCAACCATGACCATCCATCTTAAGATTGAGATGTGTGGCCATATATTAATCTAATATTTGGAACCAAATCCATAAATATCCTCATAATGATTTAGGATAAAGAGGCATTAAGGAGGTATGGGAGGCATTAAAGATGCATGGGAGACCCATAATCTTGATATTTTATGCATTTATGGCTTATGGATGCCACCCCATAGATGATGTCACTAGGTGATGTAGTTAATATAAATCAATTTAAAAAAATAAATATTAAAAAACTTCCATGGAAAATACACTTAAGCTCTTCATTTGGATTAATTAACCTTAAACAAAGTTAATCAACATTTGTGCAATTATTTAGAAATTGGCCCTCAATTAATCAAAATGGTAAGAAAGTCATATTATTGGGTCATAATTTAACTCAAGAAGAATTAGAAGGTGATGTTAGATGTGTTGGAACCATACTACCATTTAGGATGTTTCTAAAACAAAATAGTAAAGGTACATGGCATGTACTAATGAATTAGAATAAAAGAGTGATCTAGAGCACAAAAAGGAAAAATCATCATTTTGACTCAAAATAATTTGATCAAAGTTATGTATCTCATAAAATGCATTTCCCTATTTAGGGATACATTGACCTAAATAAACACTTGTAAATTACAAGTTTGAACCATTTAGGGTGTTTTAATGATTTTGACCTAAAATGTGAATTTGCATGTAATTTGAATAAGATTGACAATTTTAACACAAATGGTGTTAGGAATTGGATGTCTATATTTTACCCATGTTTGAGAAGGCATAGCAAGACATTCAAGTGAAGCAACATATTTTCAAAAAAAAGGGTTGTCAAGAAGAAATTAGAAATGACCCATGATGCCCCCTCAAGAGGACATACTAGGATGAAAGAGAAGGATAGACTCTTGAAAAGAGAAGGACAATGAGAGATTAACATGTGGCATAGATCACATCCAAATGAGCTAATTATTAGATGCATGGTTACCTTAAATTATAAATATATAATTAGAGGTATAATGGGCCCCAAATATGGGGGGAACGAGAAGGATTCAATCTAAACATGTAAGGGGCACACTTGAAATGCACCCAATTTGAGAGCATAAGTTACATGCTTATGACATTAACCAATCCTGAGACAAGTTACACACTAAAATATTGCCATCATGGGAATTAGTGTGGAGTGATTAGAATCATAGGAAAATAAGAATGTCGTCCCCATAAGGATGATAATAAGAAGTGCCCCAGTAGAGCATATTTGATCATGAGAAGATAATTATGCCCTAGTAGGGATAATTTTGATCACTGATAAATATTAAATAATGGTTTGCCCCTGTAGGGATTATTTGATTCAGACATTACTCAGATGTTATGCCCCAGCATGGGTGATTGGCAAGAAAAATATCTCAAGGAAATAACCTATTACATAGATTAAAATGAGTAGGCACAAAAGTACATGTGATGGTAGAATGGCTTGGAAAGCCATAAGAAACCAAGCATATGAGAATGCATAAAGTGATGAAAAAATAAGGGAGTTGGTCGAGATGACTCTAGATGTGATAGATAATTAGACTCTACCTACATAGTTCCATGGACTCATGTTCCAATATGAACTTTAGGCCAATGTAGTTCACCCAAGTTTGGGAGAGAATGGAATGAGGGATGATGAAATTTAACCAAGAATTGATTAGAATCATAATGTATGAAAAGAGATGCACATCTAATAATAACATATAATGCTAAAATGCATGACACCTAGATGTTTATTTTTATATTATGAGCCTAGATTATGCATAGTGTTCTTGAGAACTGTTCATCATAGCATTGTTGACATTAAGACTTTGAAACCTGATCACACAGTGCTTGTTATAGCAAAGTAAATTAGGAATCATAAGTATGAATAACGTAAAATGACGTAATATTCCAATTGCATTGAGCCAATTCAAATGTGAATACCTATAACTAAGGATAATGGTAAAACAGTGACCAAAACTAGAATTGCAACTATTTACATTTAAACAAAAAATAAAAGATAAAGAAAAAGATAAACATAAATGAACCTAAATTGAAATCAAGATATGATCAATCAAGACTTAAGTAGGAAAAAAAATCAATAAAATATTAATGACATAGAATCAAGATATAAAGAATCAATATCTATGTGGACCATCAATACATTGATAACTATTCATCATAGCAGTGTTGATATTAAGACTTTGAAACTTGAGCACAAAGTGCTTGTTATAGCAAAGGAAATTAGGCATCATAAGTATGCATGAATTAGAATGACATAA
This sequence comes from Torreya grandis, assembly GCA_037957365.1. Taxonomy (NCBI): domain Eukaryota; kingdom Viridiplantae; phylum Streptophyta; class Pinopsida; order Cupressales; family Taxaceae; genus Torreya; species Torreya grandis. The sequence continues at coordinate 2,513,719 of JARHVA010002169.1, read as the reverse complement.
TATTCCAATGGAACTGAGCCAATTCAAATGTGAATACCTATAACTAAGGATAATGGTAAAATAATGACCAAAACTAGAGTTACAACTATTTACATTTAAAAAAAAAGAAAAGATAAACATAAACATAAACATAAACATAAATGAACCTCAATTGAAATCAAGATATGATCAATCAAGACTTAAGTAGGAATAAAAAGTAAGAAAATATTAATAACATAGGTTCAAGATATAAAGAATCGATATCTATGTGGACCATCAAGACATTTTTGAACATAAAAGAGAAGAGCAAAACCAAACAAAAAAACAAGAAACCAACAATAATCAAATAAATAAAATGGTCTAAGAATAACTTAATAACATAAGATCAAGATATAAATAATCAAGATCCATGGGAATCATCAAAATGCTCTAGAACATAAAAGAGATAAGCAAAAATATATAGGGAAACACAAAACCAAGATGAGACAAAAAGTAATAGAAAAAAGGAGAAGAAATAAAAGGAGAGGTGAAAAAGCACAACAAAACATCAAGAAAACTCTAATAAACACACACAAATAAAAACCAAGTTAGTGCAGTTTAAATAGAATTCTTAATGCACGTGTGGTAAAGGCATTACTTTCCACCACAACATAACAAAAAATAATGACACAAAATTTGTTCCCTAATTAAAGAGGGACAATAGTAGAAGAAATAGAGGAAGAGAATAAAAAATAAGGGGTTTGTTGAGCTAACTCCAGATGTACAAGACAAGTGGATATTGCCTGCATAATTCCATAGATGTATGTTCCAACATGAACTTTAGGCCAAATGTAGTTCTCTTAAGAAGTGGGATAGAAGACATGACGATGACCAAAAACATATGATTAATGTTTTAAGATAAAATAAAATACTTGAAAAAGGAGAGTGGTCTAACAAAATGGTAAGGTGGTGGGAGGAGAGAAAATAATCTTGCAAAATAACAAGTGCATGGAACAAGTTGACTCACATAATAGAAAGTCATAAGGATAAAATAATTTCAAAATGGTATGAGAATGAAAAATTAAAATTATTATAAGATGATGAGAGCATATGATTAGAGGGACTGTGTTGACCTTGATGTGAATCTAACATGTCCCACATAACCCCATCATAATCCCAAGTCATGGTGATTCTACCTACACAAAAGGTGGTAAAAAAATGACTAGGTCATAACAAGTTTATAAATAAAGGTGAATGACAAGACAAATGATAATAGTAATGACCAAATGATATAGTAATACATGATAAAAAGGTGTTGTACCTAATTTTCCCATAGGCAGTTATAATTAGGAAACAATGTCATATTACTGATTTGCCTAAAGGTGGTTATAATTAGGGGTACCAAAACACTATTGATTTGCTATAGGTAGTTATAATTAATGCTACCAAATAAGATGATAGATGAAAGATAAATTGCTAGATCAAATGTCATACTACTACCATAGACTATCATTCAACATGGAATTCTATAATTTTTGAAACTAGATCAAAATGCCCCCACAAAAAGTGTAGGATGAACCAAAGGAACTAAGATCAAAATGGGATAAGCAAGATGACTAAAAAAAATCCTTGGTCAATAGTAAACAAATGGTATAATAAAAATGGTTTAATGAAATGATCAGAAGAGAATTGAATATAGTTGCAACAAAGTTACCCCCAAATGATGCTTAGCTTATATTACTCAAAAAATAGGGAGAGCATTACTTAGGTTGCTCACAAAATGTTGAGAGCATTCAAACATAATAATTTCTCATAAAATAATGAGATCATGGAAAAGGGGTGACCGAGCTAACCTCAATAGAAATTGAGTGCTACCTATATAGTCTCAAAGGACCTCAAGTCAATGTAGTTCAAATGATGTGGTTCATAGATCATAATGGTATAATAATGCCTATACTGAAATGGTCGATATGATTTATCCCAAGAGACAAGGCATGATAGTGGAAAATGGTAATTGGAAAAGTAAAAAATGGTTCCATTACTCTTACTAACATGGAGATGCACATCCTAGTCAATATGTGAGACAATAAAAATAATCAATTATAAAAATACTATCCAATACCCTTTTAAAAATGCTATTTTATCTAGAACTTGGTTCTGATCTGAATCTCAATAATGTGTTCATGATCTTTATGGGTAATTTATTCTGCTTCCTTCAAATGTTGAGATAAGATAACTTCATAGCCTCTATAAAGGAAAGTGTTGCTAGTGATAAATGATATAAGTGGGTAATAAATAGATGGGTGATTATGGAATGTATAATGAATGGAAAACAAATGAAGATTGGGACTTGAAGTCACATGTAATGTTATTAATATTATATTCAACATAATTTTGGTTATGGTGGTGCTAAAGACCTTTGAAGATATTCTTGATATGACCACCATATTGTTCTATTGCTTGATCTTGAGAGTAGCCACCATCTGATTATGTTGTGGATTAGAAGATATTTTGATATGATTTTTGATATTGTATTCAGTATGCAGTGAAGAACTAATGTGCTTAGATATTTGTGCCTTGATAAGGTTTTCACTAATTAATATGTTCTGATCATCCCATAGTGCCTTTGAGAAGGTTTTATGAAGAGATGCTAACATTTGAATCTAATTTTATTCTAGCACCTTCAAAAGGGTTTCAATAAAAGATGTTGAGTTTGATCTTTACTTATCCCCTAGTACCTCCAAAAATGTTTCACTAAGATATTGTTATTCTTCTACATATATTTGGTCTTGGTCTCCTTGATATTATATAAATGATATGTCACCATGGATGCAGTTGAACAAAGTGTGATTCTATCGGTCCGAATCGACATTTGTGGGAGTTGGTATGTTAATATAATGGCTATGTTGGGTGGTAATAATGGTGGGATGGTTAAAGGAAGCATAATACTCATTAAAGATAATAGGATAACTTATGTCGATGTTGAAGTAATTAACCTCAAAAACTATAGAAGGATCACAAATATATTCAAATTGATTTGCAAGATAATTGTAACCAATGTTATAAAAAAATGACTATAATTTATTTTTGAATATAATTTCAAAGCAAGGGAATCTAAATTTGATGTCACAACTGATGTTGATTCTATTTTTGATTTTAAATCTAATGTTAGATCAAAAGTGGAATCTGAATCTAATTCTAATTATTCATCTGATGTGATTGTTTCTTTACTTTTTTATTGAATCCTAAATGTTTGACAAGTAATGGATTGTGATGGCATAATGGGCTCAATAAAAACTAATTCATCATGGAAGGGTTCAACATAGACTGGGTCATCTAAGTAAAACCCCTCAAAGAGAGGGAACTGCTCAAGGGATGTATCGCCAAAATCATGTTTATCAAAGTGAGACACCTTAATGAGTGGAAAAAGATCAAGAGATAACTCTATAGGGATTGGATTGTCAAGGAGATGAGGCTCTTTAAAAATAGGTAAAATATGAATAGGTAACTTATCACAAGTTGATTTTGTTATGCTCAAAAATGTCAGCTCATTTTTGGGACAACATATGAACTATTTTGGTTCAACAGACCAAAATCTTCTCCTCCCTTTTCAAAAATTGTTTTGAGCATTCAAATTCTTCACTATTCAAGCTTTTTCAGTCTTGAATCTACGAACTCTACAGGTTCATTTCTATGGACTCTACAGATTCAAATCTACAGACTCTACAGATTCAAATCTATGGACTCTGTAGGAAAGAAACAAGCTGTCAACACTTAAGCATTTTTCAAGGTTGGTTCAACACTTCAGTTCAACTAAAAAGGTTCAAAGGTTCAATGTGGATAGTTCAAAAGTTCAACACGGTTTGGTTCAAAGCATTTGGTTTTACTGTTGATTCAATTAGTTAGTTCAAAGGAGTACCCTAAATCTCAAAAGACAAAATACCCTTGCGGAGGGTAGTAAGCAAAAGTGGTAGAATGTGCCACGTGTCTTGTTATAACTCAATGGAGCCCACCAAGTGTCTGCATCCATGTTTCAAGCTTCTTATAAGTTTTAAAGCTTCTTTCAATAAGTTTATCTTAGAAGTTTGTGAAAGCTACCAAGTGGAAACTATGGAAGATTTTAATATGTTTTTCTAAATACAGTGGAACATGCCACGTGTCCCTTGTAAAGCTCGACAGAACCCGCCAAGTGTCAATGTCCACAATTTCTTCCTTTTGTTTCATTATTGAGTAAGGACTATGGTGGGCCCTATGTGAGTTGCTAAAGTGTAACACACCAAGTGTCATCATCTACATGAATCCAAATGAGTCCCAAATGTTTCGATAGTGTTTCTAAAAACTCAGCAGAAGCTGCCAAGTGTCATCTGCTGAGACCCATTATAATTTGTTTCTAAGTTGAGTGGAAGTTGCCATGTTTCCCTCATAAAGCTCAGTGGAACCCACCAAGTGTCAACATCTGTAGTTTCTTCCTTTTGTTTCGTTATTGAGTAAGGATTATGGTGGGCCTCGGGTGAGATGCTAAAGTAAGTAGAGCATGCCAAATGTCATCATCCACGTGAATCCAAATGAGTCCCAAATATTTTTATAGTGTTTCTAAAAGCTCAACAGAAGCTGCCACATGTCTTCTTTTATAGGACTATCAAAAGGTATCTAAAGCTTCTATAAGTTAAGCAAAACATGCCACGTGTCCCATTTTAATTTAGCAGAGCGTGAAAAGTGTCTGCATCTACGTTCCCCTTTTGAAGCTATTTGGGCAAGAAGTATTGTGGGTCCCATTTTCTATAAGTTGATAATTTTTTTAAGCAATGGACTATGACAAATGTCAAAGGCAGAGCATTCCCATTACAAAGATAGTCTCAAGCAAAGAAAAAAGTAGCGACAGATGATTCCAAAGGTAGGTTCAAAGAAGCAATTGAATAGGGAAGCGATGAATGTTCATGAGTTCAATATGGTTCAAACAAATTAGTGACCAATGATGTCCCCACAGACATCAAATTTAAGGTGATGGGATATCCGTTAAAATTCAAATATGACACAGACCCTGTGAAAAAATTTAGCAACCAGTCAAAGAGATAGCTTGAGAGCTTAGATCGCATAGGAAATGATGAAATACAACAAGGAAAGGGGGAATGATGGAGAAAGATCAGAAATATTCATGCAATGGATATATTTCTAGAAGATGAAGCAGTCCACCAGGTGGACATCAGAGAGCATAAATATTCAATGGCATGGCCTATTTTTTTGCATTAAGTAAAATGAATGAACAACTATGCACACATCAGAAAACACATTAGGCGGCCCATATTTAAGACTGACACTTGATTCCAACATAGCCCATGGACAAAATTTAAAATGCATTGAAGGCATTGAATGCATCATAGGCCATTTTTGTGAAACAAAGTGCCCAAGTCTTTCTTCTTGGAGCACTATATATTGGACTCTCTCTTATTGTTTTAGAAGAGATCTCTCTCTGTTATCAAAAACAAAAACTCTGCCCAAATTGAAAGACATTATTGAGACTTTGAGCTTAGATTGTTGATCATATTTTGTTATTTGAATAAGAAAACAAGTGACTTTTTAGACTTTGTGATGGAATAGCTTAGTTTTTGGGGAAATTGTTCTTATGTCTGTTTCCTTAATACAATTTTTGTCCATTTAATTGAATAAGCAGAATTAGTGAAAATAATCAGAAAGGTGTTTTGAAGCCAACTATGGAGAGACTTTGTGCCCCCATAATTGCCTTTAGTGTGTTTTCTTTCTATTCATGTGTAAAGGATCTTGGGATGACTTTGTGCCCTCATTATCCTTCGTATTTTGTTTCTATGTAAAGGACCTTGGGATGACTTTGTGCCCTCATTGTCCTTCATATCTCACTCTTGGGAAGTTGAGGTGGAGACTTTGTGCTACATCTCAATCTGCTAGTTACTATGCCTTTGGTTACTAGTTACTTGTCACTATCTAAAAGAACTACTATTTCCTGCAAGATCACTTCTGAAAGAAGAGAAGTGCCTTTAGTGTTTTCACCAGGATTTTCTCCTTTGTTTGTTAACATCATCTCTAAAAAAAGAGAGATGGATGGTTTATCCTACCCCTGAGTGTTATTTTCTGCTTATATATATATAGTATATACCTCTTAAATATTTATAGGGAACCTCCCCTTGATGAGAGGAGATTTTTTCCCCTTTTGATGTAGTAAACCTACACATCTGGCTGACCAATCTCCCTATGCTATGGTTGAAGAGACCTATTTTGCTCATCAGTTAGCTAGTGACAAAATATTCACCCAATAGTTATTGGTGACTCCACTGGGGACACAATAATTTTATGTAATTTAGAGCCTCAAGCTTTAGATTGAAACATCACCTGTGTCTTATCCATTATCATTATAGCCTTATCTATTTATCTTACTATAGAAGAACACGTAGTTTGAAGCCTCAAGCTTCAAGATGAAGTAGTGTCAATTCTTTTCCATTTTTATTTTTACACTCTGGCAAATCCATGGTATACGCGAAGCCAAAGGGCTAAAGGTATTGTTGAGCCTATATTCGAGTTGGTACATCAAATTAATTTTGATCTATTTCCTTCACCATCTCACCTCCAACAAACCAGGAGCTTTCCTCCTACTAAAGTCAAGTCTCCATTACCAAACAAAGCCTCTATTTCCATTATTAATAAAGCTTTGTCAATACTTACCCCTATGATATTTGTTATTCCACATTTTCATAGTTATACAATGGCAGTTCAAGGTCCTTGGGGTAACTCTTTTGGCCCACTCAATTTAAATCCACCTCTACATGAGCTACCACACAGTTCAAGGAAAAATTTCCCCAAGTTCTATGGTGATGGGAAGGTTCATCCTGATGAACATATTGTAGCCTTCAGCATAACCTATGGCATAATAGGTGTGAAGTATGAGGATGTAGTAGTCAGGCTATTCATGAAAACTTTATAAGGTGCTACTGTAGACTAGTTCTATCATCTGTAGGCCTAGACTGTGACTGAATGAAACACTCCCAAAGCCAAATTTGAAGCCAGATTCAAGCTTACAAAAGATGTGCATGCCCTGTTGGCTCAACTCACATAAATGAAGAAGGAGCCTCATGAACCAATGAGGGATTTCATAGCCAAGTTTGATAAATTAAGGAACAAGATTCTTGCAATTGCTCAACCAATACCTGAAAAACTCAAATGTTTCTTCATTAGCTCTCAGCTACCTAAAGTGAGTTTTCTGTTGAGACGTGCTGGCCAAATAGACCTTGCTGTAGCTCAGGATTTGGCCACTAAGGTGGAAGATGACCTTATCTTGGCAGGAAAGATAAGGAGAGAACCTAATAGAGGTAAATCTTCTTCATCTTTTGAATATCCATCTACAGGTACCACTGATCCAATGGTGAAGAAGCTGAAAAATGAGTTACTAGCTCTCAAAAAGCAAATGGTGCAAGGGATATCTTCAGCTCCTTCATACAAAGATATGCCAAGGAGGACATTCCCCAATCAGTCATACCAAGACAATGCTATCAAGAATCAAAGATAGACAAATCATCTTCCTCCCCCATAGGGGAAACTTGCCATTGAAGCACCCCTAACCAATTCAACAGCTGGATATCTTGAAATAGAATGTGATTTCTCTTTCTAGCTTGAATTGAACCAAGAAAATGATTCTAATCTCTTCACTGAGGAAGAAGAAGAATTAGCTGGCAAATCCAACATTGGTTTCCTGAATTACCAGGATGAACCTATAAGTGAAGGTAAAGTAGATGAGGGATCATATGCTATGTTCACTCGGTCCAAGAATTAGTTAACCCAACAAGCTAATAAAGAAAGAACAGAGGAGTGACCTCAACTAGCAATTTCAATTGCTAAATGGGGAACCACTCTACCTTTCTAGCTAAAGGACTTGGTCATTGTACGAAAGGTAAGTACATCAAACATCTTTACACCTTCTACTTCAACTTCATAGATCAGTCCTCCCCCTCCCAAAAACCAAAAGGATGAACTCCTATCCTCTGTTTCTAGTCCATTTCAATCATTTGACATAATCGTCCATGTCAAGAAGACCAAAATTTGAATGTTTCAATTTGAATTCTTACAATCCAATCCTGAGCAGTTGGATATGTTAATTTAGTGTGTGAAGAATAAAGCCATCCCTATAGGATAAAATGTTAAAAAGGTAACTCATGATCCCCCAAGGAACATGTCCATTCCAAATAATCTTGTCATTACTCTTCCAACTGCCCCTAGGAAAATAGAGCCTTTCTATGTTTCCCTATTGATAAATGGTTACAAACTGAGCAATTACATCATAGACTCAGGTGCATCTGACAATGTCATGCCTGCCAAGGTGGAAAAATCTCTTGGACTCACACTGACCAAAAATTTTGGGAGATGTTTCTCCATGGAGAACAAACAAGTACCTCTACTGGGATAAATCAAAGATGCCTAATTTGCATTTGTAACATTCCCAGACAAAAGAATCAAGATGACAGTCTTGGTGGCTAATGTTCTAGTCTCATACGGCATTATTTTGGGGCAAATTTTTTTCAAGGATGTTGGTGGAGAATTGAGCATGGACCTGTCTGAAGTGAGGATCCCTATCAAAGGCATCATGCAAAGGTTACTTCTTGAAAAGGAATCAAAATATGTTGTCAATCAGACATCAGCCCCTGAAGCTCAAATTCTGTTTGAATCTTTAGGCATGGGTAATTACTTCTTAACCACATAGGATATTCATGTTTTAGCATATGAAAGTCTTGTAGGTGACGATCCAAGAATCGACTCAGATAAGACATAAGAAGAATTGGTAGGGTGTAGTATAGATGAAAAATAATTCCCCTTCCAAGCAAGGAAAAATCTAAGGAAAGATCAATTTTTGATGATGTTTGGATCCTGGAATTTGATGGTAGTAATTATTCTACCAGCTCAGGGGCTGAGATTGTGTTGATATCTCCTCAATGAGATATTTTTCCTTCTTCATACAAGTTGTAGTTCAACAACACCAACAACACAGTTGAGTATGAATCTTTATTGCTTGGATTGAAGGCTACTAGAGATAAAGGCATTAAACTCATTTATGCTAAAGGAGATGCTAAACTGGTGGTTTTTCAAGTAAGGAACATGTATCAAACCAAAAACAATAGATTATGCCATTACCACAATCTAGTCTGGGATCAAATTGAAAGCTTTGATGCTTTCAACATCTCTGCCATACCCAGGGAATTCAATGATTGAGCTGATGCACTGGTTGTTTTAGCAACTCTCTTAGTTCCTCACCTAGACTTCAAAGAAAATAGGTACACTATCAAATTGGTCTTTGGACCAAGTGTGCCCAATAATGCCAATCATTGGCAAGTGTTCAATGGTGACAACTAAATCATCACCTTTCTGGAGCACAAAGACAACTTCAAATAGCTTCACTTTGAAGGAAGTAAGCTCTAGAAACTTGAATCAACTCTTGAAATGAATTCAGACGTAGGTGAAGAATTCCTACAGTTAAAAGGGAATAAAATTCCCAAAGGACTGGTTTCTCTTGAGAAACTATTTGACAAGCAAGACAAGTTCATCAAATAGTAACAAATGGATTCAAACTCCTCCCAGGGGTTTGATGAGATAAATTTGGGTAGTAAGGAAAATCCCAAGATGGTGAACATTGGGAAGTGCTATACTCTAGAGGAGAAACTCAAATTTACTGACCTACTTCACCATTACATAGATGTTTTGGCATACTCTTATGATGATCTGAAGTCATTCAAGCTTGAGGAAATTCACCATGAAATTCCTCTCAAGGATGATTCAGTGCCTTACAAGCAAAAATACCGATAGTATACTCCAAAGATATTAGGTACTATTTTATCTGAGATACAATAAATGATGAATGCTAGGATAATTTTCCCAGTCCATCATTCCACATGGATTGCCAGCATAGTCCCTGTGAGGAAGAAGAATGGGGAAATTTACATCTATGTAGATTTTAGGAATTTGAATCAGTCATCTTTAAAGGATAACTATCATTTGCCCATCATAGATCAAGTGCTTCAGACAGTGACCAGCTCAAAGATGTTATCAATTCTAGACAACTTCTTCGGATACAATCAAGTTGAAGCTGGTGAAGTAGACCAACACAAGATTGTGTTCACCACACCTTGGGGCACCTTTGCTTATTGAAGAATGCCATTTGGCTTGATAAATGCTAGCACCAATTTCTAAATAGCAATGGACCTTGCTTTTAAAGATGAAAATGGGTAAGTTCATTGTGGTATACCTTGATGACTTGACTATCTTTTCCAAGCATCACTCTGAACGTGTATGCCATTTGCAACAAGTGCTGGAACACTATCGCCAAAATGGCATTTCTCTTAACCCCAGGAAGTTTGTTTTTAAAGTGACAAAAGGGAAGCTTCTTAGACACATTTTATCTTGAGAAGGCATAAAGATGGACTCAAAGAGAGTCAAATCCATTCAGGAACTTACTTTGCCCACAAGTAAGACTATAGTTCATTCTTTATTCAGAGGTGAATTTTTTATGAAGATTCATTCTTGAGTTTGCTGAGAAGACTCGTCATATTGTGGATATGATGAAAGGAAAGGCCACTTTTAGCTCGACTGAAGAAGGCAAATTGGCAATTTGGGATATCAAGATAGCCATTGCCCATGCCCCAATTCTAGTTTGTCCAGACTATACCAAGGATTTCATGATGTACATTTATACTTCTAAGCATACACTTTCAGCGGTTCTGGTTCAATAGAATGAAGGTGTGGAATCTCCCATATCCTTCATGAGCTGTCCTCTTAAAGCTCATGAGCTGAAGTATTCAAACATGGAGAAGCATGCCTATGCGATGGTCAAGGCAGTAAAGGATTTTTGCTTTTGCATTCTAAATTCCCACACTACCACCCTAGTTCCTAATACCATAGTTAAATCAATATTAACTCAACAGGAGTTTGGAACCAAAAGGGGGAATTGGATTGCAAAAATCTAGGAGTTTGATCTAGTTATCAAATTGATGAAGCTGGTATGAGGAAGGGGCCTTTGTCAATTGATTATTGACAATAGACTTGAAGAAGCAAGGCATGAAGAAAAAGAAGTGGAAGACATGCCAAAAATCCTCTTTGTCTCCACCAAAAATGAGTGGTATTCAAGTATTGCTCATTTCCTTACTTATGGTGAGTGTCCTACCCACCTGTCTCATAAAGAAAGGAGGACTGTTAAATTGAAAGCTGCCAATTTTGTCCTCTGGGACAACAGCCTGTACAAGAGGAGCCTTGATAGAGTGTTCCTTCGCTATGTGGACAAGGAATAATAGAACCAACTTTTGAAGTCCTTCCATAATTTGGCCTATGAAGGACATTTTTCTACTCTTATAATTGCCCACAAGATTCTGAGAGCTAGGTATTATTGGCCTACTCTTTTTCAAGATGCATACAAGTGGGTAAGGAAATGTGAACTATGCCAATAGTTTGTTGGAAGACCCAAGTTTGTTGAACCAGAATAGTTTGTTGGAACAACACCAATGAAATCAATTCCCCATTGTTGAAATGGCTCTTCTATCATCACTAGCAAAATCAAAATCTTCTCTTCCATTTTCAAAAATTGTTCTAAGCATTCAAATTCTTCATTATTCAAGATTTTTCAGGCTTGAATCTATGGACTCTGTAGGTTCATTTCTATGGTCTCTGCAAATTAAAATCTATAGGCTCTGTAGATTCAAATCTATAGACTCTATAGGAAAGAAACAAGCTCTCAACACTTAAGCATTTTTCAAGGTTGGTTCAATGCTTCAGTTCAAGTAAAAAGGTTCAAAGGTTCAATGTGGACAGTTCAAAAGTTTAATGTGGTTTGGTTCAAAGCATTTAGTTCTGTTGTTGGTTCAATCGGTCGGTTAAAAGGAGTACCCTAAAGCTTGAAAGACAAAATACCCTTTTAGAGGGCAGTAAGTAAAAGTGGCAGAACATGCCACATGTCCTTTTATAACTCAATGGAGCTTGAAAAGTGTCTGCATCCATGTTTTGAGCTTCTTATAAGTTTCAAAGCTTCTTTCAATAAGATTATCTTAGAAGTCTGTAGAAGCCACCAAGTGGCAACTATGGAAGATTTTAATATGTTTTTCTAAATGCAGTGGAATGTGCCATGTGTCCCTTGTAAAGCTTAGTGGAACTTGCCAAGTGTCAATGTCCACAGTTTCTTTCTTTTGTTTCATTATTGAGTAAGGACTGTGGTGGGCCCCGAATGAGTTGCTAAAGTAAGTGGAGCATGCCAAGTGTCATCGTCCATGTGAATCCAAATGAGTCCCAAATGTTCCTATAGTGTTTCTAAAAACTTAGCAGAAGCTACCAAGGGTCATCCATCGAGACCCATTATAATTTGTTTCTAAGTTGAGCAAAAGTTGCCACATGTCCCTAGTAAAGCTCAGTGGAACCCACCAAGTGTCAACATCCGTAGTTTCTTCCTTTTGTTTCATTATTGAGTAAGGACTATGGTGGGCCCCAGATGAGTTGTTAAAGTAAGTGGATTGTGCCAAGTGTCATCATCTGCATGAATTCAAAGGAGTCCTAAATGTTTTTATAGTGTTTATAAAAGCTCAGCAAAAGTTGCCACATGTCATCTTATGAAAGACTCTCAAAAGGTATCTAAAGCTTCTATAAGTTAAGTGAAACATGCCATGTGTCTTATTTTAACTTAGTGGAGTGTGACAAGTGTCTGCATCTACGTTCCCCTTTTGAAGCTGCTCAGGCAAGAAGTATTGTGGGTCCCATTTTCCATAAGTTGATAAAGTTTCAAAGTAGTAGAGTATGACAGATGTCAAGGGCAGAGCATTCCCAATACAAAGATAGCCTCAAGCAAAGAAAAAAGTAGTGACAGATGATTCCAAAGGCAAGTTCAAAGAAGTGATAGAATAGGGAAGTGATGAATTTTCATAAATTCAATATGGTTCAAATGAAGTAGTGACTGATGACGTCCCCATAGACATCAAATTTGAGGTGATGGGATATCTATTAAAATTCAAATACGACACAGACCCTATGAATAAATTCAACAACTAGCCAAAGGGATAGCTTGAGAGCTCAAATCACACAGAAAGGATGAAATATAGCAAGGAAAGGGGGAACAATGGAGAGAGATCAAAAATATCTGTGCATGGGATATGTTTCTAGAAGGTGAAGCAGTCCACTAGGTGGACATCAGAGAGCACAAATATTCAATGGCACGACTTGTTTTTTTGCATTGGGTAAAATGAATGAACAGCTATGCACACATCAAGAAACACATGAGGTGACCCATATTTAAGATTGACACATGATTCCATCATAGCCCATGGATAGAATTTAAAATGCATTGAAGGCATTGAATGCATCATAAGCCATTTTTGTGAAACAAAGTGCCTAAGTCTTTCTTGGAGAACTATATATTGGATTCTCTCTTATTGTTTTAGAAGAGATCTCTCTCTGTTATCAAAAACAAAAACTCTGCCCAAATTGAAAGACATTACTGAGACTTTGAGCTCAGATTGTTGATCATATTTCGTTATTTGAATAAGAAAACAAGTGACTTTTCAGACTTTGTGATGGAATAGCTTGGTTGTTGGGGAAATTGTTCTTATGTCTGTTTCCTTAATACGTTTTTTATCCATTTAATTAAATAAGTAGAATAAGTGAAAATAATCGAAAAGGTGTCCTGAAGCCAACTGTGGAGAGACTTTGTGCCCCCATAATTGCCTTTAGTGTGTTTTCTTTTTATTCCTATGTAAAGGATCTTGGGATGACTTTGTGCCCTCATTATCCTTCATATTCTATTTCTATGTAAAGGACCTTGGGATGACTTTGTGCCCTCATTGTCCTTCGTATCTCACTCTTGGGCAATTGAGGTGGAGACTTTGTGCTACATCTCAGTCTACTAGTTACTATGCCTTTGGTTACCAGTTACTTGTCACTATCTGAAAGAACTCCTGTTATTTCCTGCAAGATCACTTTTGAAAGAAGAGAAGTGCCTTCAGTGTTTTCACCAAGATTTTCTCCTCTATTTGTTAACATCATCTCTAAAAAAAGAGAGATGGATGGTTTATCCTACCCCTGAGTGTTATTTTCTGCTTATATATATAGTATATAGCTCCTGTATATTTATAGGGAACCTCCCTTTGATGAGAGGAGAGATTTTTCCCCTTTTGATGTAGTAAACCTACACATCTAGCCAACCAATCTCCCTATGCTATGGTTGAAGATACCTATTTTTCTCATCAGTTACTTGGTGACAAAATATTCACCCAATAGATTTGTCACAAATGAGTGTTTCAGTAATAACATTTTAGTTTTGGTTCAAAATTGGTTACAAAATATCAACTTTAAACATATTATGATCCTCATAAGATGGTTCTTGAAGATGTAATTTTTATTTTTTTTGTTCAAATATCGACACAAAATTTATAAATTGGAGAGCATTTGGTTTAACAAGAACAATGGTTTGTGGTTGAATAATGGGCTCTAGAAACATTAGACTATTGAAGAAGAGATAAAAAATAATTGGTTCATAAAATGAATGTTCTTTAATAATAGGTTCATCAAAAACTAATGATGGGCTAAGAATGGTAATGACTAGATGCTTCGTTATTTGGTTTCTCATACAAATCAAAGGAGGAATTCCTTAAATGGTATCCTTTATATGAGCTTGATTTTAGATCTTGATTATTTACATGAGCTTGATTATGGAGCTTGATTGTTTACACATTCAAATTGAAAGAGATAGAGGATATCCTAAAATGTTAACCTTCATGTGTTGTGGAGCCTGCTTGCTCACACAAACTAGAGGATAATAGCCCAAAATGGTAACAATAGGATACTTCTTAGTTTGGTTACTTGTGCAAACCAAAGTAGGAGGTCCTAAAATGGTAACCTTCACATATTGTAGAGATTTCTTACTTGCACAAGTTGAAGGGGAAGGATGAGGATGGTATACGACAACTAACATGAATGCGATTAATTTTTAATTATTAGGCTCAAAGAGGGAAACATCCTCAAACAAGATGGATCACTTTTTTTCATCATAAATATTATATACCTTACAATTAAGGTCATAAGAAACCCTATTGTAAGTGTACCTTAGTGTCATTATTTTAAAAGAGTGTTCTCAAAGTTTGACAAGATTTGAATAATGTTTTGTAAATGTTTAAACATGACATGATTTTTGATCCTTTTCTTTCAAAAAATGATTAAGGTACCAAAGAGACTATAAAAAGAGGGTGACTTGGAACCACACACAATTATAAAAATGAATTCAAAAATTTAATCAAATTTTGGTAAAGTTGAAATCGTATATATTGGAAGAGGGTATGATAACTCAAAAATTCAAGGTGAAAACTACTACACCAAAGCCTAGATTATTGTGATATTTCAATACCATAAAATCTAGTTTAACTTTGATGAGTTGCTACTAGAAAATAAGAAGAAGATAATGCGAACTAAGAAACTCATGATGTGAAAATATGTAAGAATTCTTAATTATAAAACTAAAACCAAATGGATAGCACAATGTTGCCACATAGTGATAGTGGGGATAGTATTAAATGTGTTCTAGAACTTAAAGTGCGAGCAATGCACAAGATTATTTAAGTCCACCAAGATGAAAATTATGATGATGAGTCTACAGAATGGCCCTTAATTCAAAAAAAAAAATGAACCTAAGTTAAAACAAGTTTCATGTGTAAATGGTGAACCCATTTTAACACATCAACCCTTAGAACTTAGAAAGGTTCAATTTTGAATGTGAATTATCAATGAAGGACTTAAGAAAATTAAGAAAATGATTTAGACTCAAATGGGTATCATAACTATACCAATTAGACCAATGATGACATAATGTTTATGATGATAAAATTGGATAAGAAAAAGATTGATTTTCACTTAGACAACGTAATTCCTCCTTGTTCAATAAATTTGGGGATAATGTGTTTTAGTTTATAATGTTTATGTTAATAGTCAATTTTAACCCAAAAAAAAATACCAAGTAATCTAAGGTAAATAAAAATCAACTAACTAATCATCTTAAATCCTAAAATGAAAAGGTATGGTAAATTGGGGTTAACTAAACAAATTATTTTTTAAACATTCTAGATGGATCAATTGCACAAGACTTTCACATCCAATGTGTCAAAAAAAGATCATGTATTTTGGGTCTATGGCACTTGGCATGTTTCAAAAATGTCTTGCCCTTTTTTTAACCACTACATCCATTATGTGCTCAGTGTAGTACAATGTCCAATGTGCTCATATGTCCCAAGCTTAGCTTGAGTGTTAAGAGGTGGTTTAACCGCTCAAACCTCTGATCCCAATGGGGTGATCCCAATTTATATACCCCCATAAAGAGGAGTTGAAGACAATTCCAAGATATGAATTATTAGGTTATGGCTTCCCTAAATAACTCATGGAGGTAATGAAGTTCCCCTCACAAGCCAAGATGCATGAAATAATAAAAAGACTTTATGGAGACCTCAAGATCACCCAATAATATTGTGAATTTTTCATGAGAGATTTAAATTATATTCTTTCTATGCCTTGGACTAGGCTAAAAGTTTGATGAGATTACACTTTTGATCCTAAAATTTCCTTAAAGGGGACAGATGGGAGAGCATACACACATATCTCTTTTCACTAAAACACACAATCAACAAGCAAGTTTACAAATAATTGAAGTGAGGATAATTTCATTGCACCAAATTAAAAGTGTTTGATTAGATTCGTTACTAGCCCCTTGGCTTTAAGATGTGAAAATGGAAATAAGTACAAATAACCCAAAAAGAAGTTAGCTCTTTTGATCCCAAAAGTTCCCTAAAGGAGATAGATGGAAGAGCATACACGCACAACTCCGTATTTACTCAAACAAGTTTAGACTAAATAAATAATGAAAACAACTTGCAAAAAATTTTAAGTGTATTCAATTTTATATCACTAAATGAAATGTGGTGGTGTTATTTTATCCCCTTGGATTTAATTTGTAAAATTTTAAATAATAATTAAAAATTTCAACACAAACATGGAAATTTTCCTCTTTAAACCCAAAGTGAAAATGCCTAATCTTTTTAGAACAACCAAAAAGAAGTGTGAAAGTACTAATTCATATTATTTAGAACTTATTGAAATAAATCTTATAATAAAATGGTCAACACTTCTTTTAACTTTGAAGCATTTTTCTAAGTGAAACAAATAACTTTACAAATTGAGCTCTCGAGTTGGATTGGGTTACATAGTCGAGTCGAGTTGGCATCCAAGTCAAGTTAGCTTTCAAGTCAGGCTGGAAACCAAGTTGAGTTGGCAACCAAGTTGGGTTGGAATAATTTAGATAGGATTACAAATAAATTTAGTCAAACATTAATCAAGAAATCATGAAAAATTCATTAAAGACATAACAAAACTTAGCCTATCTATTCATATCAAGTTTGTTAATGATAATGAAAGACATATGAAAGAAATAAAGAAACTATACCTTCCTAAGTGAATCTAGCATACAAGAGAGGCTCATAAGCATGTTATCCCCTTGATCAAGAGCTCTTGTCTTTATCAATAATGGTGGCTAAACTCCTCTAATGCCTTAAGAATTCTTTGCATAACCTAAGGTCAAAGTAGATGAAATCTCTAATCTAGCTAATGAAACACAATGATCAACATAAAGGGTTATGTAGATAATAGAGCATTATAAGATTACACAAATAAAGCCTAAAAATGATGTTCATTGCTCTTCTATTTATGGATTTTTAAAATGGTTTAGGATCAACCATGACCATCCATCTTAATATTGAGATGTGTGGAGATGGATTAATCTAATATTTGGATTCACATCCATAAATATTCTCATAATTATTTAGGATGAAGAGGTATGAGAGGCATTAAAGAGGCATGGGAGACCCATAATCTTGATATTTTATGCATTTATGGCTGATGGATGCCACTCCATAGATGATGTCACTAGGTGATGTAGTTAGTAGAAATCAATTTTCAAAAATAAATATTCAATAACTTTCATGGAAAATTCATTTAATCTCTTTATTTGGATTAATTATCCTTAAACAAAGTTAATCAAAATTTATGAAATTATTTGAAAATTGTCCCTCAATTAATCAAAATGGTCATAAAGTCATATTATTGGGTCATAATTTGACTTAGGAAGAATTAGAAGGCAATTTTAGATGTATTGGAACCATATTCCCATTTAGGATGTTTCCAAAAAAAATAACAAAGGTACATGATGTGTACTAATGAATTAGAAGAAAAGAGTGATCTAGAGCACAAAAAGGTGAAATCATCATTTTGACTCAAAATGATTTGATCAAAGTTAGGTATCTCATTAAATGCATTTCCCCATTTAGGGATACATTGACCTAAATCAACACTTTTAAATGATAATTTTAAACCATTTAGGGTGTTTTAATTATTTTGACCTAAAATGTGCATTTGAGTGCAATTTGAGTAAGATTGAAAATTTCAACATAAATGGTGTTAGTAATTTGATGTCTATAATTTACCCCTATTTGAGAAGGCATAGTGAGACATTTAGGAGAAACAAAATATTTTCAAAAAAAAGAGTTGTCAAGAATAAATTATAAATGCCCCATGATGCCCCCTTGAGAGGACATACTAAGATGAAAGAGAATGATGGACCCTAAAAAAGAGAGGGACAATGAGAGACTAAACCATGGCATAGATCACATACACATGAGCTAATGCTTGCATGCATGGTTACCATCAATGATCAAAATATAATTAGAGATTTAATGTGCCCCAAATATGGGGGGAATGGGAAGGATTGAATCCAAACATGTAATGGACACACTTGAAACACACCCAATTTGAGAGTGAAAGTTCCATACTTATGACATTGATCAATCCTAAGATAAGTTTCACACTAAAATATTTACGTCATGGGTATTATCATGGAGAGATTGGAGTTAGATGAAAATGAGAACATGGTCCCCAAAAAGATGATAATAAGAAGTGCCTTAATAGAGCAGATTCGATAATGATAAGACATTTGTGCCCCAATAGGTCTAATTTTGATCACTGATAAAGAATAAATAATGGTTTTCCCTTGTAGGACTGATTTGATTTAGATGTTGTTTAGATGTTGTGCCCCAGGATGGGCGATTGGCAAGCAAAATAGATCAAATAAATAACCTATTGCATAGATTAAAATGAGTGGGTGAAATGTAAATGTGATGGAAGAATGGCTTAGAAAGCCACAAGAAACCAATCATACAAGAATGCATAAAGTGATGAGAGAGATGAAAAAAATAAAGGAGTTGGCTGAGCTAACTCTAGATGTGCTAGACAAGTGGATGTTGCCTACATAGTTCCATGGACTCATGTTCCAATATAAACTTTAGGCCAATGTATTTCACCTAAGTTTGGGAGAGAATGGAATGAGGGATGATGAAAACTAACCAAGAATTGATTAGACTCATAATGTATGTGAAGAGATGCATGTTTAATCATAGAGTTGAGTGCTAAAATGCATGATGCCTAGATGCATATTTTCATATTATGAGTCTAGATTATGCATATTATTTTTGAGAACTATTCATCAAAAAAGTGTTGATGTTAATAATTTGAAACTTTAGCACAAATTACATGTTATCAAAAAATAAACTAGGAATCATAAGTATGAATAACTTAGAATGACATAATATTCTAATTGTGCTGAGCCAATTCAAATGTGAATACCTAGAACTAAGAATAATAGTAAAATAATGACCAAAACCAAAGTTATAGCTATTTACATTTAAACAAATAAGAAAAGATAAAGAAAAAGATAAATATTATCACTTGGATTTTCACCCTTCGAGGAGATGCAAAGGTCTCCTCATCTAAGTGGCAAAATAGAATCACCTCTAGGCTTGTGGGTAGCCTCAAGAATGAGGTGAATCTATAGATAGGGCTAGCTCCCTTGATGTACCACTTTGGATTGTAACTATTACTAAATTTGGGGGTAAGGATAATTGAAATAAAAATAATTTAAGGGAGGTAATAAACCAAATATCATGATGACATCCAACCATATGCATGTTAAACTTGAAATCAAAGGACAAACTAAAAATATACTTCTTTAATCTTCATCTTCTTACATCAATGTTACATTATGAGGTTATGGATGAATGTGAAAAGATATGAGGAGTAATAAGAGTCCAATGAGGGAAAGAATGAATATGATAAATCATTTAAAACATGAACATCTCCTAGAACACTTCACATGCCCTATAAGAAGAGGCTAGAAATAGATGAAAGAATGGAATAACATGCTAAAGAATCCATAGTTTTCACTAAGCAAGATTCATCCTCCAATTGAACACACTAATAAAATTAATACATTAGGTAATAATAAGTTGTATTATTTATTAAAATTTATACATTTGAGCATGTATTTTCCATACTCAGGTGGAGCATTCAATACAATGCCAAAATGGCTAGTTCTTATAGAACTTGAGAGAGAAAAGACATGAGCGAAGCCCAAAGGTCAAAAATACAGTTTTAAAGATGATAAAATCAGTTATTTGTGCATGATAAGGTGATCTGGGATGAAAAATTAAATTTCATAAGCTACAAGTGTCAATCCAAGTCATAAACTTCATGAAAAGTGGTAAGAAACTCCCCATCATGGCTCAAAAAAATTGCCTACATGATTATCCCTATTTAAATTCCTTATAAATAATTAGGACCAGGTAAAATGATTGGAATGAAGGGTAAGGCCATCATAAATTCCTTTCCATGCATTTTTTTGAGGCTTGGTCATTTGGAATCACTTGGAAAAGACAAATCATCATCTGTTATCTAGAAAACTACTCTTTCATGCACCCTACACACTTGACTTCCAAAAAGAGGTCATTTGCTCATAAAAATACATAAAAGTAAGTAAATTACATGTTTCAACACCATAAATGTATCTATAAGCATCAATGACACCTTGAAATGAGATAACTTGAAGTTTTCCACCTTTCTCACTAGCTTGTCCAATAGGTGAGCTTTGACTGGCTTAAAAGAGAGCTATTTTTAGAACCTTTAAGAGTTATTATGAAGAATTAAATGAATATTGGGAGTTATTACAAGTATATATATTCATAATTTTTTTTTTCATGATAAAAATCCTCCTGAATCTTGTACAACACAAAACATGGTAAAACATAGCCTATTTTCACCCCATCCATACTAGTTCATACAACTAGTTGGCATGTGAGGCCTTAAATGAGTCCTCTGTAAGGTAAAATATTTTTCATGAGAAAAATATGACATTATATCATATTTATATCTCCATTTCCATCATCAAGTCTCTGCAAAGGTTTAACAAGGGTTTTAGGTCTTTTTGCCCTTTTAAGCTTCATTCATAAAAGTCTAACATCCAAGTTGCCAATCAATTCCACAAAATATTTTTCAAGATCATACTTAACATCCTTAAACTTATTATATTCCCATGCAAGGCATCATGAAATATATGAGTGTTGAAACTTGACCTATCAAGTTCTTTTTCCTCTTTACTACATGTCTAAATGGGTTTTGAACCAAAAATGGATTTCAAGGCTTCTCCTAAAGGGTAAAATATTGAAAAAACCTATTGTGACCTAATTAATATGGTCCAATATGTTTCAAAATGTGTCTAATTCTAAAATTATGAATGACCTCCTCTTTGGGCATTCGACCTCATCCTTTCTTAGTAGGCTTGCTTGTGCTCTTGAGCCCAAAATGACTTTTTATGGCTTTTTTTGCTTCCTAGTATCTCAAACAAATTCATAGTGACCATTTAGACATGTTCCAATTCAGTATAAATCACATTTGGATCCAAAAGTGAAGGTGACCTCCTGGTTGAACTCTAGGCATAACCATGCTTCATGGGCCTATCTGCAACTCTGGAGGTTTTGTTCACACTATTTGGTTTATTTCATATATGCTTGGTCTCCAATGTTGATATGTATGTTTTTAAAATTATCCCACCTTCCTGATAGTTTCTAACAACTTTTGGATCATCCTTCACCTCTCATACCTCAAAACTATCAATGTATGCATGAGGGGAAGTACCCCCTATTTGAGATAAAATAGGATGTACCTACCCTATTTTATTAGTATATATGAATAATTTATGATCCCCTTAAAGTTGTGAGGATTCCTTACACAAAAATTCAGCTCTTGATTCAATGAATAGATCCTCCAAGAACACTCAACACCAATTTATACCTATTGGGTAAGATTGTGGGCAGGGTTTCAAGATAATGGATTGTGTTTGGCCTTTGAAAGGTTCTTTTCTCTACTTATTCTCCATAATTATGGTTTTAATAGGTTGTTTTATTTGTATGAATATTCCTTAACCTCCATTCATACTCCAAACCCTCATAAGACTCTCACATATCTTGATTTAGTCAATATTGATTATAACCTGTTAGTTGTATCCCTATTTTAGAAGTCACTCAAAAGTGTGTGTATATGTATTAGGATTAAAAATAGGGTCTAAAAATCCCCTTTATCTATTTGAATCATTTAATACCTATTTGTATTCATACTTATGCAATATAAGTACCAAAACCTTACTCTCTTAGCTGACTGTATGTCTGACTATATTTTATCTTTGGAGAAGGGACACCTATAGCTTATTTACATGGGTGAGGCCCAATATAATTATTAAAAACTCTTGAGAGTTACCTTGAGTCACCTATTACTTTATTGGATCCATTGGATACTTTTTTGAACTTAGACCATCACTTTGGACTGTATTCTAACTTATTATTTTGTCTCAATCAATTATAATGGTTGTAGGTGCCCTTTTTGCCTTAGAAGGGAAATAAACTATAGGTTTCAAACGTGTTTTAGATTGATAAATAATATAACAACATTCTCTAAGTTTAATTTAACCATAGTGTCCCTATTTGTTTCATTTTCTTCACTTTTTCTATGCCAAACCTCACTAAATAGAGTCCCTTTTTGCTTATTGTTTCTCACAGTCACCTAAGGTGGATATAAGTGAGTTTATATAGTTTAGGTTTGAAAAAAATATACAATAATTTATTGAGTGTTTTAGGTCCCTTTTTAATCATATAAATCATCTCTCACCAAGTTTATATCCTTTTAGCACCAAAAATACTTTATTCCTAATTCACTACGTCTACACCTTGCTTATCTGACCTGTAGGTGACCATTAGCTCTTTCAACTTGGTCATGATACATTTAGTAAATATATTTAACCTATATTTATGTTTTTATTCCACTTATATGTCCTTAAAAAAAAACCATCATGTCTAGGTCTCTATCTATTTGCAATTGTAGTTGAGTGTTTAGTGGTTTGTACGGACTATGTGTGCACATGAGGGTTTAGGACATAGTATATCTAAATATTTATGATTACCTTTTGAAAATTTATAATCCTTATTAACTCATAAAAACAACTCCAACTCTAATATATATGCCTTAAATGATCTTTTTGGGAGTGAGGTCAATTAAGGTCCCAACTATGTAGATACTATTGCTTGGGTTTAGTGCATTTGTAAGCAACTTTAGGTCTTCAAAAGTCCACCCTCCACTTGTAATTTTAACTCAAAAATTTTTATAACTCTTTTTCATGATAAAGGATACAAATATTACCTACCTATATTCTTTAAACCTTTACAAAACCCTGTCATATGAATCCACCAAAATGACCCTAGGCCTCTATTTTGCTAATTCAAGGAAACAAGGGCCTGAAATAGTCTTGTGTTTTGAAATCATATTCAATTTAATTTTCCAATATTTAAATATAAAAATATGTTTTTAATGCTCCTTCAATCAAATATTACTTCAAACAAATTCCTACCACTTGCTTCAAACCTCTACATGGGTGCTTAACTCTCCATCAGGTTGCCTATAGGTGCAAACATGGGATGTATGTTGGAAGTATTTTCAAGAATGAATAATGTGAATTGATTTGAACTTTAATGAATTATATTTCCCTAAAAATTTTAAAAATTCATTATAAAAAATTTAAATACTTTATTCCAACTCAACATTCACTTTTTCAACATGACCAGTTCTGTAAGGGAACCTGTAGGTGGATGTTGGACTGTGTGTAGATAGTGAGTATAAAGTAGAGAAAAAAGGTGGATAAAGGGCCTCATAGGTATCTCAAAATTATTTTAAACTCTTAAAATTCATTATTTATATCATTGAAACCTTTTAAAAAGTTCTAACACCCTCCTTATAATATGAACACTTCATTTGTGGGACCTACACATTCTCATCAATGGTTGCTAGAGTGTGAATATTTCTTATTACTATAAATTCATGAAAAATACCTTGAGGAATGAAGCTTGGAAGGTTAATGGAAACAATATTATCTTTAAAAAATGATGAGGACATATTTTTTACCTTGGAATCAATACCAAATCATGAAGACTCTATAAATGATGCAAACCTACCTGTTATCTTCAATTGAGACCAGTCTATAAATTTGGGATAATTTTCTCACAAAAACACCTTGAAAATTTAAAAAAATAATTAATAACATATAATTAGGAAGATAACATCATATGGAACCAAGCTTAGCAATTGGTTCTTATGAAATTATCCAAACCAAGTTAAAACCCACATGTTACTCAGATTACTAGGCAGATTTAGAAGGTTAACTTCTTAGGGATGGTTCATAAAGCTTAGGAAAACATTCCTATAAAAAAAAATTAAATGAAATCTAAATATTTATAAAATATACCCCTAATATAATTTTTATTAAAACCCCTTATGCTGACCATACCAAGTACAAACTTGTAAGTCACTTTTGCTTGCCAAGAAGGGTTGAAAAGGAGTAGAATGGTTTTGAGAAATAAATGGAATTTCAAGATTAAAAAAATGTGGAACTAATCTTGGGGAATTTTAATAGGCACTACCTAACCATTTTTCACAAGTCACACTCCCAAGAAGGTCATACAAGTGCCAAAATCCTCTTTTCCTCATGAAGACTACCCTTTCTTTTGCATAACCTACCATATTTTAGTTATGTCAGTTATCTAAGACTTATAGGGACACATGAGACATGAAATCACATTTTTCAACCTTCAAATTTCCAAAAAAACTTGTATAAAGCATTAAATGCACCTTTTTGACCCCTAAAATGATAAATGGATACAAAAACTAATTGACCAAATACAATATAACATTAATTGACATCAATTTAGCTATAATACACCCCATGACACTCATATTACACCACTTATAGACCTATAAAGTCAATTTTTTACCTATAGGTGCCCCAATTTGACTTAAAAGTCAAATTTGGTCTACAAATTGGTGTGACTCATAGGGGTAGTATGCCTGCTATACTAACTAGACTAGTAGCCTTATCAATCCATTGGGATTAGGATTAAAATGAAGTCTGACACAAAAAAAAAGTTTTGACCATTGACTGTAAACCTTGATCAATACAAGACCAATGACTACCTCAATGACAAAAATCACAAGAAACACACCAAGCAAGCAAGCAAACAAACATGTGCTCAAAGCACTTAGGAGAAGCAAAAATAAAATATTATATACAATTAACAATCAATAATACCTCCATATTATATCAAAGGGAAAGTTTGAATCATCACCTTATTCATGACATGGAGCATGGTGCAAAGCATGTTTCTCCTTGGATTAGATGTTTTATGGATTAGACCTATTCCTTGGCACTTCAATTACCATGCTCTCAAGCAGACCAAATTTAAATAGGTTTGAAATGTAAAAGTATTCCTCTTGCATCCAAACATATTCAACCTTGTTATGTTGATCCTCAATTCCAACTTCAAATGATGATTCAACAAGGCATACCTTCTTGTCTCCCATAGTGCTTTCAATAAGATTGGGCTTCTTCTTAGCTACAAGTTCTTCTAGTTCATTATGGAACCTTGTAAATTATATCCAATCTTGATCATTGTCCTCCATGGAATATTCCTTATTGACCTTTTCATTCACTTGACCCTCAACTTGGAAAATCTCTTTTATCTCTTTAAAGAGATCCATTTACAGCTACCAATCATCCTTGTCAACAACTTATTATATACTAGCATTACTAGGTGACTTCATGATAGCAAGTTCTTGACCAGTAGAAAGAGATTCCTCTTTATGTTTGGTTGAACACTCAATATCAAGGTTATACTCATCAATAATATTATTATTAGGTGTGAAATATTTTGGATAAGGATAAGCTTCACACAACCCATCAAAATACTTACAAATAGCTTTAAACTTCTTCCATAAATATTCTTCTTCATGGATTTTATCTTCAATAACTATTTCCTCTATCTTAGTCTCGTGAAGCTCTCTTAAGACTACCACTTCTTAAGGGATGACTTGAATTTCATCAGTGATAGTACATTCTACTTAATTTTTGAGATGGTCATCTATAACCTTTTGATCAGTTGTAGAGTCTTCTTCAAGGGTTGTAAGATCCTCCATCTCTTTCTCCTTCATGGTAATGCCAATACTAGGCATCTTAAAATTATGAGACCTAACCCAATGAAGCTACAAAGGAGGTAGGTTTTATTTAAGCAAGAGTTATCTTTCCTTATCAACTATCTGATCTTCCTTAGGTTCCCATACCATAGGTCCATCAAGGAAAAGAGTGATAGCGTGAGGACAAGATGAGCTAGTTGGTGGAGGTGGCACATAGAACTCAAAATTTGCTTGAGGGTGAAGTGTAGGGGATTCTTCATGGACACACATCCCTTCAAATATAGAGACATTAGCTAGTGGATTGTCCTTTTTTTCACCAAAGGAAGTCCCTATGGTGATTTCTTCCTCATAATCACTCATAAGAGCCTCTTGGTCAACCATGAATTGAATTTCTTCTTCTTTAATTTCTTCTCTCAAGATAAGTTCCTCTTTGAGAAGGAAAGGTTGATGGATAGGCTCATGTATTTGAGGTGAAGGAGCTGGAGTATGATATGTAGTTTAAGGTGATGGAGTTGGATATGGATTTTGGGATGAAGGATCATGCTTATAAATGGGTTTGGAAAAGAGGAAAGCACTAATGAGCTCATATGGAAGTCAATTCTTAGGTTGATTAGGAGGAATAACATCTATATGAGTAGGAGGTACATATTTACACTGTTAATTTTGTGTACAATCCATGAAAAAATTTGTTTTCATATGACAAGACTCATATGAATGCTCTTGAAGCTGATAGACATGTGTCTCTTGATAGGTTCCTTGGAAGCTATTTTCATAGGGTTGTCTAATAACATGGTGTCCATATGGAGAATAAAATGAAGGACTATATGATTGTCATGGCTCATAGGACTATTGAATAATAAAATGTTGTTCATAATAAGAATAATTTTAGGATTGATACACTTCATGACAAGGCTGATTATAGTCACACCAAGGTTCATTAAGAACTTTTTCATATGATGGGGAATGGTACAAGCTTGGAAGGTTTCACCAACTTGTAGAGAACAAAACTCAAAACCAAATTCAACCCTAAAACCCCATCAAAATCAAGAACACAAAGAAAACATGTTACCATCAATCTTCAAAGGATAACTTAGAATACTTGACCAAATGATACAACTTCAAAGTTACCATTGATGCTTTGATAGATGCCTCCAAAGGCTGATTATTGAGAGACAAAACCAAAAATCTCTCAACTTCTTGGACCAAGAGTCCCACTAGGCATGCTAAAAACTATTGTCACTTGTATTTTCACCCTCTGAGGAAATGGAAAATCTCTCCACATCCAAGTGGCACAATGGAATCACCTCTAGTCTTGTGGGAAGATTAGAGAATGAGGTGAATCTCTACATAGGGCTAACTCCCTTGATGTAACACTTTGTATTACAACTATTACTAAACTTGTGGGTTAAAAGGGAGAGGGATAACTAAAATCAAACTAATATAAAGGAGGTGATACACAAAATAACATGATGAAATCCAACCGTATGCATGTTACACTTGAAATTAAAGGAAAACTAAAAATACATTTCTCCAATCTTTATCTTCCTACATCAATGTTACATTGTGAGGTTATGGATGAATATGAAAAGATATGAGGACTATAAAAGATGCCTATGAGGGAACTAATGAATATGATAACTCACTTAAACCATGAACATATCTTAGAACACTTCACATGCCCTGAAAAAAGAGGTTGAAAATAGGTGAAATAATAAAACAACATGCTAAGGAATCCATAGTTTTCACTAAGAAAAATTCGTCCTCCAATTGAACACACTAATAATATTCATAGAGGAGGTAACAATAAGTTTTATTATTTATAAAAATGTATACATTTTATCAAGTCTTCACCATACTCAGGTGGAGCATTCAATACAAAGCAAAAATGGCTAGTTCTTATAGAACTTGAGAGAGATAAGAGAAGAGAAACGTCCAAGGGTCACAAGGATAATTTTAAAGATATAAAAATCAATTATTTGTGAATGAGAAGATAATTTGGGATGAACCATGCAATTTTAGGAGATACAAGTGTCAATCCAAGTCATAAAATTCATGAAAAGTGGCTACAAACTCCCCATTCTAGTTCAAAAAATTGCTTGCATGATTAGCCCTATTTGAATGAATTTTAGGTAATTATGACTATTTCTAATGATTTTAATGAAGTTTAAGGACATAATACATGCCTATCCATTTATTTTTTGTAGGATTGGTCATCTAGAATCACTTGGAAAAGATAAATCATCATCTACTATCCAAAAAACTACTCTTCCATGGACCCTACATAATTGACCTAAAAAAAAAGATCAGTTGCTCATAAAAATCCATAAAATGTAGTTAATGACATGTTTAAAGACCCTAAATGGCTCTAGAAGCATCAGGGACACCTTAAAATGAGCTTAGTTAATGTTTTTCACCTTTCTCACTAGCTTGTCTAATAAGCCAATTTTGATTGGCTGAAAGGAGAGCTATTGTTTGAACCCTTTTGGGTTTTTATGAAGAATTAAATGAATATTTGGAGTTTAATATAAGTATATATATTCCTCCCAAAGTATTTTTCATGATCAAACTCCTCTTGTAGCCTACATAACACAAAAAAATGTCAAACATAGCTTATTTTTCACTCCATCTGTACAAGTCTATAAATATAGTTAGAATATGAGGGAGATTTAATGAGTAATATATAATTTACAATAGGTTTCATGATCAAAATATTCCATTAGGTCAGATTTTTATCTCCATTTCTATCATCAGTTCTTTATAAGGGTTTAACAAGGGTTTTAGGCCTTTTTGCCCTCTTAAGCTTCATTCATAAAAGTCTAACGTCCAAGTTGTAAAACAATTCCACAAAAGAATTTTTAAATAACATTCTTAAAATCATTTAACTTCTCAGATTCCCATGTAAAGAATCATGAAAGATATCAGTGTTGAAATTTGACCTATCAAGTTCTTTTTCATTTTTCCTACAAGTCTGAGTGGGGTTTGAGCCACAAATGGCTTTCTCAGGGATTCTCCTATAGGGTAAAAGATTTAACACACCTATATTTACCTAATTAATGTGTTACAATATGTTTAAATTTTTTTCTAAGTCTAAAATTATGACTGACCTCCTCTTTGGGCATTAGGTCTAGTCCTTGCCTAGTAGGCTTGCTTGCACTCTTGAGCCCAAAATGACTTCTAATAGATTTATTTTAATCATATTAGCTTAAAAACATTCATAGTGACCTATTATAAATATTACAATTTAATATAATTTAATACCTATTTGTATTCATACTTACGCAATATAAGTACCAAAATCTTACTCTCTTAGTTGACTTTACTGTATTTTAGCTTTAGAAAAGGGACACTTATAGCTTATTTGCATGGGTAAAGCACAAGATGATGATTAAAATATCTTGATAGTTCCCTTGAATCACCTATTACCTGATTTGATCCATTGGATACTTTTATGAGCTTAGAACATCACCTTTGACTATATTTAAACTTGTTTTATCTCAGTCAATTGTAATGGAGGTAGGTTCCTTTTTTGCCTTGGAGGGGAAATAAAATGTAGGTTTAAAGTGTGTTTTATATTTATAAATCATCTAAAAAAATTATTTTAGTTTAATTTAGCCATATTTTCCCTATTTTTATCATTTTTTTCACTTTGTCTATGCCAAACCTCACCAAACATAGTTCCTTTTTGCTTACTATTTTTCACAGTCACCTAAGGTGGCTGTAGGTGATTTTGTATATTTTAGGTTTGAAAAAAATATACAAGACTTTATTGGGTGTTATTATGTCCCTTTTAAATCATATAAATCATCTCTCACCAAGAATATATCCTTCTAGTAATAAGAATACCTTATTTCTAACTCACTGCCTCTATACCCTGCTTACCTTACCTGTAGGTGACCATTAGCTCATTCAACTTGGTCATTATACATTTAAAACCTATATTAAACCTAATAAATGTCATAATGTACCTTATTATATTTTTATTCCACTTATATTTCCTTGAACAAAAGCAACCCATCATGTCTAGGTCTTTATCTATTTGCAGTTGTAGTTGAGTGTTTAGTGGTTTGTACAGATTCTGTGTGCACATGAGGGTTTAGGACATAATATATCCAACTCTTTCTAATGAAATTTTGAAGAATTGGAATAATTATTACCTAATAAATATTAATATAACTCCAATATATATGCCTTATATGATTTTTTTGGGAGTAATGTCAATTAAGGTCCTAACTATGTAGATATTATTCCCTGTGTTTAGTGCCTTTGTAGGCAACTTTAGGTCTTCAAAAGTCAACCCTCCACTTGTCCTTTTCAATCATTTTTTTTATAAATATTATTAATTCTATAGGATACAAATAACACCTACATATATTATTCAAACCTTTACATAACCCTATCATATGAATCCATCAAAACGGCCTTAGGCCTTTGTTTTGCTAATTCAGGGAAATAGGTGCCTGAAACAGTCATATTGCATTTTGAAAGCATATTAAATTAAATTTGAAAATATTTAAATATAAAAATATTATTTTCATGGTCCTTAAATCCATTAGTAATTTAAAAAAAATCCTACCACTTGCTTCAAACCTTTACATGGGTGCTTAACTCTCTATCAGGCTGCCTGTAGGTGCAAACATGGGATGTATGCATGAAACATTTTCAAGTATGAATAATGTGAATTTATTTGAAATTTAATGAACTAAAATTCCCTAAAACATTTAAAAATTCATTAAAAAAACTTCAAATACTTTATTCCAGCTCAACATTCACTTTTTTAATATGACTAGTGTTATAAGGGTACTTGTAGGTGGATGTTAGACTGTGTGTAGACAATGAGTATAAAGTAGAGAAACAAGGTGGATAAAGGGAATAATAGGTAGATAAACCTTATTTAAAACTCTTAAAATTAATTATTTATATCATTGATACCTTTAAACAATTTCTAACACCATCCTTTCAATATGAACACTTCCTTTATGGCATCTACACATTCTCATCAATGGCTATCAGACTGTGAATATTACATATTACTAAAAATTCATGAAAAATACCTTGAATAATGATTCTTTGAAGGTGAAGGGAAATAATATCACATTGAAAAAATGATAAGGACCTATATTTTTCCATTAGAATCACTTCTAAATCATGAAGACTCTGCAAATGATGAAAACCTAACTGTTATCTTTAAATGAGACCAGTTTATAAATTTGTGATAATTTGCTCACCAAAAATCCTTTAAAATTGAAAAAAATAATGAGTAACATATTATTATGAATCTAAAATCATCTATAACTAACCTTAGTAATTGGTTCATACAAAATTCTTCAAAGCAAGGTAAAACCCACATGTTACTCATATTAGTAAGTAGATTTGAAAGGTCAACTTCTTATGGATAGTTCATAAATATAAAACCACCATTAATATCCAAAAAAACATAAAATGGAATATTATTGATAATATAATATACCCCTAAGATAATTTTCCTAAAACCCCTTGTGTTGACTCTACCAAGTACAAACCTACAAATCACTTTTACCTGCCAAGAAGGGTTGAAAAGGAGTAGAATGGTTTTGAGAAATAAATGGTATTTAAATATAAAATAAAATGTGGAACTAATATTATGGAGTTTTAATAGGCATCTAATGACCATTTTACATGTGGCACACTTCCCAAGGAGGTTGTATAAGTGCTAAACTCCTTTTTTCCTTAAGAAAATTGCCCTTTCTTCTGCATAACCTACCATATTTTAGTTATGTTAGTTACCTAAGACATTTAGGGACACATGAGACATTAAATCACATTTTTTAACCTTCACATTTCCCAAAATATTCATATCAAGCATTAAATGGACCTTTTTGACCCCTAAAATGACCCAGAATGATAAATTGACATAAAAAATAATTTACCAAATCCAATATAACATTAATTGAACTATAATACACCCTATGAGACTCATATTACACCCTATATAGACCTATAAAGTTAAGTTTTTACCTATAGGTGCCCCAATTTGACTTAAAAGTCAAATTTGGTCAATAATAAACATAAATGAACCTAACTTCAAATCAAGATATGATCAATCAAGACTTAAGTAGGAAATAATATTTTAAAATGAAAAGAAAGAAAATATTAATGACATACGATCAAGATATAAAGAATAAATATCTATGTGGACCATCAAGACATTCTTGAACACAAAAGAGAAAAACAAAATCGAACTGAAAAATAAGACACCAAAAATAATCAAATAAATAAAATGGTCCAAGAACAAATTAATAACATAGGATCAAGATATAAATAATCAAGATCCATGGGAATCATCAAGATGTTTTGAAACATAAAAGAAATAAGAAAAAACATACAAGAAAACACAAGACCAAGATGAGATAAGAAGTAATAAAAAAATAAGAGGAGAAGAAGAAATAAAAGGATAGGTATGAAAGCAAAACAAAACACCAAGAAAAATCAAATAAACACACACAAACAAAAACCAAGTTAGTGTTGTTTAAATATAATTGTTCATGCACATGTGGTAGAGGTGTTACTTTCCACCACAACATAAGAAGGAATAATGACATAAAAGTTGTCCCCAATTAAAGATGAACAACAACAAAAGAAATGGGGGAAGAGAATAAAAAGGAAGGGGTTGGTTGAGCTGACTCCAGATGTACAAGACAAGTGGATGCTACCTACATAGTTATATGGATGCATGTTCCAACATGAACTTTAGGCCAAAAGTAGTTCTCATAGGAAGTGGGATAGAAGACATGATGATGACCAAAAACATATGATTAATGTTGTATAAAAAAAGGGAAGACTTAAAAAATGAGAGTGGTCTTGAAAAATAGCAAGGTGGTGGGATGAGAGAAAATAATCTTGCAAAATGGCAAGTGCATGGAACAAGCTTATTTACATAGTGGAAATTTAGTAGGATAAAATGCTTGTAAAATGGTAAGAACATGAAAACTTAAAATGCTCATAAGATTATGAGAGCATATGATTATAGGGACTAAGTTGACCTCAATGTGAATTAAACATGGCCCATATAACCCCATAATAATCCCAATTCATGGTGATTCTACCTACACAAAAGGTGATGAAAAATTAACCAAGTTGTAACAAGTTTGTAAATAAAAGTGAATGATAAGACAAATGATAATAGTAATGACTAGATGATGCGATAATGCATGGTAAAAATGTGTTTTACCTAATTTTCCAATAGGTAGTTATAATTAGTAAATAATGTCATAATATTGATTTGTCAAAAGGTATTTATAATAAGGGGTACCAAAATAATATTATTTTGTCCATTGGTGGTTATAATCAGTGATACCAAATAAGATGATAGATGAAAGATAACTTGCCAAATCAAATGTCACACTAATGCCATAGACTATCATTCAACCTAGAATTCTATAATTATTGAAACTAGATTAGAATCCCCCCATAGAAAGTTTAGGATAAACCAAATGAACCAAGATCAAAATTGGATAAGCAAGATGGCTAAAAACAAGCCTTGGTTAATAGTAAAGAAATGGTATAATAAAAATGGTATAATGAAATGATCAGAAGATAATTGGCTATATTGGTATCAAATTTTCCCCCGAGAGATGATTAGTTTAGATTGCTCACAAAATAGTGAGAGCATTGCTTAGGTTGCTCAAAAAATGGCAAGAGCATTGAAACTTAACAATTTCTCATAAAAAAGTGAGCATGAAAAAGGGGTGACCGATCTAACCTCAATATAAATTAAGGGCTACCTATATAGTCCTAGAGTACCTCAAGTCAATTTAGTTCAAACAATGTGGTTCATGGATCATAATGGTATGATAATTCTTATAATGAAATGGTTTATAGGATTACTCCCAAGGGACAAGGCATGGTAATGGAAAATGGTAATTAGAAAATAAAAAAATGGTTCTACTACTCTTACTGACATGGAGATGCACATCCTAGTCAATATGCGAGATAATAGAAATAATCAGTTATAAAAATACTATCCAATGCCCTTTCAAAAAAGCTGCTCTATCAAGAACTTATTGTTGATTTACATCTCAAAAACATGTTCATGATCTTCATTGGCAATTGATTTTTCTTCCTTCAAACATCAAGACAAGATAACTTCATAACCTCTATAAAAGAAAGTGTTATCAATGATAAATGATATAAGTGGGTAATAAATAGGTGGATGATAATGGAATGTATAATGAATTGGAAATAGGTGAAGATTAGGACTTGTAGTCACATGTAATGTTTCTAATACCAGATTTTACATAATTTTGGTTATGGTGGGGTTGAAGAACTCTAAAGATGCTCTCGATATGAACAACATATTATTTTGTTGCTTGATTTTGAGAGTATCTACCATCTAATTATGTTGTAGATTGGAAGCTATTATCTTTAGTATGCAATGAAGAACTAATGTGCTCAGTTGTTGGTGACTTGATGAGGTTTTTACCAATGAATTTATTCTTATCTTCCCATAGTGCCTCAAAGAAGGTTTCATGAAGAGATGCTAACATTTGAATCTAATTGTCTTATAGCACCTTTGAAAAGGTTTCACTAAAAGATGTTAAGTTTGATCTTTGCTTATCCCCTAGTGCCTCCAAAAATGTTTCACTAAGAGATTGTTATTATTTTGCATAAATTTGGTCTTGGTCCCCTTGATATTCTACAAATGATATGTCACCATGGATGTAGTTCAATAAAGTGTGATTTTGTTAGTCCCAATCAATGTTTGTGGGCGGTGGAATGTCAATATAATGGCTATGTTAGGTGGTAATAATGGTGGGATGGTGAAAGGAAGCACAATCCTTATAGAAGATACTAGGAGAACTTGTGTCAATGCTAAAGTAATCATCCTCAAAAACTATAGAAGGATCACAAATATATTCAAATTGATCTGTAAGACAATTGTAACCAATGTTGTAACAACCATGACTATAATCTATTTTTGAATCTAATTTTAAAGAAAGGGAGTCTGAATTTGATGTCATAATTGATGTTGATTTTATTTCTGATGTTAGTTTAAACTTGAATCTAATTTTGATTCATATGATGTGATTGTTTCTTTAATGTTCTTTTAAATGGTAAATGTTTGACAAGTAATTACCTGTGATGGCATAATGGGCTCAATAAAAAATGATTCACTTGGAAGAGTTCAAGATAAATTGGCTCATCTAAGTGAAGCCCCTTAAAGAGAGGGAATCAATTAAGGTATGTCTCAAAAAAATTGTGTCTATCAAAGATAGAATCCTTAACGAGTGGAAAAAGATCAAGAGATGACTTTGCAGAGACTAACTTGTTAAGGAAATGAAGCTCTTTAAAAATAGGTAAACTATGAATAGGTAACTTATCACATGTTTACTTGTCAAAAATAGGTGTTTCAATAATAAAATTTTGGTTTTGGTTCACAATTGGTTGTAAAATATCAACTTTAAACATATTATGATCCTCATAAAATGGATCTTGAAGAGGTAATGGTCCTTGTTTTGGCTCAAAGACCAGCATGAAATTTCTAAAGTGGGGAACATTTGGTTTATAATGAATAATGGTTTGTGGTTCAATTATGGGATCTCCAGAGATTATAATATTGAAGAAGGGATTAAAAAAATTGTTTATCAAATGAATGTTCTTCAACAATAGGTTCATCAAAAACTAGTGATGGGCCAAGAATGGTAATGACTGGACACTTCATAGTTTGGTTGGTCATGTAAATGAAAGGAGGAGGTCCTAAAATGGTAGCCTTAACATGAATTTTATTATTCATATGAGATTGATGATGGAGCTTGATTGTTTACATGTGCAAATCAAAGGTGATGGAGGACATCCTAAAATGTTAACCTTCACACGTTGTGAAGCCTACTTGCTCACACAAGTCAGAGGAGAATAGCCCAAAATGGTAACAATAAGATGATTTTTAGTTTGGTTACTTGTGAAAACAAAATGAGGAGGTCATAAAATGTTAACCTTCATATGTTACAGATCTTTCTTACTTGCACAAGCCAAAGGGGAAGGAAGAGGATGGTGTACGACAACTGGCATGGAGGCAATTGGTTTTCAATAGATAGGTCTAAAGAGGGAAATATCCTCAAACAAGATGGATTGCTTATGTCCATCATAAAAATACTCTACCTTACAACTAGGGCCATAATAAACCCTATTTCACATTTTCCTTAGTGTCATTATTTTAAAAGAGTGTTATCAATGTTGGACAAGATTTAGACAATGTTTTACAAATGTTTAAATAAGACATGATGTTTGATCCTTTTATTTCAACAAATGACTAAGGTACCAAAGAGAATATAAAATGAGGGTGGATTGGAACCACACAAAATTATAAAAATGAGTTAATGAATTTACTCAACTTTTGGTAAAGTTGAAATCATATAGATTGGAAGAGGATATGATAACTCAAAAATTCAAGGTGAAAAATAGTACACCAAAGCCTAGATTTTTGGGATATGTTAATACCATAAAAAATAGTTCAAATTCAAAGAGTCTCTACTATAAAAATATAATAAATCTCTTTAGATTATGAAGAAAACAATGCAAACTAAGAAACTCATGATGTGAAAACATGTAATAATTCCTAAGTATAAAACTAAAACAAAACAGGCAACACAATATTGCCACATGGTGATAGTGGGGATAGTATAAAATGTGTTCAAGGACTTAAAGTAAGAGCAATGTACAAGATGATTTAAGTCCACCAAGGTTATAAGTGTGATGATGATTCTATAGAATGAACCTCAATTCAAAAAAATAGAAAATTAAACCCAAGTTAAAACAAGTTTAATGTGCAAATGGCAAACCTAGTTTAACACATCAACATTTAGAACTTAGAAAGGCTTAATTTTGAATGTGAATTATCAATGAGAGACTAAAAGAAATTTGGAAAAGATTTAGACTCAAATGGGTAGCATAACTACACCAATGAGACCAATGATGACAAATTTGAATAAGAAAAAGATTGATTTTCACTTGGACAACATAACACCTCCTTGTTCAAGAAATATGGGGACAATGCATTTTGGTTTATAACATTTTTGTTAACAAGTAGTTTTGACCCAAAAAAAGACCAAGTAATCTAAGATAAAGATAAATCAACTAACTAATCATCTTGAATCCTAAACTGATAAGGTATGGCAAAGTGGGGTTAACTAAACTAATTATTTTTCAAACATTTTAGATGGATGAATTGCATAGGAATTTCACATCCAATATGACAAAAGAAGGTCATATCATTTGGGTCCATAGAACTTGGATTGTTTCAAAAAGGTTTTTTCCTTTTTTTAACCACTACATCCATTGCACCTTAGGTGTATTATGATGTCCAATTTTCTCATACGTCCTAGGCTTAACCCTATCACTAAGAGGTGGGTTAACCACTCAAACCTTTGATCCCAGTGGGGTGATCCCAATTTATATACACCCCATGGAGAGGCATTGAAGACAATGCCAAGAGATGAATTATGAGGTTAAGGCTTCCCTAAAGAACTCATGGGAGGTAATGAAGTTCCCCTCACAATCCAAGATGCATGAAATAAATTACATAATAGAAAGTCTTATGGACACCTCAAGATCACCCAATACTATTACGAGGTTTTGGTGAGGGATTTAAATGATATTATATCTATGCCTTGGACTAGGATAAAATTTTGATGATCTGGTGCTTTTGATTCTAAAATTTTCCTAAAGGGGATAGATGGGAGAGCATACACGCATGTCTCTTTTCACTAAACACACAATCAACAAGTAAGTTTACAAATAATTGAAGTGAGGTTAATTTTGTTACACCAAATTTAAATTGTTTTATTAGATTCGTTACTAACCCCTTGGCTTTAAGATGTGAAAATGGAAATAATTAAAAAGCACCCAAAAATAAGTTGCCTCTTTTGATCCCAAAAGTTCCCTAAAGGAGACGAATGGGATAGAATACACACACAACTCCATATTTACTCAAATAAGTTTAGACTAAATAAATAATGAAAACAAATTGTAAAAACTTTAAAGTGTATTCAATTTTATAGCACTAAATGAAATGTGGTGGTGTTCTTTTATCCCCTTGGATTTAAGTTGTAAACTTTGAAATAATAATTAAAACTTCAACACAAACATGGAAATTTTCCTCTTTAAACCCAAAGTGAAAATGCTTAATTATTTTTAGAACATCCAAAAATAAGGGTGAAAGTAATAATTAAGCTTGGTTTAGCACTTTTTTAAGTAAATCCTAAAATAAAATGGTCAATGCTTATTTCAGATTTGAAGCAATTTTCTGAGTGAAATAAGTAACTTTGCAAATTAAGCTCTAAGGGTGGGTTGGGTTACACAATCGAGTCAGGTTGACAATCAAATTGGGTTGGTAGTCAAGTCAAGTTGGAAATAAATTTGAAAATTAAGCTCTCAAGTTGGGTTAGTTTGGTAGTCGAGTCGGATTGGCAACTGAGTCAGGCAGGTAGCTAAGTTGGGGTGGGGTCGAGTTGGGGTGAGTTAGGTTAGGATCCAAGTTGGGTTGGCAACCTAGTCGGGTTAGTAGTCGAGTCGAGTTGTTAGTCGAGTCAGATTACATAGTGGAGTTGGGTTACATAGTCTTGAGAATAAAAATGACTTAAAAAAATGAAAATTTTCTCAAATTTTCACCTTTTTTGCTTCAACACTCCAAGATCATACAAGGAAGTGGTTAGTAGGTTATTTTATGTTATTGTTGAACAAAATTTTGGGGTGTGGTCCCATCGAGCATGCTAAAATGTATAGAGGATTAAAAATAAAGTTAGTCAAAAAATAATTAAAAAAATCATGAAAAATGCATTAAAGACATAACAAAACTTAGCCTATATATTCATGTGGGATTTTCTAATGATAATGAAAGACATATGAAATAAAAAAAGAAACCTATACCTTTCCAAGTGAATCCACCATCCAAGAATGGTTCATAAGCATGTTCTCCCCTTGATCAAGAGCTCTTGCCTTTGTCAAAAATCATGGCCAAACTCCTCCAATGCCTCAAGAATTCTTTGCATAACCTAGGCTCAAAGTAGATGAAATCTCTAATCTAGCCTATCAAATGAAGCTTTCTAATGAAACACAATGATCAACACAAAGCGTTGTGGAGATAATTTATCATAATAACATTTCAAAAATCAAGACTAAAAATAATGTTCATAACTCTCCTATTTATAAATTTTCAAAATGGTTCAGGATTAACCATGACCATTCATCTCAAGCTTGAGATGTGTGGCCATGGATTAATCTAATATTTGGAATTAAATCCATAAATATCATTATAATTATTTAAGATAAAGAGAAATTAAAGAGGCAAGGGAGACCCATAATCCTAATATTTTATATATTTATGGCTTATGGATGCCACCCCATAGATGATGTCACTAGGTGATGTAGTTAATATAAATGAATTTCCAAAAATAAATATTCAACAACTTCTATGGAAAATCTACTTAAGCTCTTGATTTGTATTAATTAGCCTTAAACAAGGTTATTCAACATTTGTCAAATTATTTGGAAATTGGCCCTTAATTAATCAAAGTGGTCATAAATTCATATTATTGGGTCATAAATTGACTTAGGAAAAATTAGAAGGTGATGTTAGATGAGTTAAAAACATATTCCCATTTAAGATGTTTCCAAAATAAAATAACAAAGGTATGTGACGTGTACTAAAAAATTAGAAGAAAAAAGTGATCTAGAGCATAAAATAACAAAATCATCATTTTGACTCAAAATGATTTGATCAAAGTTAGGTATCTCATAAAATGCATTACCTCATTTGTTAAGCACGAGATATACTGAGAGGGGAGTGAATCAGTATATCATATATCTTATAAAACTTTCCCTTAATCAAATTCCACTTAATCAAAAATTCAAGATATGTAATAAAACTAAAACAATAAACACCACACAAGAGAGAGACACCAGATATAACGTGGAAACTCAATGTGGGAAAAACCATGGAGAATAATCTCAAGTATATGAATGAGCACTAACCCACACAATATTCACAAGCACCAACTTGCAGGAGCACCAACCCCTTTGCTGAGCACCAACCCAACAACTATTCATGGGCGCCAACCCACAGGAGCATCAACCCCTTTGCCGAGCACCAACCTATCAACAATTCATGCGCACCAACTCATAGGAGCACCAACCCCTTTGCTGAGCACCAACCCAGCAACAATTCATGAGTACCAACCCATAAGAGCACCAACCCCTTTGCTAAGCACCAACCCAACAATAATTCATAGGCACCAACCCTTTTGCTAAGCACCAACCCACCAACTATTCGTGAGCACCAACCCACAGGAGCACCAACCCCTTTGTGTATACCACACAACTATCTCTCAATGTTGCTATCTCAACAAATGATAGTTCATTACAACATCTCTTTTCTCTCTCTCACCTTTGCTCTTCTAAGCTAGATATAACAAATACAAATCATATTATTCTCTCTCAAATGCTCTTCTAAGCTAGATAATACAATATAAAATCAACCTCTCTCTTCATGTTACAAATGGCTTCTCAAGCCTTTATTTATAGCTTTCCAAATGACCTTTGGCCTTCCCCCTTTGTGACCCTTCAATCCTCATGGAAAATTGTGCCAAACTTGTATGACCCTTCATATCCTTGCCTTTGAAAAGTCATGTGGTGACCCTTCATGAGCAAAAACGTCCTTCCCTCTTTTGTCTTTACTTTGGTGACTTTTCGTATTCCTCAAAGTGTCCCTTCATGAGAAATTGCACCCTTCCTCTTTTGTCTTCACTTGGTGACTCTTGGAATTCCCCAAGATGACTCTTCATGGGAAAATGCATCCCATCCTTCTTTTGTCTTTACCCCGTGGCTCATTGACTTCTCCATGGGCCCTTCTTTTGTCTCATATGCAACCAAAAATATATTTGTTAATATTAAATAAATATTAACT
Source organism: Torreya grandis (assembly GCA_037957365.1). Classification (NCBI taxonomy): domain Eukaryota; kingdom Viridiplantae; phylum Streptophyta; class Pinopsida; order Cupressales; family Taxaceae; genus Torreya; species Torreya grandis. The sequence continues at coordinate 2,472,411 of JARHVA010002169.1, read as the reverse complement.
CACATTAGCCAAGATATAACAATTACAAACATCATTAAATGCAATGGAGCCTTTATCACGAAAAATGCTAGACCTTTGACATCAGTTACAATATTTATAACAATCTCCCCCTTTGTCATTGATGGCAACCTCAATCCTAAAACTACCACATCCTGTCACCTGCACATACTATCATCTGAAAACATACTGTAACTCCCCCTTACTGTAACAACCTATACCTACTCTTTGTACCTATTTCTGCACCTATACCTGTACCTGTTATTCTCCCCCTTTGACATCAATGACAAAGGGCCTACCTAGAGCTAACACTTAGCTCCCCCTCAACTGATAATAAACATCAATGGTAGGAAGTAATAGAAATTACTCCCAACTCCTCTTGTAGATCTTTGAATGTATCATTTAATCATGCCTTTGAGAAGATATTTGATAAAACATACACATTGTTCCCTATCCTTTGAGCATCTGCAATCAACTCATTTGAATCTTTTCTTCTAATCTCACAACCTTATTAATGAAACTTTAATGTATATCCTTGATCACATCTTTGACTAACACTCAATAGATTATGCTTAAGACCTTTTACATATAAAACATTCTTAGTCTTAGTTTTACCATAATCCAAACTCAAAGTACCTTTTTCGGCTATCCTGGTAGTGGTTTTATCTCCGAATCTCACTGTACCACCATTGATCTTCTTTAGAGTTATGAACTTACTTTTATCTCCTGTCATATGCCTCAAACATCCACTATCAATGAACCATGGCTGATCTTTATTTCTTACATGCAAAGCTATTTGCACCAACATAAAATGTTCAATTTGTTTCTTTTGCCATGAACATGTCTGAACCTTCTTCCTGATGAATGGAGCTTTGAAATTCTAATCCTTCTTCTTGATGAATGAAGCTTTGAAACTCTGATCCTTCTTGACTAACTCGAACATGCTTCTACAATACTGAGCTATGTGTCCAAAGTTGTTGCACTTGTAGCATACTATGGTCTCTTCATCAAATCTTGATAGAGGAGCAAAAGAGTTGTGGCTTCTACTTGACTCTACTTTACTTTCCTTCTCCTTATTTCTGAAATTGTTAGCTCTTTTTCTACATTCTAATTTCTTATGACCATATCCATTACAATAAAAATAATAGCCATAAAAATAATACCTATCTATATATCTCTGACCTAATTGCCTTTTGTAGCTTTGTTCTCTCCATCCTTCTCTATTTGAAATGTCCTCTGTATTCTTCACTTCTTCCCTTGTTTCCTCTTTTGTAAGAGCTTCAACATAGCTCTTCTTTTCAAATCTGATCCCTATCTTATCTGAATTTGCTTTTTTACTTTCCAATATCTTATTTAGTATGTTAGTGTTATCCTCAAATTTTGAATCACTAACTACTTTATCATTGGCTACTTTCTCAATATCTTCTTTTAAAGAGGCAATTTCAATAACATACCTTTGACATTCTTTTCTTGCTATTTCCAACTATGTTGTGAGATCTTCTTCATTCTTCTTGGCTTCTTCCAAGTGTGTTGTTAGATGATCAATAATTTCCCTTGACTCCTTTTCATTTTTCTTGATTTGGTGCTTTAATCTACTATTCTTCTTCTCAACATATTTTAACTCTTCAAGGGCACAAATGAGTTCTTCCATATTCACTTTAGCTTCCTCCTCTTCTTCTTCTTGATCATCTTCATGTATGGCCATGAATAGAATCTCTTCTTCTTCTGAATCACTGAGTCCACTATCTTTGACTGAGCTAGGATCCTTAGAATACATGCTCTTCTTCTCAAATTCCTTCTTGATTTTGCCTTTGAAATTCTTCTTGTATGTAGGCTTTTCTTCTTCATCATCATTACCCTTATTTGGGCATCTAGCTAAAAAATTTCCAATCTTTCCATAATTAAAACATTTAAAAGGTAATTTTCCTTGATATTTACCTATTCCTCTTTTTGGCTTGCAAATGAAAAGTGCTTCGTTGTCATCTTCATCATCGCTAGAACTATCACTTGATTCTTGAATCTTAGCTTTCTCTTTCTTTTATGTCTTGAAACCTGCTTCTCTTTTTGAGGGTTAATCTTGTTCTGTTCGCATCTCATATGCCATGAGTATACCATGAAGCTCATCCATCTTTAGCTTGGATAAATTCTTCATCTCCTCGATTGCCGAAACCTTTGCATCATATCTCATTGGTAGAGGTCTCAAAACTTTTTTTACCACCGTTGACTCTTCCAATGTTTCTCCAAGACCTTGAATCTGATTTATGATTTGATTAACTCGTAAAAGATAACTTGTTATATCTTCTTCTTCTTCCATCTTCAAACTTTCAAACTGTCTTCTAAAAGTCTGAAGCTTAGCTTGCTAAACCTTTCCATCACCTTTGTAAATATTCTAAAGTTCTACCCAAGTTTCATGAGTAGATTTACATTGCATAACTTTAACAAATTTAGATTCACATAAACCACATAAAATAGTATTTAAAGCTTTAGCATTACATTCACTTTCCTTCTTTTCTACTAGAGTAATTGCAGATGTGTATGGCTCTTCATATTCCTCCACCACTGCTTTCCATATGTCGAATCCAAGAGCCATCAAATAAGTCTTCATTATTATGCTCCAAAAAGCATAATTCATCTAATCGAACAAAGGTTCCTTATTTATAGAAAATCCTTCCTATGACCCAACCATCATGCTTGCTTGATCTACCTTCAAGCTATAAAACTTTTCAAAAAGGAACCTACTCTGATACCAATTGTTAAGCACATGATATACTGAGAGGGGGGGTGAGTCAGTATATCATATATCTTATAAAACTTTCCCTTAATCAAATTCCACTTAATCAAACATTCAAGATATGCAATAAAACTAAAACAATAAACACCACACAAGAGAGAGACACCAGATATAACGTGGAAACCCAATGTGGAAAAAACCATGGAGAACAATCTCAAGTATATGAATGATCACCAACCCAAACAATATTCGCAAGCACCAACTTGTAGGAGCACCAACCCCTTTGTTGAGCACCAACCCAACAACTATTCTTGAGCACCAACCCACAGGAGCACCGACCCCTTTGTCGAGCACCAACCCAACAACAATTCGTGAGCACTAACCCACAGGAGCACCAACCCCTTTGCCGAGCACCAACCCATAGGAGCACCAACCCCTTTGTTGAGCACCAACCCATAGGAGAACCAATTCCTTTGTGTATACCACACAACTATCTCTCAATGTTACTATCTCAACAAATGATAGTTCATTACAACATCTCTTTCCTCTCTCTCACCTTTGCTCTTCTAAGCTAGATATAACAAATACAAATCATATTCATCTCTCTCAAATGATCTTCTAAGCTAGATAATACAATATCAAATCAACCTCTCTCTTCATGTTACAAATGTCTTCTCAAGCCTTTATTTATAGCTTTCCAAATGACCTTTGGCCTTCCCCCATTGTGACCCTTCAACCCTCATGGAAAATTTCACCAAATTTGTATGACCCTTCATATCCTTGCCTTTGAAAAGTCATGTGGTGACCCTTCATGAGCAAAAACGTCCTTCCCTCTTTTGTCTTTACTTTGGTGACTTTTCGTAATCCTCAAAGTGTCCCTTCATGAGAAATTGTGCCCTTCCTCTTTTGTCTTCACTTGGTGGCTCTTAGAATTCCTCAAGATGACTCTTCATGGGAAAATGCATCCCATCCTTATTATGTCTTTACCCCATGGCTCTTTGACTTCTCCATGGGCCCTTCTTTGTCTCATATGCAACCAAAAATATTTTTTTTAATATTAAATAAATATTAACTCACATTAGCCAAGATATAACATTTACAAACATCATTAAATGCAATGGAGCCTTTATCACCAAAAATGCTAGACCTTTGACATCAATGAAAATATTTCCAACATCATTTAGAGATACTTTGACCTACATCAACACTTGTAAATTACAAGTTCAAACCATTTAGGGTGTTTTAATGATTTTGACCTAAAATGTGCATTTGAGTAAGATTGACAATTTCAACACAAATGGTGTTAGGAATTGGATGTCTACATTGTGTGTTAGAATAATAAGTTGAGTAAGAAATGTAAGCATTAGTACACGATTAAAAATCACATTAGAATAGGAGTTGGTATAGATTGTGAGAGATTTGGGGAATACATTGAGTGATTTAGGGAGATTATTGAGATTTAGTGATAAGGATGATCTCCTTATTTGTAGGAGATATATTCATTATAAATGTAACATTTTTCCTAGTGAAAAATATGTTATCTTGATTTGAATCCAATCAAATTTTGACTCTCTCCATGGATTGGGGTTTTCACACACTAAGGAGTGCATCAAGATCAATATTTTTCTATATAATGGTGATTTATGAGAGATTATCATATGATCATCTATTGTACTTTTTTGCATTCATTATCTTTGTATCTAGTCATATTATCTTACTATGTTGCTCTCATCCCTTTTCTCCTCCTAGTTTCAAGTCTTTTCTCAACTAACACACCCATTTTAAGTTAGTTCTATTGGTATCTATATTTATAAGCATATCATCTATGGCCAATACAGTTCCTTTCCTACATGTTTTCCTTTCTAGCTATATTAGTCCTGATCAATATCATTCTTTTCCTTTCTATACTAACTCAAATTGGTTGATATAATATTATTTTTTATTTTATCTTTATACTATATTGATATAGATCAAGTTTGTAGACATATTTGATGGGTAATTTTTAGATTTGGATCCATATATATGGCTCTTGTATATCATTTTTATAAGATACACACCATTCTAATTTTCTTGCATATAAAACCTACCTTTAGTAGAAGAAGATGAATTAAGATATAAGAGATTATTTCTATGGAGGTATATCTTTTCACAAGGTATTATTTAGAGTTCTTAAGAAGGAAAATAAAATATAGAGGTTTTATAGCTTAAATTTGTACCCTTGAGACGGTGATTGAAGCCTTCTCAACTTGATTTATGTAATGCGATTAGTCTTTGGTTGTGGATGACCTTTGGATAGACTAAGCCTCTATATTATAAGGCTAGTTCCCCTTGATGCATAAGTTAGGCTTACTATGATACTTTATTGAAAAGGTAAAGGGAGAGAAAAGACATGAAATAGAATGATCTAAGAATGTGATACACCAAAACAATACCCTCCACTTGACTATCATGTACTTAATAACAAATATTAGGCATGAATCTGGTTACACTTGTCAGACAAGGATCTTAAAGCATGAGTGTTTTAACATAGAGGTTTTTGATAATACATTAAATTAAAGGGTTAGTAAAGAGGTATAAACAAGGAATTAATGACTGAAATCCACTTTCAAGTGATGCAAAAATACGTCAAACTTTCCATGTGACATGTAGGAAGACAACCCATTTGTAAATAGGTAGGAAAGGACAAATGAGAGAGAGTACAATCACTAATACTAACATCCATTAACAATCAGACAAGTACACTAGTTAAAATCATGTGAGGAGATAAGAATAAGATTCATTCATTATTACAAGGCACAATAAAAGTGTTCATTTGAGCATAGCTTTGTAATACTTAGAAAAAAGATCCATACAAAGCCAAATAAGGTTGAATTTATAGAGAATGAGAGAAGGAGAGAGAGGAAGGGGCATATAAATGAGTAAATGATAAGTGTCAAGAATGAGAAATCAAGTTAAACTCAAGGATATATTAGAGAGAAATAGTATAAACTCCTTCAACATGTGTTGATTTGTGCAATCATGATCTTGTAGAGAGTTGGCATATGAAACTGCAATGATTCATCATGAATTAAAAACTACCCATCTTTGATTGTGAGGAAACACACATGGAATTTTTGGTCATAAATTCACTTAAACTACCCTTTATTATCCTCTATGACACATTTCATATGCTTGAATATTCATCATATTGAAGTTGCAATGATAATCACCTCTTCTTAAGTGTCTTTAAACCCATTTGTCCTTACTATGGCTTTTTTGCCCAAAAGGCTCAAATATTACTTTCACCCTCATGAATAAAACTTATCTCCATGCAAGGACTCTCTCATTCCTAAAAAACTTGTTTCAATCCCTTTATATTCATCAAACACTAAAAAATATCTCATTTTGCACCTAAAGCCTAAACACACAAATATCTAAACACAAAAATATCCTTTTGTAGAATAATATACAAATGATATTGGAAAACTAAGAATATTTTTGAGTAACCAGTATGTCTTTACATTGATGTGCCAAATTTCATGACTTGACATCATGTGTAATTACACTTATCTACCTATTCTCTCTCTAGTTAGGCCTCAATTAAGCCTCTAGGCCTAAAAACTAAGTTTTGAATCTAATCTATGACCACACATGTGAAAATATAAATAAGTGTTTGATTTACTTTACCTAACCCTGAGTATGCTCCATGTTAAATTTGGGGTTTTTAAACCTTGTACGGATAGGTGAAGCAAAAAATGGTCAAAACTCTAGTTTAGGTGCTTGTTCATGCATGAGAGGTAGTTGTAGTGATTTTTCAAAAAAAAATCAAGTTAAAAAGATTAAAAATTATTTTTTGAGGCCTAAATAATCATGGGACAACCCAATACCTTATTATCAATGTCTCTTAAAGTACTCCATAAGCTTGTAGATAGGCTTCTTGGCTAGTAAATAACTCATTTCTCCCTCCTTAACCCAACTTGGTGACTTAAATGGAATAGATGTCACCTTGAGAGATCTGTAAAGGTGTGTATATTACTATTTAGCCTCTGACTAATATTTTTAGGCCTCTAAACTTGATTTGAATACCATTCCTTACCTTGTACCCTCACAGATATGCCTAAAACCATACATTTAAGCCAATTCTATAAAGTGTACCTTTAGATGTTCCAATAAATGGTTATATCATGTGTTTAGGATGATCAAATAGGCCATATAAGTATTTTTTTAGTTTATTTAAATCCATCTTAGGCACTTATAAGAACAATCTCCTCAATTGGGTCATTTGAAGGCTTCTTGGCACCCTGTGAGTGCCTTACACTCTTAAGGATGGTTCGTAAAAATGAGCCCTTATTAGGATGAAATAGTTTCAAAATTTTCAATTATAAATACCCATATAACATATCCTAACTAATTTTTCTCCCATGAAAAAGGTTAACACACAAATGAGTATAAGAAAGATCATCTCAGGCTAGGCAAGCATTATTTAGTAAGGTTGAGAGTGAAATTTAGGCCTGATCAGTTGTCTTGAAGTCTGGTTTATGTTTAAAATTATTTATTTAGGTCTATAAAACATTTTATGATTATACAACACTTTTCAAACATCTCGACACCTCAACTATCTTAGAACACAGACATTGTTTCCTCAAGGGTTTGTGATCAACTCTACAAAATAGAACCTAATAGACTATTATGGTCACTTTTCCCTCATTTCAAAGCATAAAATTATTTAGAAACATATTTCATGGACTATGATAATCTTCCACACCCTAATTTCCAATCCTAGAGACCAAATTTAATTAACATTGTAGCCTTCTTCTCAAATCTATTTAGGATATGACTATTTGTACCTAAAGTCTCTTGGTTGTAGGTGTGCACTAGGTGTTTAGACTATAATATTTGAAATTAAAACCATTTAAATATATTCCTTGACACTTTTTATATCCTTTAAAACCATATAAAGTGTCCCCAAACTTACTTTATCATGTTTTTCCTTTGAAAACCCTTTCACACTACGCTATTAGTCATTTATTTACTTAGGCCTAGGATAGACCTGTAGATGACTATTTGGTTTGAGATAGGGTTTGGATATTTTTTGAGTTTAATTGGTGAGTGGTCCAATATTTTTTAGTATATTCTATCTACCAGTTGACTCTTTGCCTACATGTTCATATTACATACCAAATCTCTCAAACTTCTGATTGCCAATAGCCTATAGGTCTACATGAGACCTAGGGCTGTCTTGACTATTGTTTATCATTTTGAACCTATTTTTACATTATAGTTTTATAGGAAATTTAATAACCATTTAAAAATATTTCTAGGTCTCCAAAATATTCAAGTTGGATTAGACATTCCCCTAAAATTATCATAGTCACCCTTTAAGCATACAATCCATTGAGAGAATGGAATGAATGAGGTATAAGCATTTAGGTTCTAAATGTATCAAGAATTGGAGAAGAAAAAAAACATTGAAAAATTAATCTTGGATAATTTTAATTTTGAGTATAAAACTACATTGTCACATGCCCTGTTCATGATATTAAAACCCTCAAACCACACTACCAAAGGAATATTTATCACCATTTTTATCACCTTTGGGTAGGTTGGTTTATACACAGTCTATGCCCTAGAAATCTAGTAAGTTTACCTTGGTAAGTTGTTAATGAGAAGGTAAAATTTTATAGATTCCATCTTAAGGTCTGATACGGTCTTTTAGTCCTTTCATAACCAATTTCACTTCACTGGTTTCCTTCATTTTGCCCATTAAAGACATGTTTTAGTGAGCAGGCCTATGTATGACATTGGGATCACTTAGGAGTTAAGACTCAAGGTCTGAGGATCTTAAAATTATGAAGGTTTATTCCATATCTTATTGGTTCCATTGAATTATTTTTAAATAGTACCTTCATCTCTATGATTTGATCACATATCCTTGAGATCATGTAGAATGAATTATGCCCAACTTAATTAGTGTTTTTCTCAATGCACATAGCCACTAACACATTGCTTGAGGTGGATATAAGAGTTTATTTGACTAGGAGAGATTAATTTTGGATTTTAAGGAAATTTTAATTCTTTTATTGAAATCATGTACTAACAAAAATACTCCTATAGATCCCAAAACATTGCCTACAACTTCATTGAAACCTGTACCTAGCACAAAATAAGGTTTTGCTCACTTTTTACTACCAAAGTTGCCAAAAAAGAGGTTTAAGATGATTTTATTGGTTGTAAAATATATTTAAATGCTTTCAAAACATTGTTTCATCACCAAAAAATTCACATTTTCACTAAAAGTGCCCAAAACTAAGCTTGCAGGGTTTAGGTAGGGCTTAAGACCACCCCACCTTCTTAAGGATCATTAATAAATGAGGGGAAACCAATCTAACAATTATGGTCATGAATTTTAATTCCATTAGGACCCCCTCCTCTAGTAAAAATATTAGGTCACAAATATTACTTTTATTATATGGAATGAGCACATGAAGTTGACATTTGTGAGCTTGACAAAGGAGTGATGGAATAAAGGAAGCATTTTCTGTCTTGAGTGAACCTATACCTAAACTAAAAACATGGATTTTACTTTGATAACCTAAAGAGACATCCTTCCATACATTTACACCTACAACTCAGCCTTTTTGGTCTATACAAGTGGGTGGCAAGCCTTTTCAAAGTATTAAAAATCACTTGTAACTACTTTTCAATGTTTGAAACTAACTTATCATGAAATACCTACCAAATTCACATTATATAATTATTCATTAATCATTTAAAATACCTATATTTTTTGTTTTCATCCTTTTTTGGGTCTTAATGTGACTTTTGACACTATACACATGATAGAGACCTATAGAATATTTTGACGATGACTTAATGACCTTGGGTACAACATGAGACTTATTTAGGAACTTTTATGGACTAGAAAAGGGATGACATGACCTTGAAACATGACATATGATTTAAAAAGACATCCTAAACCCTTAGGAATCTCTTAAAACTTCCTAAAACATGACATTAAATGACTAGAAAAACTCAAGACTAGAATAAGCCATTACCTAATTTTATCAAATTTACCTTAAACTATGTTAATATGTATTGAAAAATGAAGAATTTTATGACCCTATCCTATGGTATCCAAAATTGGGATAACAAGAGGTGAAATTAGTCTTTAGATTCCCCAATTAAGGATAAATTTTTATTTTTACCTTTTGATCCTTCATCTATAACATTTATTATAAAGTGCTACTAGAGCCAAAGGGAATTGATACACTAACAAGTCAACCTAAGGTAAATATCCCTATCTCTAAACTCTTTATTTTTTTTAGTTTATATGTATATGCTATAGTAGAATGTTGTTGTCTTCTTCTCCATGATTAGTTTATCTTATGTTATATTCACATGGAAATATATTCATAGTTAGCTACCTATTGGTCTAAACATTAAATTTTAATTAGTAAATGCTTGACATTGTTGGTCCTTGACATATTTTACCTTGGTTGGAAAAATATCCATTCTGATAACCATTTATTATATGAAATCCTTCTAAGTCTTACAATTACTAAAAATCTTCCTTACTTCTGTAATTAGTTCCTAAACATCCCTAATCAATAGACACTTCATTTTCATTATAGCTGTAGAAGCATATATCTAATAAAGATAAGTGTGCATTAAGAAAAAAGGTATGCACTGCACACTTGTCCACTAGTGTGAACATGTATACAATGATCTAATGGATAAATTTTCAATATAACATCATTCTTAATGGCTCTCATATGCACAACAATATGTTAGTTATTGAAAATGACTAAAATACTCTCCTATATAATCACATGAAGTGTCTCACTTAAAACCCTAGTTACATTAGTTAACGCTCTCTTGCAAAGGTAATTCAAAAGCACTTATCTACTCATCAAAGATCCCTAATATTCTATTGTAGTAATACATTCATTATCCAAGTTAACATTGTTTTATTGTAGGTTGAGGCCATCCTTTCTTGATAATTATAATAAAAAAATTTATTTACACTTGTCTATGATCTTCCCTATAGGAAAAACTACATCATCCGAGGTCCATTCAGACTATGTAGGAAACACTTAGTTAACAAGGATTTTTCTTAGGATATCTCAACCATATCCCACTTCCACACTTTTTCCCCATTTTGCATTTGACATTTTTTGTTTCATTATGTAGTATAGGGTTTTGATTTTTTAGGTAATCCATGCATCCAAACAAACTTTTCACAGAATTAGTTGATCTACAAATAGAGTTAAACAACCTCAAATTTTAGATTCAATTCAGAGTCAACATACATAAAGTCATAGTGGAGGAAAACAGTGCACTGTAACCCTACCTAGATACTTCACACTAATCCTATAACATAATGAAGCAAAGATTTAAATTAGAACTAGTTTCATGGTATTTATCAATAGTTTTGTATAGTCATAGGTAGAAAAAATAATAATACAAAAAGAGTATATCAATTTTCAAGGACATCTCTCTAACCCTAACCCTAGTTATTATTTTTAGTAATTTGCAACTTCTATCAATTCTATATATCAATGTGTTTTTACAATAGGACACTTTATTTATATCTATTACATCAGATTTGAAATTTACAATACTTTAGAGTTAATTTACATTTACTAATTAATTTTTAGGGAAAACATTTTGGTGAACCTATGTTTAAATTAAAATATTCTTGTACTTCTTAATTTGTGTCCTGAGGTTTCAATTTAATTATATATATTTCTAAAACTAAAATAATACATTCCCCAGTTTTGAATATTATCTATAACATAATGATTCAACTTTTTCAACCTTCAAGTAATCTGACAATGAAAATTTTTATGATGTGACCTCAGATAAATACCAACATAGAGGCTTTTTCTTTGAACTTTAGGTTGAATTTTGTTGTCTCTGATACACAATTTTTTTTAAGTTTTCACTTTATTATTAATTTTATTTTTATTATTTTTTAAAATATGTTTTGATAGTTTTTGTATACACCTAAAATTTATCGCTCCATTACAGCCGACTAATATTCTTATTAGTTGACACTAATTCCTCTTCCTAGCCATAAATTTAATATCCCCTTCCATTAGTCTAAATTTCACTAACTTTAGCCCATCCCATTACTCCATTAATTCCATCTAATCTACCATTATCCTAATCTAATTAAAATTATCTATTATATGGGAATTTTTAATTCCCATAACCCCACCTAACCACCTACTAGCCTATCCCCTAGGTATTCCTACATCCCTAGGAATCCTAATCCTATTATTTAAATCCTTAAACAAGAAATATTATCCACTAAACCTACCCATAATCCCACTTTCCAATTAAAAATTCCAAAATAATATATCTACCCACCCACCACCCTACACTATCCTTTCCTAAACCCCTAAAACCCTATGAAGAGATCTCTAGAATTAGAGAGTTCTAGAAATCTCTCCATTATAGCCCTCTTCCTCTATAATTATCTATTTTATAGGATTCCATGGAATTAAAAAATTCCATGGAAATTTATCCATCCTAGACCTTGATCTTCCCTCCATGAATCTATAAAACCAACATTCCCTCACTTGCTCAAGCTAATGGATGAATGAATTAATGAATGAATAGAGGAATGAAGAAGTGCAAGCATAACACAAGCAAGCAATCTATAAAGCCTATCTAAACCATTGTCAAGCATCTCCAAGAAATCTAACAATCATATCCAAGCATACAAATCTTGGATCGGAGTTATGAGAAGGTAAAGATGATGGTAAGCATGCACACTACATTTTGATTTACCTTTTCTATCCCTTCCTATTGGTGTCATTATCTTTGGGTTTTCATTGTCTCTTTGACAATATTTTGTTTGAATCCCAAATTTGGTGCACATTTTGGTGACCATAGTGGGACAACCTCCCTTATTTAGGGTAACACTCTTGCTTGAAGCATTTTAGATGATTATAGTGTCAATTGGAAGAGAAATCAATCGTGGATTCTGAAGTTTTCATGTGTTTCTAATAATAGTGGTATTGTTCTATAAGTCATGGTATTGCATTAGTGATATCATTAACAACAATCATGATATTGCAGGTTAACCATTAGTGATTAGGGTTTTATTATGGTATTATGTTTGAACAATACTAGTACTTTAAAAGTCATGGTATTGCTCTGCTATTAGCGATATTGCTTTTCCTAGTAGTGGTATTACAACCCAAAGTTTTTCACATCTAGATAGATAGTAGATTAACCTTATATTTTCATTAGGTGTGTTGGTTATGGTTTGTAGGAAAGACATTACTCCCTAAAGAAATACCAGAGGGTCATCAACATCTATTTCGATAATCTTGCTACTTTTTTAGTCATGGTATTGTCCTATAAATAGTGGTATTGTTGATCTCAATCATGGTATTGTACACCTTGGTCCTACCTCTTATACAATTTGTTACTCTGAGCTACTTGTTGCTTCTATAGATTCTATGTATTTTGATATCTAACCTATTTACAAGAGAGAAGCAACTAAGGAACATTATTAAGAGGGCAAGAAATTTAGTCTTGTTTAAACAATCCTACCACTTTTAGACTAATGGTATTATAATTTTTAGTAGTAGTATTGTGTTTTTAGTATATGTAGGTCAAAACCCTTCCCTGTTGGTCTTTTGCTACTCTAGCATTTTGTTTAAGTTCTATTTTTATAGATGAAAAAGAATATCCAAACTGATTGAGGGTGATTTGGTCTTGTAAGGTCTATAACATCCAAGGAAAGATTGCTAGAGTCTACCCAAATTTGATAATACCACTAGTTTCGTAGTTGCAAGATTATCCTGCAAGTAGCGTGATTTTTATCTAGAGTAGTGATATTAAACATATTTATTTTAGAAATTAATTTTGGATTTTAGATAATTTTGATATCAATAATTGTATTAAAAATGAAGCCTTGTAATCATAATTAGTCTGTAAAAGTCTGATCTAGTACTTTTTAGCTTGATTTAAAATCATATATTAAGTTTTACAATACCATGAATTTTCTAGTAGTGGTATTGTCTTGATAATAGTGGTATTGATCCATATATTAGTGATATTATAGTTTCGGGTTTTTTGACCATTTTTTAGGTCTTTTTGGACTCTTAAGGCACCCTTAGTGGATTTCTAACCTTTGTGTTATAGGAAAAGGTGGTTCCCATTTTGATCATTGTTGATTAAGTGTTTTTCATAATTATTACATTATCATTAGTAGTTAATCATTAGCTTTTCTTGATCCTTGTGTGTGTATGCATATACTTTGTTTATTTGTGTGTGTTAACATAATTTTTCATATCGTGTGAAGCTCACATAGGTAATTAGAATAGTTAATTAATTTTATCATGAGTTTGTTTTTTTGTATAAACCTTCCCTAGGATAACATGTGATATATATTTCATCACCATGCATGTGACTTAGTCTTTAGGGGTTAGTATCATGGATTTTACCATCGCATGCTAAACACACTCCATGTTTTGATGAATTATAAATATTAGGAGAGAATTATCATTATGGCTTAAGTAGAATTACCCATAAAGGGTTCCATGGAGTGAGGGGCAATTAAGTCCATATACCTAGGGCAATTAGACAACCTCCTATATGGACTTGTGCCCCATATTACCTTTACATATATATAGGACTCCCTTATATCCTTGTGTAAACCTTAGAATATGAGCCTATAGCCATAATAGGTGTTCCACTACTGGCATCAGTATCATCACCCAAGTGACCATTAAGAGAAAGCAAGGTCAAGAGAGTTTGGTTGTTTCTGTAATGGGTCAGCAACCTACAACCTCACTTGTGTAACCATTAGATGGTGTGGACACCGAGTTACACTCCCATATGGTTAACTAATTAGGGCTGTATATGTGCATGATTTTTTTGTGTGTTATGATAAGGCTCATTTTGTTTGATATCCGAGTAAGCCATACCCATATCTTTTGTGTGTATACCTTAGAAAACTTATAGGATCACTTCCATCATCTCATCATTTATTTCTTCATCTCATTACATCATCATCTCATCTTGACTATCCATATCACATCATCTCTCTTCTTCCCTCCATAAGATTTTTACCTTAATCCACTCTCTTTTCATTCCATACCACTCTCCACACTCATCCCAATATCATCCCTTCTCCTTGATCATTTGTATATTTTGACCAATCTTTCATCATCATATACAATATATTATACATAGTCACACTATAGTATCCCATCATTCTACATCTAATTAGTAGCACCACCAATCCCATAACACTTAGTATCCACCATCCTTTTTCTCACATCCCTTTGGACCATCCCACATCCCCATATCCTTTTTGTCCATATCATTTTCAATTTCTTATATCACCCCCACCACATAGGATTCATCTCACTTAGCACCACCATCATCTCTCCACATATTTATTTGTAAACATTATCATAATTTCATCCATCCCAAAAGCATTCTCTTATTTATATCCATTTCATAACATCCAATCCCATTTCATATCTTTGACCACATGTTATTCACTTCATAGCACATTAATTCCCCATAATCCTAGTAGTCATTATCCCCTTTCCACCCACTCTCCTCATCATCTATTTTCCTTCACATCTTCATCTCATACCTATATCCACCTAGTATTCACCTCTATCCATAACCACATATAATTGTCATTTTCCCTATTTTTTAACATCCCCATTTACGTCACATATTAATACCCATAACCCATATTTATTTTATCCACCCATCTTATACTTATATTGTCTCATCCCCTCACTTATTTTATTATCCATATAGTCTACTTATCACATCTATATCCATTAATTTACCCATCGTATCCTTAAGTCATCATATTTTATTCCATATATAGTCCATTCCCCACATCTATTATTCATCCCTCCATCCATACTATTCTATCTACATTTAGTCCACCCTTCACGTCTATCATCCATTTATCTTCTTATTATTTTATCCACATAATGCATATTTCATAACCATCATCCACGTATATTATCCTTATATTGACTCATCCCCTTGTATATACATCATCATGTTTTTTTACATCCTTTTACATATCACATACTATCTTATCTTCATCCCATCTTAGTCATACCTCATCATCTTGTACATCCTCACCTAATCATCATCTCATATATATTTGTCACCCTTTCCTTGTATATACTTTTCATTATCCCCTCTCCTATCTTAGATTAGTCACACTTTGTCATAAGACCACCTCATCCATAATTAATCACACCACACTTTGACCTTGCCTTATCCACTAATCACACCATAGTCTTGAACAATCCCACAAAATATTTATTGACATCACCCCTTGTACTTAAACATCCACATCTCCCATATAATCATCAACATCTTGACCCATTCCATATCCTAATACTACTGGATTATCACTCACAAAGATTCATTCCCATCCTTGTGATCCAACAAAGTGTCCTTCATTATCCATCATTAACACCTAGTCCCTAGTGCATATCCCCCATATTACCCTCCATTTCCATCACCCTCCACATCTACATCATACCTATCCATCCATCTTGATTAGTGGTCCTTGTCCATACAACTTCTTAATCACATCCCATCCTTATTCCTCCCTTGACTATTTGATTAAAGCTAAAAGATCAAACTATTGGTGGTCATTATCCTTTATACACATGATCATCCAAACTTAAAATTATTATTGAACATAGCTTTATAAGACATCAAGCTATCACCCATCATTATCTTTTATCCTTATCAAGTATCTTTTGTCTCTAGCACCCATCAACTTGTCCACTTGCTATTTGGAAAAGATATTTAATCCAATCATCATCCTTACTAGTTTGACCTCTTGAGAGAATTATTGTTCTCTTGATAATTTCTAGTTATCCTATCCATCAAACTTTTCTCTTGACCACTAGTGGTCTCATCTTTTGGACTACAATTTAATAGTCAAAATACCTTCAATAACACTTCATCCCAACTCATCTTATTTCATAATGTTCATCTAAACCTGAGCCTAAATTCACCAAGGACAAGGTTTCAATCAAGAAGACCATATTAGGGGGTGACTCATAGACCCAAATTAGGAATATGACATCCATAGTGACATACCTACATTGCAAGAGTAAAATGACAACACCAACCCTCTTCATAACCTCCTTAATAATGAAGGTGTCTGTCAGCTCCTAGAACAATATGTACAACAAAATTGAAATATGTAAATTGGGGTCACCCACCTAAATAATGTAGACTACCCATTAACCCCATGACACAATGATAACCAAAAAGTGGACCATGGATTCCTAGATGAAGGTGGCCCATATCCACTCCATATTCATCGATATGCTAAGGCTAACAAGAGACAAGCTGCCATTGAGGATCACTTAGACCAACTCACACAACAAAATAACCTTCTCCTCCAAGCTCAATGTGATAGTAATAATGTCCACAATAATAGTCATATCAATCATACCACTCATGCCAACCATCATACCCATATCCCACAAGGAATTCAAAACCAAATGGGCAATCCTCTTGGGGATCCTACCTTTGCCTAAGAATGGAAGATGATGAAAGAGACCCTCCAACAAGTGGACCCCAGATCATAGACCCTCAAATACAAATATGAGGATTTTTTTCATCACCTTTGGATAGAAGTGTACTACAAGTTCCATTCCATCCACACTTTGAGATTCAAAAATTTGAGAAATATAGAGGAAAGGGAGAACTGAGGGATCACATGCAAGAATTATTCATTTCTTTCCATAAAGTATCACAAGAAGACACCCACCTATTAAGGCTTTTTTATAAAATTATGATAGGACCAAGATTAGAGTGGTTCATGCATCTTCCTAAAGGGTTAATCTCAAACTTTGGGGAATTGGTAAAACAATTTGTCAGACATTTCGCCTTCAACATAGAACATGATGTGTCTATTATTGACCTCTATAACATAAAAAAAAGAGATGGAAAAAATATGACTTATTTATTACAATGGTGCCATGGATTGACAAGTCGATTGAGATGTACCATACTCAAGAAGGAGATGGTAAAAATATTTGTAGATAATCTCAATACAGAGATGAAATATCAGTCAATGCTATAATGTGCAAAAACTTTTGATGAGATTATAGAAAAGGGGATGCATATTGAAAAGTTCCTCATAGAAAAAGGAACCATTAATCCATTCTATCATAATGGGAACACTATAAATTTAAGAACCTCATTATCAAATAAGCTAAAGGTCTTTAAAAAAAATAATAATGTTGTTGGAGATGGGGTAATAGATCCAAAACCACAAGAGCAAGATGTCCAAAATATTTAGAGAAAGTGAATCCAACCACAATAATATGTCTATGCTATCAAGGTTCTTATGGGAAAGCCAAGACCTTGTATAGGAAGGCAACCTCTTATAAGTCTAGGTATCCCTTTGGTAACTATATTAGATTAGTTGATTGTAGCCAATATTATTAATTTACCTGAGATTCAAGCTATTGATGATCACCAACCTAAACTAGATTGGTATCATGATGATGAATACTATAAATTCCATAGAGTAAAGGGCCATGACACCGATAATTATACGCAATTCAAACAATATGTACAAGATTTGATTGAAAAAGGTGACATTGAGTTGGAAGGAGAACCTGCTCCTACTCAATTAGGCAATGGATAATTGGGAATTTATAAAGACCCTCTTTTAAGCATAAACAAAGGAACCAGAGACCCCTAAGGGACCAAGGTTAGGCATCCTCTTCTAATTATACTGATTATCATAATGTGCCATATCATTATATTAATACCATCAAGATTCAAAATTTCCCACCTCTAAAGAACCTCCTCTAGTTTTGAAAATAAATTTGGCCACCTATCATTGTACTATTACAACCAATCATAATAAAATCACCATCCCAATAGACATCCACTTCTTTCACTATACTGAGGGGGAATACCTATAACAAAGCCACAAATAAGCTTGATAAGTCATATGACATTATTCAATAGTTAGAAAAGACTCCTACCTAGATTTCCCTTATGGAGCTTCTAAAAACATCCACTTGGCATAAGGAAATATTAAGTCAAGTAATTAATGAATTACAAGTACCTAAAAACTTGGACACTAATCAATTTTAGGCACTAGTGGCTCATTTATCCCCCTCCCCACAACTCACCTTCAGAACTCAAGATTTACAACTAGTTAGACCTCATCACAACTACCCACTATACATTGAGGTTTCCATTTCCCATCACCATGTCTCTCATGTCCTTATAGATGGAGGATTGACACTTAACCTATGTAAATTGACTTCTTGAAAAATATAGGGTACTTTGAATCATCATTGGGGTCCAATCTCATCATGATCAAAGCATACGATGACAATGAGTGACCATCTATTGGGTCTATTTATCTTCTTATCACTATGGGGCCCATAGTCCATCAAACATTGGTGCATGTGGTCAACATGGAATTTCCATATAATATGCTTCTTGGGAGACCTTAGATTCATGAAATTCAAGTTGTCCCATCCACTCTTCATTAGTATTAAGTTCCCCCATTTAGGGATGGAAGTAACCATCATAGGGATTATTGACCATCATAGCTATCAAATGGATAAAACCCCTTCTCTAACATTATCTTGAGGTACTAATAATTCCAACCTCAATTTTACAGTTGCCAAATATGTCTCTCTTGATCAATTATCCACCACATATATCCCAACACTTGATCTTACCAAGTTAAAAATCACATCCATAGGTTGTGGTAAAAATGAGTACAAAACCCTTTGAATTGACCATCTCCATTTGTCTCCCTGAAGCTATGGGTCTCCCACAATGAAGGAAGTTCAAACCACCAAGTATCAATTTGGGCCCTTGACTTTTGAAATTGTAGGATTTTTATTAGATGAACACATTGAACATGGTGATGATTCATGGCTCTTACCTGATGATGATACCTTCATCTCACCCCAGTAAAAATATCCTATTGTCTATCGCATGATGGAAAACATGAACTATAAAGGAAATGGACTAGGTAGGAAAGAATAGGGTTAGATATAGCCTATTGATGTTCAAGATAACTCATCCTATTATGGTCTAGGGTACAAACCATATGGTGATAACCCTCTCGATGTCATTGTTGATTCTATCTTGATCAAAGAGCAAACTCTCCCTAATGAGGATACTGAAACAAAGTCTATTTGTATTCAATTTGAAATGTTTGTTGCCACTAACCTATTTTTAACACCTCCATATTCACCATTAACATCTCCCTCTATTATTCATCCCTCATAGACTAGGATGCCAAAGGAGCCCACCTTTAACACATTTCAAAATGATGAAGCTATTATTGAATACTTGAGGGAAAGGATGTTCATGCCATCTAAAGACCATAAGAAAGGATTCTCAATCAATCTGTGTGATTCAGTATATTTTAGAGAACAAAATTTTCTAAGTACACACAGTGATGATGAAACATCTAAATAAAAAGGGGAATCTTCTACAAAACCTAATAACATTCCAAAAAATCCCATTCAATTAGAAGATTATCTAGATGTTGATACCGAGCAGCCAAGAATTACCACCTTTGACATGACAAAAATAAAATACCCCCCTTATCTATTAGAATAATCTCCCTCACTCATTGAGGAAGTCATTGAAATAAATATTGAAACTGAAGAAAAACCCAAAATCACAAAATTTGGGGCATCTCTTATGCAATCAGAGCATGAAATTCTCACTCCCTTGCTCAAAGAATTTATTGATGTCTTCACCTAGAGTTATGAATATATGCATGGGCTGGATCCGTCACTAGTAGTCCATCATCTTGATGTCCATCCAATGCTAAAACAATCAAACAAAAATTATGAAAGATGCATTCAAAGGGGGCATTGCTAGTTAAGGAAGAATTGCAAAAATTCTTAGATCCAGGATTCATTTATCTTATTGACTATTTCGATTGGATATCTAATATAATCCCTATTTCAAAATGACATTGTGGGATTAAAAAATGCACTAATTTCCATGAAATAAATAAGGCATGTCCCAAAGATGATTTTACACTTCCTAATATTGATATGATTATAAATTCAAATGTTGGTTATGAGATGTTATCTCTCATGGATGGCTTTTTAGGTACAAAAAATCAAAATCACTCCCAAAGACCAGCATACAATAGCATTTATCACCCCATGGGGCACATTTTGCTATCAAGTCATGCCTTTTGGCCTAAAGAATGTAGGGGTAACATATCAATGAGAAATGACTATATCTTCCATGACATCATGCATGATATTATGGAATATTATGTTGATATATTTATAAAGTCTCACTCACAATATGAGCACCTTGTGGTCCTTCATAGGATCTTTGAGAGACTACAAGAATACAAGGTATTCTTGAACCCCAAAAAGTTTTTATTTGGCATAACATCAGGAAAGTTTTTAGGGTTCATTGTCTCCAGGAGAGGTATTGAGGTAGATCCAAAAAAAGTTCAAGAAATCACTAAGATTCCATCCCTAAACACTTAAAGAACTTTATGGTATTCAATGTAAGATCCAATCTATTAGGCATTTTATCTCACAACTCATCAATAAGTGTCATCCATTTAGTCACTTGCTTAAGAAAGGAGTAAACTATAAGTGGGATGAAAATTGTTAGAAGTCTTTTGATAATCTTAAGCAATACTTGGAAAATTCACTTGTCTTATCTCCACTAGTTCTAGGCAAACCATTGTTACTATATATATCTGCCACTCCCTATGCCATTGGAACATTACTTGTATAGCATAATGATTAGGGAAAGGAATGAGCCATTTATTATTTCAATCATACCTTAATAACATATGAGTCAAACTATATGCCAATTGAATGGGCATGTTTAGTTATGGTTTTTGCGTCCCAAAAGCTCTAGTATTATATGCTCAACAATCAAATACACTTGATTGCAAAGATAGATACTTTAAAGTATCTCATGTCTAAAGCAACACTAAAATGTCATGTGGTAAAATAGATCACGTTTCCTAGTGAGTTTGATATTGAATATGTCCATCAAAAAGCCATCAAAGGATAGGTCATATTAGATCAACTGGAAGAAACTTCACTAGAAGAGACTGAGCCACTTACCTCTCCCTTTCTAAATGAATCCATTATGAGTACCTCACAGGCAAAAAGATGGAATTTATATTTTGATGGCTCCTTCACCACTCATGGATCTGAGGCAAGAATCTTGCTAATCACCCCACAAGGTGATCTCATCCCTAATGCTTTTCATCTCACATTCCCTTGCACCAACAATATCTCAAAATATGAGGCCCTTATAGTAGGACTTCATCTTGACATACAGTGGAATATATATCATTTACAAGTATTTGGGGACTCTCAATTAATCATAATATAGGTAAGTGAAGAGTTACAAATGAAGGATGAGAAGTTGCTCTTGTATAAACAACTAGTTGACCAATTAAAAACTAGTTTTCAAAATATCATGTTTGAGCAAGTACCATGAGCTAATAACAAGGAAGATGACTCTATGGCTACCCTAGGATCTCTATTGATCTCCTTGAAGTATTTTTAGAGGCAAATTTCTTGATTGAATAGTTGATCACTCTAGCTCATCATTCTTTGGATCATACACAAATTTGTACATTAATAATCCTAGCCTCCCTTGGTATCATGCCATCTATCAATACCTCCATGATAACCTCTTACCTCCTAATCTCACTCACCATCAATGAAAATCCTTTCTTCATCAAGCCACCCATTATACTATTCTAGGCAACACACTCTATTGAAGGGGTTATGATGGAACCTTGTTAAGGTGTTTGACCTTGAAAGAGGTAGATCAAGTGGTCAAGGAGGTCCACACTAGCATTTGTGGAGGACACATTAGTGGGATAGCCTTAGCTAAGAAGATCCTTTGAGTTGAATACTATTGGCCAACCATGGAACATGATACTTGTCAATATGTATGGAAATGTGAAGCCTATCAAAGGCATGGAAACCTTATCCATGCATCAGCACAAAAATTGCATCATATCATGAGCCCATAACCTTTCTCTATATGGGGCCTTGATTTAATTGACAAGATTAATCCTACTTCCTTAGATGGACATAAGTTTATCATCATAGCTATATAAATTTTTTAAAAATGGGTAGAATCCATGTCGTTGACTTACACAATTGGCCTTTAGATATCTAAATTCATTATTAATCAAACAATTTTCCACTTTGGCATTCTTGCCAATATTATCTCAGACAACAACAAGTCTTTTAAGAATCAAGATGTTGAGGCCCTTTGTCTAAAGTACCACATCACATAGCATTTATCTTTCCCATATTATCCCCAAGGAAATAGATAAATAGAAGTAACCAATAAGACCCTAATCAAAATCCTAAAAAAGATAGTCAATCAAGCTAAGTGTGATTGGCATTTTCAATTATATCTAGCATTATGGGCATATCACACTAATGTTAACACACCCACAGGGGCCACCCCCTATGCCTTGGTATATGGAGCTGAAGCAATATTACCCATCAAATTAGATCTCCTATCTCTTTTTCTCTCATTATGAGGCATAGTTACTGACCATAATCACCAATAAAAGTGCCTACAAGAGTTAGAACTCCTTGACAAAAAATGATAGCAAGGCTTGAATCACCTATGGCCATATAAAAATAAGGTCAAGAAATAATACCACAAAAAGATTCAGGCTTAGAAGTTTGAATTAGGTGACTTGGTCCTCAAGTAAAATCAAAAGAGCACCAATGTAGAAAGAGACAAGAAGGGAAAATTTGAAGCCAATTGGTTGGGCCCATACATCATTGTTGCCAAATTTGGCTTTGGAGCATATAAGTTGGCCACGCTTGAGGGAGAAGAATTGGAAAATCCTATGAACATCATGCATCTCAAGTAGTTATATGCCTAATCCCTATATCCTCCATCTATAGGACCCATCCATCCCATCCATTTAAAGAAAAAAACCATCCAATGGTGAAAACTAGCTCGCTGACACCTTGGGCAAGTACCATGGTGAAAACCAATTCTTGGTGCCATGGTAAGGATAGCTTGGCCTTGGTCTACCTAAGTGGGAATATATAACAAGTAATCATGTGTCTTTCATCACATAAGTAGCAAGGGCTACTCCTAAGGCATTTATTGGATAAATTTTTCAAAACATCTACCTATCCTTGGAGACATTATCCATATCCCCAAGATCGTCTATCACCCCATCAATATATATCCACTCTTTTAGCCAAGATTCTTATGATAGATATTCCTCTTAGTATCCTCAATCACATCATGTTAAATCTTTTCCATCCATGCAACCATATACTCCCACTATCATTAGCAAAGGTCAACAAAACATAGGGGTTATAATGACTCTAATTCTTGATAGGATAGTCCATGCCCCTTTACTTTGGGATTTATGATTCAAACCTTGCCTATATATCATATGAAATATGTTCCCATATCACCTAAAATTAGTTATATATCACTACATCATTATCATTTAGTCACCATCATCATCATCATCACTTTCTAACCATTAATCCTTGTCGTCATCATCATCATCATCATCATCATCATCATCATCATCATCATCATCTATTAGCTAGAACTACATTGGCCTAAGGTATTTTAGACTTTGTAGGTGAAACTTGGTCATATTTATGTGCCCAATAATATCTCAGCCACTATCACTCCCATCTCTTCATCATCCCCACTTGGCTTTCATCCCCATTTTGTAACCATCTAGAAGATTGTGAATGCTTATTTTTTGCTTAAACATGTGTGTTTGTGTTTTGTGTAATTATTGTATTGATGTAAATGCAATGAAATTTTATCTTTTTGATTAGTTTACTTTTTATATGTTTGTAAATTTTGGGAACAAGGATGGTTGGGGTTGACCATTGAAGTAAATGCTTATGAATGGCTCATCCCATTTTAAACAGAGTTCCCACTATACATATTTACTATAAATGTCATGGAATTTTCAAGACCATTGGAATATCTCATAGAAATGTGACATTAACATGGATTTCATAGATGCTTGACAATCTTCCCAAACCCCAATCCTACCAATCAATCCCAAGCCATATCCCCCTAAAAACCATAAACCAAAACTTTCCTATCCATCCTCATCCCATAGTCCTTCACTACAATGATGCAAGAGTGCCAAAACATAAAGGACAATCATGAAACATGATCCATAGCCATTATACAAACATAAATTAACAAAATCCCGTCATATGCACCCATCACAATTATATGCATCCTAACAAAATCATAAAAATATGCACATCGCTCATCACATGGTCCATATCATATAACAACATAAAATTATAAATAAAATCAAGTACATCACCATATTCATCAATATAACCAATAAAATATCCATTAAACATCACAATGAGACAACATAACTAATATATCCCATCTCACATATGTCATAACACGAACTAATAAAAACTCAATCTCATCATATCAATCTACCATGAGCACCATCATAATAAATATTTCACAATCACATCACCATAACATTACATTTACCATAAACTAACATAAAACATCACAACATAATCATGAAATCATAATATACATCACCATAAATAATTACAAGTAGGAGATCATCATCATAAATATAAAGAACATAATAATTATGAGTCATCATGTAATCACATGCAATCACATCAATATACATAACCATCATAGCACATGAATTTAAAAAGAATGAATCATATATGTGTGTGTGTGTGTGTGTGTGTGTGTGTGTGTGTGTGTGTATATATATATGTATATATATATATATATATATATATATATATATATATATATATATATATATATATATATATATATATATATATGTATATGTATATGTATATGTATATGTGTATGTGTATATATATGTATATGTATATATATATATATATATATATATATATATATATATATATATATATATAATGTATGTATGTATGTATGTATGTATATATAAGGTCCCCTATACAATATACAAAATAATGTCCTCATATGAACATCATAAAACTATCCATCATGACTAAGTTAATGGTAGTGGCCTTGACCCCCTACTCCTCAAGGACTATCTCACTGATGACTGACTCACCCAAAATATCCTACCTTGCACACTAAAGGTACTACTACCTCATAAAGAGTCTAGTAATATTGGGCCTCTTGTGTCAATAGAATGATTTGGTCCATCATCCCCATTATCCCTTATCCCTGAAGGCCCATACCTACAACATCTTGATCCCTCTCAGCCATAGCTAGATCTCCATACAAAGCTTGAATCCATCCATGAAGTGATGCTACCTATCCTAGGGACCCATCTAATTTTCCCTATGAAGTCATAATCTATGATTGTGCCTACTCAAGCTGGGTATCCTACTAATATATCTAACTCTGTAAACCTACTATCTCTACTCATAGATAAATAAATTACTCTCTCATTGATCCACCTATGATTGTAAGCTAGCAATCTATCCCTATGCCTAGGTCAATGTCCCATCCTCCTATACCCTCATGACCTGTAATTATGCATGAAGCTAGTCTCACTCCTAACTAAAACCCCTAATCCCCACCACTTGAGCTTGGATATCTACCTACAATCTAAAAATCAATGTCTCATTATCAACATATCAGCTAGGGTGAGATGGTCCCACTCCCCCAAATGGATACCTAAGAATCTATGGTACTTGAGATGGTCTTGTTCCTCTAGATGGCTACTTGGGAATCCATGGTGCCTAATATGGTCCCACTCCTCTAGATGGATACCTAGGAATATGTGGTCCCTGAGATGGTCCTACTCCTCTAGATGGCTATCTAGGTGCCTGTACCATTGACTAATCTAGATCCTATCCCTACCCATCACCCCTATATCAATATCCATCATATCTTGGGTTGGTCCCTATCTTCAGTGTCATGCCCACTACTAAATGTGAGCTTACACTTCTATAACCTTCTATACTACCCTCTTCATCATCACAAGAGGTTGATTCAATCGCCTCAATACTCATCCTTGACACTATGCCTGATACTTAGTTGTGACCCTTGGATCTAGTATAACTATCACAAAATCCCATTAGAATGGCACCAAATTATGATAATCAAAGATAACACCCAATCTCACCACTGGCCTCCCCAAATGTGGCCTCTTCCACACACTCCATACAAAAATATGCTCAGGATCAGGCACATCCTAAACAAAACCAAACTAGTGATGGACCTAATCTGGTCTATATCTCTCAATCACATAGTCCCATATCCTAGTGATATAACAAGGGGTTAGTATAAATTGTGTACATACCTCATCTCCCCACCCAAACACAATACCTTGATATGGCATCCAAGTAATCTGCTTAGGATACAAGCTTTTGAATGCCTCCCTATAAAATAACAAATCCCCTATATGCTCTTATGTCACACCTGCCACCACACACCATCAACATGCCATAACCTATCCTAGATCTAAATCAGTGAGAACCCCCAATGGCTACTAAATCACAATATGCTCCCAAATCCATATCTATAATAATAATGATGGATCAAAGCTTTGTGCATCCATGTAAGCACCAAGATATAGCTCCTTATATAAGTGAACTAGAGTGATAGGTACCCATGCAAATACTCATTACACATGAACCATGTCTACCACCACCTCTCCTAAGCCAAGGTGAAACCATCTCCCACTCTTATCTAGTAGTATAATGCTAGATATAAGAGCCATAACCACTTGTGTTAGTATATCTAAAGACCCATCCCACTGACATTAATTGACGTCAATCAATTCATCATGCACACTAATTTATAAAATACCACCTAGCTGCTACAACATCTAGATCACCATCTATGACCTCTAGTAGATCTTAGTACCAATCATCAACAAAAGAAAAATATTATAAACATCCTCCAAGGTAATAGTCATCTCCCCAGTCACAAAATGAAATTAATTTGTCTTTGAATGTCACCACTTCACTAATGCTATGATCAATGCTTGATCAATTCAAATCGATGGCATAGTCACTACATCATGTAGCCTTATTATCTCTAGAACACCATACTCCACATCTATCACCTATCACACCTCATGTAGTACCTTTGGGTGCCTTAATCAAAACACTAATATGCCTAAGTGATCCTACATCATTAACACATAATTAGTTCATTCATCTCCCCATTTTAACTATTTACCTCATCTTGCCATTATCCTACCCACTTAGCCAAAGACATATACTCCCTAACTGATCTTCCCCGGTCCTTTTTCCCACCTATCCCATATCATGACCCAACTAATCTTTCTAAGTAACCCCTAGTAGTGGTATTGTAATAATTATACTTTTGAATCATGGTATTACAATATCTCTATTCACCTCTCATGGGATTACAATATCTCTATTCACCTCTCATGGGATTACAATCCCACTACTCCCCTAGTAGTGGGATTGCAATCCTACTACTCCCTTAGTAGTGAGATTGCAATCCTACTACTCTCCCTATGTGGGATTGCAATCTTGATATTTTTTACCCAAATACCACTATTTGCATCTACAATACCATGATTGTGATCACAATTTGTAGTCATAAGATTATAAGTCTGTGATGTCTTACTTGTTTTCTACCCTAAAAATACTAAATCAATCAACAAAAATAGAGAATGGGAGATACACTCTTCAGTGGTCCTACCTTGAGCTCCCATTGATACATCTAAACTTGCTCACCATGATGTGAAGATCAAGAAATGCCATCCAAGGTTCTCATCTCACACTCTAGATCTCTAAAATTAAAGAATGAAAATGACCTCCCAAACTCATCATTGGCCTATACCAAACCCCCCTCCCAACTAGCCTTCCTATTTACCTACTCCAACCTAGATTCCTATCCTCTCCAATCCTAGCCAAACTCTATCACCCTCTTGCATGCTTAGGGCATCATCCCAATCATTTGGTCACTTGATCACATTCCTTACTCTTTCTTATCAACATGATCATATTAATCAATTTTAGCCTTGATCTACACCTATCATATCTTATCAAATCATATTCTCCTAGCCTATTTCTCTCCCTTGCATGCATCCTTGCTTGGGATACGACTAAATCTTTTGGCCTTCTATCACATCATCATCATGTTACTATTAATTCCCATGCATGTGTCCTTGCTTGGGATATGTTTACAATTGTGACACCCATTACCTCTATTCCCTATGCATGTGTCCTTTCTAGGGGCATTGCTATCAATTTGTAGCTCATTGCACATGTCAACCTCATCCTCTTAATCTTCTATCCCACATCTGGCATTCTAAGCCCTTGTTTATCCATTGCATCCCACCTCATGTTTCTTCTTTTGAGTGACTATTTGACTCATTCTTCCCCACATGTCCCCTCGAGGGGGAATCATATCCTTAATATCAGCTACTAAAAATCACCCATGATATGGTTTTTTTTGAAAGACCATTACTCCTTCTGCTTCATCTATTTATAATTCCCTTTCAAAGAGGGGAAAAATGTATACACCTAAAATTTATCACTCTATTATAGCTAACTAATATTCCTATTAGTCGACACTAGTTTCCCTTCCTATCCATGAATATAATATCCCCTTACATTAATATATATTTCACTAATCTTAGCCCATCCCATTACTCCATTAATTCCCTCTAATCTACCATTATCCAAATCCAATTCCAATTATTTATTATATGGTACTTTTTAATTCCCATAACCCCACCTAACCACTTACTAACCTATCCCCTAGGTATTCCTACATCCCTAAGAATCATAATCCTATTATTTAAATCTCTAAAAAAAACCTATTATCCACTAAACCTACCCTGAATCCCACTTACCAATTAAAAATTCCAAAATAATCTATATACCCACCCACCACTCTACACTAGCCTTTCCTTAACCCCTAAAACCCTATGAAGAGATCTCTATAATTAGAGAGTTCTATAAATCTCTCCATTCTATCTCTCTTCCTCTAAAATTATCTATTCTTAAGGATTCTATAGAATTAAAAAATTCCATGGAAAATTCTCCATCCTAGACCTTGTTCTTCCCTCCATGAATCTATAAAACTAACAAACCCTCACTTGCTCAAGCTAATGAATGAATGAATGAATAGAGGAATGAAGAAGTCATATCATAGCACAATCAAGTCATCTATCAAGCCTATCCAAGCTATTGTCAAGCATCTCCAAGCAATCCAACAATCATATTCAAGCATACAAATCTTGGATCAGAGTTATAAGAAGGTTAAGATGATGGTAAACATGCACACTACATTTTGATTTACCTTTTCTATCCCTTCCCATTGGTGTCATTATCTATGGGTTTCCATTATCTCTTTGACAATATTTTATTTGAATCCTAAATTTGGTGCACAGTTTTCAAACTACTTAGATACATTTGTGAAGGGCTACATAGTGTTCTATTTATAGACATCATGTCATGATAGGTTTATCCCAATAACCATAGCCATTGTATAGAGATAAATATGGAATTTAGTTTTCACTAACCTCATGGTCTATATAAAATTCATAGGATCCACTTGTTTACACCAATAGGAAGCTATACCATCCATCTAATTATGTAGTGCACCAATAGGTGGTCAGCCGTAGGAAGTTACTCTTGGCTTACCCTCAAAATTGAGTTTAGTGGGCTATGGGTATGATTCTAAATCCATAGTTAGTGATCTAAAATATTGTTCTAAAACTTTTCAATAGATGGAAAATTATCTTTTAGAGATTAAAAATTATTCAAGACCCTTATAGATTGTTGTCCTTGAAAAATGACTCCTCATTTTTCAGATAACATATGACTATTTTGGTCCTGCATGGCCAAAATTATTCCTCCCCTTTCCAAAAATTTGTTCTGAGACATTCAATTTTGTCATTTTCTCAACTTTTTGGTAAAAGAATTAGCAGGTTCAACTAGTTCAAAGGGTCTATCAGCAAGCATCAAAATAAGGATTAAACCATTGAACCTTGAACCTTTTCGATTGAATGGGTTCAATGGGTTTAAGGGTTCAACGCCGTTAACAAGAGCTAAACGCTTCAACAGAGGTTCAAAGTTTAACTATTTCTAAGGTTCCATGGCCCCAAACACTTAATGAGTCTCAAAAGCTTGAACCATTGAACTATTGAACCTTGAATCATTTTGGTTCATTGGTTCAACGGGTTTAATGTTCAATTGGTTCAACACACGAGTTCAAAGTTTGCCTCAGTTAAGAAAAGAGACACACACAAAAGAAAGAGTCAAGTGGATGTTATGAAGTGTCATTGGCTAAGCCCCTTTATGCTTTGTTTTAGAGAAGTGGTAGAAGGTTCCATGTGTCCCTTTTGAAAACTCGTTGGAAGCTGTCACATGTCCGCATTCGCATGATTGCCAAAAATATTCAGACCATGCCACATGTCAACGTTAAAACTCAACAAAACATGACACGTGTTAGCATTCACTTCTCAAAGTTCCTTATAAGTTGTAGGGTTCCTTTCGACAAAGCTTCCTCTAGAGTTACATGGAGGGTGACAAGTGGCAATCGTGGAAGGCTTCACTATGATTTTCTAAGAGCAGTAGACTGTGCCACGTGCCCCTAGTAGAGATTAACAAAGGCCGACAAGTGTCATCATCCATGAGAGCCTAACTAAGCCCCAAGCATTTATATGGTTTTGCAAAAGCCCAATAGTAGAAAGTGCCAAGTGTCGATGGTGGAGGGTTTCAACACGATGCAGTGGAAGACTCCATGTGTCCTTGGCAAGAAGCGACGAATACTACCACGTGTCAAAGAGGGATGCCCTTGTGAGAGGAACAAAGCCAAAAAAAGGAATTTATTTAGAAAAATTATCTGAAGGAATTTCATTAGAATTTTTTTCTAAAGGAAATACATGGAACAACAGGCCTGTCAAAGATGAAAAGCCCGAAGGCCACCAAGAGGATCTAGAAGGACTGAGACCCTTATGGAGGGACACTTGACACAAAATATACCCTGTTCGAGATCACGAAGGGTAAGTTCCCTTAAATAAGGGTTAAGCCTCAAAAGTGTAGCAGAATTTTCCAAGTGTCACATGCCAAGACACAATTTCAAATGAAGCTTCATAGAGTGGAACGCGCCATGTGTCCCATCCCACTGCAGCGAAAACTGCCATGTGTTTGTGTCTGCACCTCCAGCCTCTAACAAGTCTCAAGGTCTATTCCCAGAAGCTTATTTCAAAGTCATAGATGCCACCACATGTCCTTACCCATGTCACAACAAAATTATAGGCCCAAAAATGTCAAAATTGGGGAAAATGGCCAGCCATTAACCTTCAAAAGAAGAGAGACCCACGGACGTCAAAATTGTTGCAATGAAGCATCTAATTGATCCTTGTAGGCTTAGAACATGGACCTGATGCATTTAAAGACCCTAAGGTTGGGACCAATAGAAGGAAGAGATAGAGAGGGAAAATTAGTAGGAGTTACTACTGGTAGGTGAAGTAGTTCATTGGGTAGATATTTGGGGCCTGCAAACATTGAAAGTGCAGCCTATTTGTCCCCTTTAAATTAAAGGTAGAATAGAAATTTGCATGGCTAGAAAGTGATGGAATGAGTGATTTAGACTCTAGAGAAGACAAGGAATATGAACCAACATGCCACAGTTAAGGCAGCTGCCCTACTCTAGCCTGGCCGTTCCTGACAAGACCAAGAATGCATCCAAGGCATTGAATGCACCGAATGGGTCACTTCATTGGGAGAAAGTGCCAAGCCTCCCTCAGTATTTTATATAATCTAATATCTTGTATCATTTGAAGGAAGATATTCCCCTTACCAGAAGTGAAACTCTACCCAATTTGAAAGTCATTACTAAGACTTTGAGCTCAGATTGTAGTTCATATTTCTTTGATTCAATGAGAAAGCAAGTTACTTGCAGACTTTGTGCTATTATAGCTTGTGCTACTTTAGGAGACTATTCATATGTCTATCTTTTGAAAGCATTCTTATTTATTTGATTTAATAAGAAGAAATAGTGGAGGTGATAAGGAAGGTGTCCTAGAGCTAACTAGTTTTAGGTTTTACGTTGTCATAGTTGTCTTCAGTGTGTGTTTTTATTTTCTATTTCTATGTAAAAGACCTTGGGATGACTTTGTGCCCTCATTGTCTTTCGTATCTCCCTCTAGGGTAGTCAAGGTGGAGACTTTGTGCTACATCTTAGATTTCTAGTTACTTTGGACCTGGTAACCAGTCACTTGTTACCAGAAAGAGTCCTGTTGTTTGCAAGAATAAGCACTTCTCAAAGAAGAGAAGTACCTTCTGTCACTTCACCAAGATTTTTACTATCTAGGAAGGGATCTGGCTCTTGGCTAAATGTTACTTCTGAAAGAAGAGAAGTGCCATCACCAATCACATAGTATTTCTCCTCTATTTTTCAGCATCATCTCTAAAAAAGGAGAGATGGATGGTTTATCCCACCCCTGTGTCTTACTTTCTACATATATTTATAGTATATAGCCACCATATATTTAATAAGGAACCTCCCCTTGATGAGAGGAGAGATTTTTCCCCTATTGATGTATAAAACTTGCACACTAGGATGACCCATCTCCCTATGTTGTGGTGATAGGAACTATTTTGGTCACCAGTTAGCTAGCCGACAAAATATTCACCCAACAGTTTTTAGCGAATCCACTGGGGAAGGACAAGTAGTTTGAAGCCTCAAGCTTCAAACTAAAGTGTGACCAGTCCTTTTCCATTTTTGATTCATAATCTAGAAACCCCATGATATACCAAAAACTAGAGAGCTCAAGGTGTTGTTGATCCTATCTTTGAGTTGGCACAGCAAAGAGATTTCGACTTACTTTCTCCCCAACCTCAAGTTCAATGATCTAGGAGTGTCCCTCTTACATGTACCAAGACACCAACACAAGGTAGAGCTACTTTTCCTATGATTAGCAAAGCCTTGCCTATCTAAATTCTACCCATATTTTTTATCCCTACTTTTAATAATCCCATCATGGTAGCTCGAGGCCCCTGGGGTAACTCTTTTGGCCTGCTTAATTTAACTCCACCCCTACATGAACTTCCACAAAGCTCAATAAAGAATTTACCCAAATTATTTGGGGATGGAAAAGTTCATCTTGATGAACATGTTATTTCCTTTAGCATAGCTTGTGGCATGATAGGCATAGAATTTGAGGACATGGCAGTTAAGCTTTTCATGGAAACACTGTAAGGTGCTACTACAGACTGGTTTTACCACCTGCAAGCCCAATCATAACTAATTGGGACACACTCAAAGCCAAATTCAAGGCCAAATTTAGGCTTACAAAGGATGCACATGCCTTGTTGGCCCATCTCACGCAAATGAAGGAGCCCCAAGAGCCTATGAGGGATTTCATAGCAAAGTTTGATAAGCTGAGGAACCAGATTCCTGCTATTGCTTAACTGACCCCTAAAAACCTCAAATGCTTCTTTGTTAACTCACAACTACCTAAAGTGAGTTTTTTAGTAAGAAGAGCCAGTCACATAGATCTCAAAGCTACTTAGGATTTGGCTACCAAAGTTGAAGATGACCTTATCTTAGTAGGAAAGATAAGGAGGGACCCAAATAGAGGTAAATCTTCTTCTTCTTCAAAATATTTCTCTTTCGCCACCACTGATCCTATGATGCAGAAGCTAGCAAATAAAGTGCTAGCTCTCAAGAAGTAAGTGGTAAAAGGAATGTCATCTACTCCTACATACAAAGATATACCCAGAAGGACATTTTAGAGTCAGGTGTACCAAGGCAATGCTGCCAGGAATCAGGGACAACTAAATCACCTTCCTCTTCCACAGAGGAATCTTACCCTCAAAGCACCTCCAACTGAATCAGAAGTTGGATATCTTGAAGCTAAATCAGACTTATCATCCTAGCCTGAGTTGAATCTTGAAGATGACATTAATCTCTTCACTGAGGAAGAAGAAGAATTAGCTGGCGACTCCCATATTGGTTTTCTGAACTATCACGATGAACCCAGGAGTAAAGGCAATGCAACTGAGGGGTCATATGTTGTATTCACCTGGTTTAAGAATCAATCAGCTCAACAAGCTGATAAAGAGAAAGCAGAGGAGCAACCTCAACCAACATTTTTAATTGCTAAGTGGGGATCCACTCTCCCTTTCTAGCCAAAGGGCTCGGTGACTGCAAGAAAGGTAAGTACCCCAAATGCCCCTATGCCTTTTACTTTAAACTCGCAGTCCAATTCTTCCCCCCTAAAACTCAAAAAGATGAGCTCTCATCCTCCATACCTAGTTCATTTCTAGCATTTGACATAATTGATCATATTAAGAAAACCAATATTCAAATGTCTGAATTTGAATTCCTGCAGTCCCATCTTGAACAATTAGATAAATTGGTTCAGTGTGTTAAAAACCAGAATGTCCCTATTGAACAAGCAGTTCCCAAAGTGACTCATGATCCCCCCAAGGATGCATTCACCAGGAACAATCTTGTCATTTCCCCTCCTATCGTTCCTAGTAAGACTGAACCTTTTTATATCTCATTGCTAATAAATGGACGACAGCTAAAAAATTGCATTATTGAGTCTGGAGCTTCAGACAATGTCATGCCTACTAAAGTAGCTGAATCTCTTGATCTCACACTGACCAAGATGTTTGGTAGGTGCTACTCCATGGAGAACAAATAAGTGCCACTACGGGGGCAAATAAAAGATGCCCAATTTGCATTTATTGCCTTTCTAGACAAAAGAATCAAGATGACTATCTTGGTAATAGATGTCCTAACATTATATGGTATCCTTCTTGGGCAAAATTTTTGCAAGGATGTTGGTGGTGAATTGAGCATGGATTTATCAGAGGCAAGGATTCTAGTCAAAGGTGTCATGAAGAGGTTGCTCCTTGAAAAGGAAGCAAGATATGTAGTTACCTGGACCTTAGCACCCAAAGCGCAAATCATGTTCAAGTCTTCAGGCATGGGTAACTACTTTCTATCCACAGATGAAGTTCATGAGGCATCTAATGAAGCTCCTATAGGTGACAACCTGGAAATGCAGTCAGGTGGAACAACAGAAGAATTAGCTGATCCCAATGCAAGTGTGGAAGAATCCCCTCCTCTGAATAAAGAAGAACCCAAAGGAAAATTTGTATCAAATGAGGTATGGATTCTTGAATTTGATGGTAGTTTCTCCTCCATCGATTCAGGAGCTGGGGTTGTGTTAATATCTCCTCAAGGAGATATTTTTCATTCATCTTATAATTTGCAATTTAGCAACACTAATAACACAGCCGAGTATGAATCTCTATTGCTGGTATTAAAAGTTGCTAGGGACAAAGGCATCAAACTCCTTCATGTTAAAGGAGATGTCGAATTGGTGGTTTGTCAGGTGAGAAACCTATATCAAACCAAGAATGAAATATTGCACCTCTACCATAATCTAGTCTGGGATCAACTTGAAAACTTTGATGCTTTCAGCATCTCTGTAGTTCCCAGAGAATTCAATGATCAGGCTGATGCACTAGCTATTTTAGCTACCCTCTTGATCCCCCACCCAAACTTTAAAGGAGATAGGTACACTATTGAGCTAGTCTTTAGACCAAGTGTGCCTGATAATGCCAGTCATTGGTAGGTATTTGATAATGACAATCAAATCATTGCCTTCTTAGAGTAAAAGGATAGCTTTAAATGGCTACATTTTGAAGGCAGTGAACCTCAAGAGCCTGAACTGACTTCTAAATCAATTTCAAGCATAGGTGAGGAGTTCTTGCAACTGAAAGGGAATAAAATTTCCAAAGGCCTTGTTTCCCTTGAGAAGCTATTTGATAAGCATGATAGATTCATCAAACAGTAGCAAATGGATTCAAACTCCTCCCAGGAGTTTGATCAAGTGAATCTGGGAACCAAGGTAGACCCCAAGATGGTGAACATTATGAAATGTTGTACTCCTGAAGAACATTTCAAGTTCACCACTTTGCTCAATAAATACATGGATGTCCTAGCATACTCGTATGATGACCTGAAATCACTCTGGCTTGATGAAATTTGACACAACATTCCTCTCATGGCTAATTCAACACCTTACAAGCAAAAGTCCTGGCACTACAATCCAAAAATATAAGGTAATATTTTATTAGAGATTCAAAAAATGCTAAATGCTAGGATAATCTTCCCAATCCATCATTCCACCTAGATTGCCAATATAGTGATTGTAAGAAAGAAGAATGGTGAAATTCGCCTTTGTGTGGATTTTATAAATTTGAACCAGGCATCTTTGAAGGATAATTATCCTTTACCAATCATGGATTAAGTGCTATAGATAGTGATAGGCTCAGAGATGTTATCAATGCTAGATGGCTTCTCAAGATATAATCAGGTCGAAGTTGGTGAAGCAGACCAGCATAAGACCACTTTCACCACACCTTGGGGCACATTTGCATATAAAAGGATGCCTTTGGGCTTGGTAAATACTGGCACCACCTTCCAAAGAGCAATGGACCTTGCCTTCAAGGATGAGATGGGTAATTTCATCGTATTTTATCTCAATGACTTGACTGTCTTCTCTAAGCATCACCCAGATCATGTGAGCCATTTTCAACAAGTGCTAGAATGCTGCCATTAAAATGGCATTTCTTTGAACCCCAAGAAGTCAATTTTTAGAGTAAAAGAGGGGAAAATTATCAAACACATTATGTCCAAAGGAGGCATAAATATTGACTCAGACAGAGTCAATTCTATCCAAGAACTTTCCTTGTCCACAAGCAAGACTGCTATTCACTCTTTCTTTGGGAAGGTGAATTTCTTACAGAGGTTCATCCCCAAGTTTGTCAAGAAGACTAGGCACATTGTAAACACAATGAAGGGAAAAGCCACCTTTAGTTGGACTGAAGAAGGCAAGTCAGCCTTTGAGGATGTCAAGACTGCCATTGCCCATGCTCCAATTCTGGCTTGCCAAGACTATAGCAAAGAATTCACCATTTACAGCTATGCTTCAGAACATACACTTTTAGCAATTTTTGGTTTAATAGAATGAAGGTATGGAATCTCCCATTTCCTTCATGAGCTGTCCTCTCAAAGCTCATGAGTTGAAGTACTCAAATATGGAGAAGCACGCGTATGCAGTGGTGAAGGTTGTAAAACATTTTTGTTTCTACATCTTCAATTCTCGAGTTACTGCCTTGGTCTTTGACACCACAGTGAAATCTATACTGATGCAACAAGATTTTGGGATGAAAAGAGGCAATTAGATTACAAAAATCTAGGAGTTTGATCTGATCATCAAGCCAATGAAGCTGGTGCGTAGGAAGGGGCTATGTCAACTGATTGTTGATAACAAGCCAAGAGGAATGGAGCATGAAGAACCAGAAGTGGATGACTCACCTAGAGTCCTCTTTGTCTCCACCACAAATGAGTGGTATTCAGGTATTGCTCATTTCCTTACTTATGGTGAATGTATTGAAAACTTGTCTTATAAAGAAAGGAGGACCATCAAACTGAAAGCTGCTAATTTTGTCCTTTGGGACAATGACCTGTACAAGAGGAACCTTGATGGAATGTTCCTTCGCTATGTAGACAAGGAACAATAAAGTTGACTTCTAAAGTCCTTCCACAATTTAGCCTATGGAGGACATTTTTTTTCCCCTGTGACTACCCATTAGAACCTATGAGCTAGGTATTATTGGCCAACTCTCTTTCGAGATGCATACAAGTGGGTCAGGAGATGTGAACTGTGCCAATAGTTTGTTGGAAGGCCCAAGCTAACTACCCTACCTCTCAAAATAGTGGTCATAGAGGAGCCTTTCCAGCAATGGGGAATTAACTTTATTGGTGCTGTAAACCCATCGTCAAGTGCTGGACATGATTATGTCCTTACAGCAATAGACTACTTCACCAAATGGGTGGAAGTAGTTCCAACCAAACATGCTACTTTATAAGTAGTATGTAATTTCCTCAAAGAAAACATCATGTCCAGGTTTGGGGTCCCAATCAAAATTATTACTGACAATGCAGCCTACTTCACTTCCCAGGAGATTACTCAATTCTACTTCTACTATGGAATTACACTCTCCCATTCCTCTGATTACTTCCCACAAGGGAATGGACATGTTGAGTCAAGCAATAAAAACCTAGTGACTATCATCAAGAAGCTGGTGGATGAAAACCAAAGGACTTGGCATAAGGCATTGGTTGATGTTCTATGGGCAAAAAAAATTACACCAAAGAGAGCAATTGGTATGTCTCCCTTCCAACTTCTTTATGGTGTAAATTCTGAGATACCAATCACCTTGGAATTACCAGCATTGAAATTGGCTAAGGTGATTGAAGATCAAACATATGAGAGCTCACTTGAGAAGAGGATTATGTGCCTTGCTGAGCTGAATGAGTAGAGAAATATGGTGGTGGACTGAATTACCACCCATCAAAGTCTGGTGAAGAATCTCTTCGCCGATAAAGCAAAGAATCATGATTTCTAGATCAGAGATCAAGTCCTGTCATGGGACAAGAGAAGAGAACCAAAGGGGATGCATAGAAAGTTTGATTCCCTGTGGAGGGGCCCTTTTACTATTTATCAGCTCAATGGTAAAAATAGTTTCCTATTGAAGTATCAAGATGGCACTCTCTTTTCTCTACCTCATAATGAGCAACATTTGAATCACTTCAACTCTTGAAGTATCAGATGAGTTCCCCTGTACATATGTACATTTGTATAGTCTTTGGTTTCTATTTTGTTCTTTTGTTTTCATTTTTTTTGGAGCCTTTATTTTTGGGTAGCATGACTCTGTAGCCCAATGGCACACTTCAAGGCACTGGAGATTCTGGTTTCTACTCCCCTCAACTATTTTAAGTTATCATCTAAAGGAAGTTCGCCAATAGGAGCCAGCTGTTGTCCCTGAAAAATGACTCCTCATTTTTCAGACAACATATGACTATTTTGGTCCTACATGGCCAAAATTTTGCCTCCCCTTTCCAAAAATTTGTTCTGAGACATTCAATTTCATCATTTTCTCAAATTTTTGGTAAAAGAATTAGCAGGTTCAACTAGTTCAAAGGGTCTATCGGCAAGCATAAAAATAAGGATTGAACCATTGAACCTTGAACCTTTTTAGTTCAATGGGTTCAATGGGTTCAAGGGTTCAACGCCATTAACAAGAGCTAAGCACTTCGGTAGAGGTTCAAAGTTCAACCATTTCTAAGGTTCTATGGCCCCAAACACTTAATGAGTCTCAAAAGATTGAACTGTTGAACCTTGAATCATTTTGGTTCATCAGTTCAATGGGTTCAACATTCAATCAGTTTAATGCACAGGTTCAATGGTTGTCTCAGTTAAAAAAAGAGACGTGCACAAAAGAAAGAGTCAAGTGGATGCTGGCAAGTGTTGTCGATCAAGCCCCTTTATGCTTTATTTTGGATAAGTGGTGGAAGGTGCCATGTGTCCCTTTTGAAAACTCATCGAAAGCTGCCACGTGTCTGCATCCACATGATTGCTAAAAATATTCAGACCGTGTTACATGTTAGCATTGAAATTCAGCAGAATGCAACACGTGTCGGCATTCACTTCTCAAAGTTTCTTATAAGCTGTAGGGTTCCTTTCGACAAAGCTTCCTCCAGAGTTCTATGGAGGGTGATAAGTGGCAATCATGGAAGGCTTCACTATGATTTTTTAAGAGCAGTAGACTATGCCACGTGCCCCTGGCAGAGATCGGTGGAGGTTGACAAGTGTCATCATCCATGAGAGCCCGACTGAGCTCCAAGTGTTTTTATGGTTTTGCAAAAGCCCGATAGTGAAAAGCACTAGGTGTCGACAGTGAAGGGTTTCAACATAATGCAGTGGAAGGCTCCATGTGTCCTTGGCAAGAAGTGATGGATATTGCAACGTGTCAAAGAGGTATGCCCTTACGGGAGGCACAAAGCTAAAGAAAGGAATTTCTTTGGACAAATTGTCTGAAGGAATTTATTTGGACATTTTATCTAAAGGAAATACATGGAACAACAAGCCCACCAAAGATGAAAAGCCCGAAGGCCACTGGGAGGATCCAGAAGGACAAAGACCCTTGCAGAGGGACACTTGACACATAAAATGGACCCTGTTCAAGATCTCGAAGGACAAGTTCCCTTTAAGAAGGGTCAAGCCTCAAAAGTGCAATGGAAGCTGCCAAGTCTCACGTGCTAAGACATAATTTCAAATGAAGCTTCATAGAGCAGAACACGCCACGTGTCCCATCCCAGTGCAGTGAAAACTGCCACGTGTCTGTGTTCATGCCTCTAACCTCTAAAAAGTCTCAAGGCCTATTATTAGAAGCTTATTTCAAAGCTGTAGATGCTACCATGTGTCCTTACCTACATCACAGCAAAATGACATGCCCATAAATGTCAAACTTGGGGTGAATGGCCAGTCGTTAACCTTTAAAGGAAGAGAGACCTGTGGATGTCAAAATTACTATAGTGAAGCATCTGATTGTTCCTTGTAGGCTTAGAACACAGACTCGATGCATTCAAAGACCCTAAGGTTAGGACCAAGAGAAGGAAGAGATAGAAAGGGAAACTCAGTAGGAGTTACTACCAGTAGGTGAAGCAGTTCACCGAGTAGATATTTGGGGCTTACAAAAATTGAAAGTGTAGCTTGTTTATCCCCTTTGAATTAAAGGCATAATAGACATTTACATGGCTAGCAAGTGATGAAATGAGTGATTCAGACTCAGTAGAAAAAAATGAAGATGAACCAACATGCCATAGTTAAGGCAGTTTCCCTACTCCAGCATGGCCCTTCCTGACAAGACCAAGAATGCATCTAAGGCATTGAATGCACCGAATGGGTCACTTCATTGGGATAAAGTGCCAAGCCTCCCTCAGGATTCTATATAATGTAATCTCTTGTATCATTTGAAGGGCTATCTTCCCCTTACCAGAAGTGAAACTCTGCCCAAATTGAAAGGCATTACTGAGACTTTGAGCTCAAATTGTAGTTCATATTTCTTTGATTGAATGAAAAAGCAAGTTACTTAAAGAATTTGTGCTATTATAAATTGTGCTATTTTAGGAGATTGTTTGTATGTCTATATTTTGAAAGTGTTCTTGTTTATTTGATTTAACAAGAAAAACTAGTGGAGGTGATAAGGAAGGTGTCCTGGAGCCAACTAGTTTTAGATTTTGCACTGTCATAGTTGTCTTCAGTGTGTGTTTTTCTTTTTTGTTTCTGTCTAAAATACCTTGGGATGACTTTGTGCCTTCATTGTCTTTCGTATCTCTCTCTAGGGCAGTCAAGGTGGAGACTTTGTGTTACATCTTAGATTGCTAGTTACTTTGGACCCGGTTACCAGTCACTTGTTACCAAAAAGAGTCCTGTTGTTTGTAAGAATAAGCACTTCTGAAAGAAGAGAAGTGTCTTCTGTTGCTTCACCAAGATTTCTACTATCCAGGAAGGGATCTGGCTCTTGGCTAAATGTTACTTCTGAAAGAAGAGAAGTGCCATCACCAATCACCCAGTATTTCTCCTCTGTTTGTTAGCATCATCTTTGAAAAAGAGAGATGGATGGTTTATCCCACCCCTGTGTCTTAATTTATACATATATTTATAGTATATAGCCACCGTATATTTAATAGGGAACCTCCCCTTGATGAGAGGAGAAATTTGTCCCCTGTTGATGTAGTAAACCTGCACACCAAGATGACCCATCTCCCTATGCTGTGGTGATAAGAAC
This sequence comes from Torreya grandis, assembly GCA_037957365.1. Taxonomy (NCBI): domain Eukaryota; kingdom Viridiplantae; phylum Streptophyta; class Pinopsida; order Cupressales; family Taxaceae; genus Torreya; species Torreya grandis. Next base: position 2,430,024 of record JARHVA010002169.1, on the reverse strand, counting down.
TATTTTGGTCACCAGTTAGCTGGCCGACAAAATATTCACCCAACATAGATGACCCTTTCATCCTTGATTTTTGCTTTCATTATCTTTTTAGACTATAATATTTCATGTTTTGTGTATGTGCTTATCGTGGGTGTAGTATATATATGTTATTCTCATTTATTACATAGAATCTTGAAATTTATTATAACATATAATTTTAATTTACAACATTATATTAATTTGTATTTTCATGAAGTCCATACAAATCAATTAAAGAAGTTACTTCTCATTCTTCATCTCTTCCTCTTAATCCAATTGCTTGTTTTACCTCATCTTGTCCTCTACTTTCACATATTGTTTTTATAAATATTCAATGAATTAGTAACAAGAGAAATTGTGTTTAATTCAAAATGTCTTATAACCTGCCCTTCATTCTCTCAATATCCACATCATGGCCCTTGTATCTAACCTTGATGCCAAAACCAACTATTCTAAAATGTGATATTATGTTAGAGCACATCCAAAAAATATAGATTCATTTATCTATGTTTCTTGAGATCAATTTAATAAATAAAATTTTGTTATCCCTTCCCATGTTGTTACTTATACTATTTAGTATATTACTATTTATACATCCCATACTACCTACACTCCTCCCATTATTACAACCAATGTTTCCCTTGAGCAAGCCCATCTCCTTTTACAAGACAAGATATCTAATATCAAGTAAACCATTTCTCATGCTATCCCTCCATATATTTTGGTACCTTGTTTAATAACCTTTTATCTCCTCAAATTGTATCTAAATCTCTCTTAGTTGGCATCATGTCTCCCAAGCTTCCTCTTTATAAAGTCAAAAGTGATCCTAAACAACATTTGTGTGCTTTCCATGTAGTTTGTTTAGATTATTCAGACAATGATAGATTTTTAACTAATATATTTCTAAGAAGCCTCAAGGATTATACTCTTATATGGTTATATGATATTCCTCTCTAATCAATTAGAAATTTCAATCCTTTATCAAATCAATTTTTGGCACATTTTTCTATTAATATTGGTGAAAAGTTATCTTATCCTCAAGTTGAAAGATCAAACAAGGTCTAAATAAGATATTTAGTGAGTGTGTTCTAAGATATAAGAATATGATTACCAAAATGTCAAATCAAATGGTAGATAATGAATTTAAAGACATTTTTACCATGAAGTACACAAAGTATCAAACTAATAAGGGTGCCCCTTTAATTAATTTAGTTTCAGATACTGAGTCTAATTAAATTTTCATTTTTTTCATGTTTGATACTTTGACTTGCTATCATGATACTAAATTTTTGAGCATGTGGATAGTAATTTTGGTGATATTTAATATAGTTATGTGGAAATAGACTATTTTATGTAGAGCATATTTATTTGACATATTTACTTAAATTATTATAGAAAATGCTTATGGATTTTGACTTTAGGATTATTTCATTTTTTTAATTGTTATTATTATTTTGTGTTTGTTTATGCATAGATAGATGTTTATTTAAATGATGTCAAGTGAATCAAAGGTCCCCCACCCATTAGAAATGTTATTGGTTTATTAATTTAATTTAATTTGATCTCTTATATTTTATTTTAATTCTTAACTTATAAAGTTAAATTATGAAGTTAACTAATTGAAATTTAAAAATTTAATTAATCTTAACAAAAACTCACTAAAATTTAGTTGTAACTTGTTTCCTAATTATCTCTAAAGGTGATCATTTTATAAAGAGATTAAAGACACATTAAATAGAGAAACAATATAGGTACTCAAGAGATCTGAAGTTTGAATGCTTTTCATCCTTCTTTCTTTGTCTACACAATCATCTCTAAGATTAAAAAACTATTTATAAATAGATTAAATAATACATTTTTTGACGGTGAATTAATCTACTTGTTTAACACAAGTATATATAGGTTTCCTATTTACTTCTTAAATTGGTTATCTAAAGTTTATTATTTTTTAATATATTTTAATGATTTTAGTATGTAATCATATTTGTATAAATTCATGTAATTGACCTATATATTGATGAACACATTACATTTTATGAGATTTTGTTGATCTTTTGATTTTAAATTGTTGTCTTTTTTAAGGGTATTTGTACTCAAAATTGTTTTTTCTCAATAAAATTTTAATTCATTTTATTCTAATATGAATCTTGATCCAATGATCCTAGACTTTAAATTTATTTCTTTTTTATATTGTTTTATTTCTCATTTTATTTAAATTACAATTAGATTAGTTTAGATTCTAGATTAAGTTAGACAATTTTTGTTTCTTTGAATTTCACTTTAGCACTTTTCCTTTCAATTTTTATTCATTTATGTACTTTTTTGTTCACTTTAGTTATTTATATCATCTTGATTTTTACTTCTATCTTAACTATTTAAGTTAATCTTTATTTATTTGTCTGTTAATCATATTTAGTCTCATTTATTATTTTTTAATTTGTTTTATTAGTCTTTATTGCTTCTTCGATTTAAATCACTTTCATTTAGTCATTGTTTTAGATTATCATAGTTAGATAGTATTATTATTCTTAAGTGGTTAGTTTTTTGTTCTTACTTTAATATGTTTCTTAGTTATTAAATGGCAGATAGGTTAATTTAAAGTTAGTATTTATAGCATTAAATAGGTTTAAATCATCTCTAGTTGTTTTCTTATTTTCTTTCTTAGATTAATATTAGTTCATTTTTATTAGATCATTTGATTATGCATTAGTTTAGAATATAGTACAAGATAGACAATTCCTTGTTTATTCCTAGAATAATTTGTTTTTCATAGTTTAGAGTTAGATAGTTTATTTAGTTTACTTGTTCTTTTATATTTAGTTATAGTGTAATTATTTATTGTATGCTTTAGTTCTTATGTTAGTTTTTGTTTCCATTTCATTATTTGGATTCTACTTTCATTTGTTTTATTTATCTTTTGGTTTGTTTCATTTATTTTACTTTGACCTATTTTGAGCTTAAGGATATCAAGAGATATAAGTAAATTGATTCAAATAGATTTTATAGAATAAGTTATCTTTCCTTCAAGAGATTGTATTTTCCATAGACTTTACCATGTTAGATAGGTTAGATAATATTAATATAATCTGATTCACATATATAAAATATTGATTTCTAATTTCTAATTTAAGTATTGTTCATATTTAACTTGTTAATTATTTCCTAGAACTATAAAATAATCTATCTACACATCTTAGGATCATTCATGAATTCATAGATCCTCCTTTAATAAACTGATATGATTCCACCTTGACCTTTATAATAGGTGAAAGGGTTGATTTGTTGATGTGATAATTTCCACCATTAACATAAGGATAATGATGTATTTATGCAATAATGGAAAATGTCATACTAAAATATAATTAGTGGATATCCTTAATTTTGAATTAAAACCCCCTAGATATCCTCCCATATAATAGACATGAATATCATCTTCAATGGTTTGGGTGGTATCCTCCATTAAAAATCTTATACCCCTAATCAAAACCCATAAAATCTACCAAACATCTTCCAGGGCCATTTTCATTTTCTCCATCAACAAAAAAAATAGGCATAAGTCACTATTCCACCACTTAACTAAATCAATAAATAAAAATATTACATAACATGAAATAATGCCATGTAACCCAAACCAATGGAATTGAGATTCTCACACTCTATGACATCTAGATCTAGGGCCTACATTGACTCTATCACTCAATTTTTTTGAAAATCACAAAAAAGAATTATATTATTTGTCACGACAACCAAAGATGTAGTTTTAATTAATAGTCCAAATATGAATATCGAAATAAAATTGAAATAACAATAATTTATAACTAAAACTAAAAAAATCACTATATGAAAAAAATGTATGTTCCTTCTAGAACCATACCATTTTATGCCAAGACCATACTATCCATACCATAAACATATCATTATATCTAGGAATGTGATGTTCTAAAACCAACTATAAATTCCCCACCTTATCTTTCTATAAAATTAAATTTTTTAAAAATGACACTAAAATTAATAAAAAATATCATTTTTTTATACTTGCTAGTTGTATGGAGCTTATTTTACACACATATTTTTTAGTCACTCAATTTGTTTTACAAGACTCATTACACATCTTTCTCATTGAGTGTCCTAATTATTAGGATTTATTCCTCACATCGGTACTTAGGGGTTCCACATTAGAATATTTTCTAATTAGCATGTATGAGAATAAAAAGTAAATAAAATAATTTAAGTGATTGTTACATGAATAACAATCAAATTAGAATAGGATTTGGTAGAGATTCTAAGAAAATTAGGTATTAGGTTGAGATATTTAGGGAGATTAAGTGATATTTGGTGATAAGGAAGATATGCATATTTTTTAAGAGATATATTTACTATCAATGTAACCTTTGTGCTAGTGAATAATAAGGTATGTTGATTCGAATCCAATTGAGCCTTGGCTCTCTCTAGGTATGTGGGTTTCCCAACATTTGGTATTAAATAAAATCTATTAGACCTCTTTGAAATAAGGAAGATAATGGATTTATAGTGTGGACCAATTGAAAACCTATTATTTGTTTGTCCATTTTCTAATTTATGTTTTCCAATGGATCAACATTAACCACATGTAACCCCACTATCATTTTTTTCCATTTGTTTTATCATATGTATATTTGTGTGAGAATCTTTTTGTGTAAAATTTTTATTGTAGCATTTTTTAGAAAATATGACCTTAAATTTGGGCCCAAAACATCCAAAAATGTTAGGATTAACTATAAAAACTTACTACTTTTGTTATAGTCAAATATGGGTTGTTTTGGATTTTTGAAGATTTTCTCTATAGATCCATACAATAGCTAGATCTAGTTTATTAAGGGTTTGATATAAAAGTTTTAAATTATAGTCTTTTGCATCATGATTCTTTGTGTTGATCTTTTAATGGTCACATTACATTGATTTTCGTTCACAAGGGTTTGAATAGATTATTTTTTCAATTATGCATTGGTTTGAGATATGCATGTAGGGTTTCAACATTGCACATAATAATTTTGAATTCTTATTAGTTGTAACAACTCACCAAGCTCTTATAGAGCTTCTTAATGTACTGAGCACTACATCCTGCTATAGTGATTAAAATATGTAAGCTTTGTGATTTAAACTATGAGTGTGACACTTTTTGACTTGAGTAACCTTGACTTTGACTTAATCTACTTGTATTGGTGATTTTATAACATTTGGTGAGATTTCAATTGAGAATACCTATGAATAACTAGGTTTAGGAATTTCAACCTACAACATGGATCTTGAGTAACTTATAACTCAGTTTTAATCTCCTTTCACTACACAAGCTCAATTCATTTGAGTTGCCACAAACCATGAGCTTGAATCTCTCAATAATATTTTGAAATACTCATGACATTTGAAATAACCAAACTATCCCTTTATGGATCCATTGTAAAATTAGTCCCTAATCTTCAACACTCCATGTATCTATAGTGATCATGATGTGAAAATTGAATAGAGATCTCCTCTCTCACCATGGCTTCAAGCCTCAACTTGGAATGATCAAATACACTCACTTCCTCAACTTGACAATTCTTCATGACAATCAACTCAACCCAACCTATAGCCAAAATTAAAAAAATAAAATTCATAATGTTCCCTAACCCTAATCAGGTAAGACTCTTTGCTTTTTTCTTTCAAAAAGCTAAAAATTTAAAATAATTAAAAACAAGTTTTTCCTTATATATGTTTAGTGGCCCCAATGGGCTATAAAAGTTTTATGAAGACTCTATGGTAGATAGAGGTTGAGGGATTAACCCCCTCCAAGACCCCAAGAGTATATATTTTTACCCTTTTTTTAGATAATTTATTTTAAGTGGGGGGTTGAGTAAATGTTTTTAAGGTGGTGAAATATTAAAAGGGGGAATATCTTTTCCTATAGAGAAAACATTTATAATATTTTTGAAATTTTTATTTTTTTCACAAAATTATATAAGGGCCACTAGTGTTTGTAATTTGGTGCATTTTTAGTTGAATTTGATACCCATTTTGATTTATGGCAGGATTCATTTTTATGAAAAATATTGATTTTGGGTTGAAGTTTCAAAGACCATTGAAGAAGAAAAATATGATTGGGACCCTACAAGGTGTCTTACCCCTTGACCCCATTAGGGGATACCACCCCCAAATCCTCGCTTTAGAATTCCAAATCCAAATAAAAAATTGGTGGTAAAGCTACAAAAATAAAACCTACTAAGTAAATTCCATCGATAAACTGGAAGATGGAGGCGACATGAATGTTACAACTAAAAAATATCATTCTCCTCCCCATGTTCAATTAATGGGGAAATGTTAGCAATTAGTTCTCACATGGGTGAAAGCATGTTACACATTAGAATATTGTCTAATTAGTATGTGAAGATAAATCTAGAATGCAACTAAAGATAATGAAATATAAACTAAATTCAATTAACCTAAGGATAAAACTAAGAATGAAAAGAAACTAAAATGCACACTTGAAAACTTGAAGTACTATGAGCCTCCTCCATTGTGATTCAAAGTGGCTTTGCTCTCTAAATGTGGTCGCTCAATATTCTCAAATGTAAGGTAAATTAGTGATCCAGGTGGATCCATGTACCGTTCCATTTTTAAAATTCTTCAAATTATGTTCAAATCATTTTCACATTGTAGTACTCATTGAGATATTTCTAGAACTTTTTGTGGTTTAAAAAATGGAGTCCCGATGCTCAATATATGGCTAGTTGAAGAAATCTTGCGACAGGGGGTGTCGAAAGTGATGTGGCATTGTTAAAAATGTGCCAAGTGGACCAATAGCCACTTGACACATGGAAAAATAATATAGTGCAAAAAAAATGTTGGTTTGTTGTTTTTATTCACATGTTATTTGAATTTTCAAACTTTGAAACAAGGCGCCAAAGAAACTACCACATCACCCATCCCACCAACCAAGCATGGACCATGTCAAATCAACAGCCTAAGTGGGCACCATTGTCTTAGGAATTTGAAGAGGGAACAAAATAGTCTATTTATAGTAAAAAAATTGCCTTTCCCAGTAAATGTGGGACAAAACCAAGTCCAAAGGTGCCAAAAAGGAGAGAAACATTCAAAATTTCATGCTAAAGCATGCCCTAGAAAGAAGGCCAACCTTTTCCTCATGCCAAGGCACCTAGAAAGGTGGGAGAAGGTTTTAAACTCCTGACCTATCATCTAAAATATTAATGCCTTAACCACTTCATCCATGGGGGTCGAAGTGTTATAAAAGGGACTAATTTCTACTTGAATAGACACGAAAAGCAGACTATGTAAAGAGATTTAAGAAGGTTAGAGACTTGTTATTGCTTTGTACAGCCTTGGGCCATTATTTTTAGGTCTGAGAGATATTTTTATAGGCACACAAGGATCAGAGAAGGTGAATTGAAGACTTGTATTGATTTTGGAAGCCATTTGTTGCACAAAATTAATGAGAACGGTCCTCACTCCGAATGAACTCGGAGACGTAGGCTATTGAAACCGAACTCCGTTATCAATTTGCTGGTAAATTCTTTGAATTTTATCTAATTATTATTTAGTTTTGATCTTAATTTTATATCTGGTTTTAATTTATTTATACAAAATTAAGCAAAAAAGTGAGAAATTGAAGGATCTCTTAAATGTGAACAAGTGATTTTTCAAATATATTACACTTATATTTTCAGTTTACAGATCAAATTTTTGGTATCAAAGTAGTTGTTATTTAACAGTGATTGCTAGTGTATGTTGACAAGGTCTAAATCCCAAAAGGGTGAAGGAAAAATCATTTAGTATAATCCAGAGATTGGTTCAAGGCGTGCTTCAAGGATGGCCGAAGAAGAGATGGAATCTGAACAAGATTTCCGTCGAGCCTTCATGGACATGAGAAGCATGGTTGAGGAACTATACCATGACAAACAAAGGAAATCCAAGAATGCAAAAGAAGGTGATTCATGAGAATCAAAAGGTAAAGAAACTGAAAAACCTTCTCAATTGAATGATGGTAAAAAAATTGTGGAATCTCTCCCTTCACTAAAATTGGATATTAAGTTTGAATTACCAATGTTTAATGGCAAAGTTAATGCCAAAAAGCTGGATAATTGGGTCAAGCACATTTAATTTTATTGTGGGGTCCAAAATATTGTAGGGGATGAGTCAAAAATTCATTTGGCTACTCTTCGTATGGGAGGTATAGCTCTCATCTGGTGGGAGAGTAAGTTAAAGGAAACCGAGCTTCAAAAAGCTAACTCAATTTCTACTTGGAATGAATTTATTAAAGAACTCAAAAAGCAATTCTATCCTTTAGGCTATATGTAAAAAGCCATGATGGATTGGAAAAGTTTTAGACAAGGAAAATGCCAAAGTGTTCAAGATTATACACAAGATTTTAGTAAAAAAGCTTTACTTTTGAATGTTCCTCTATACACACAAGAAACACTGCTAAAATATATAGGTGGGTTGCATAGTTATTTAAGACATATGATTCTTATGTTTAATCCCATTATTTTAGATGCAGTATGTGTTCAAGCCATTCATTTAGAGGCTAGAGGAAAACAATCAAAAGAATATTTTCCTAAAGTAAAAAGTAAGCAATCTAATGTTACGCAATCTAAAGGGGAAAGTTCATCAGGAAAGGGTAAATAAAAATCCACTTATACTGTTAAAAAAGAAGAAGAAGGAAAACCATTTTGTAATCATTGCAAGAAAAATCATGATGAGTCTAAGTGTCAGAAACTACATCTTGAGTTAAGGCCTAAAAGGTATCAAAAAAAAGAAAAGAAGGCTAATGCTATGGTTCAGGACTTAAGTTCAGATTCAGGTGATGAAACTAAGATCACAGTTGTGGGATTACATAATGATTTTTATCTTTCAATTTCTAGCACTAATGCTGCATCTTCTTCTAAATAGAATTTTGTGCATGTTGATAAGAAAAGAAATGAATTGTTCCACATTAGAGTTGTTTCAAAGCATACTAAGATTGACACTCTATTTGATAGTGGTTCACAAGCAAATTTAATTTTTGAATAGGTTGTTAAGAAGCTAGGCTTACAACCCAATCCCCATCTAAAGCCTTATCCACTAGGTTGGGTGTGTGACAATGTGAAGCTACAAGTCTTACAAACTTGTAGACTAAGGTTTTCCATCACATCCAAGTTCATAGATGAGGTTGAGTTGGATGTTGTTCCATTGGACATATGTGGGATTGTTTTGGGAAGCCCATATCTTTATGATAGAAAAGCAATCTTCTATAGAGAGGAGAATAAGTACTTGCATGTTAAGGATGGCATTGAATATATAGTTAGAACACATCACATTAGAACAAGTCTTTCCTTGGTTACAACAGGGCAAATGAAAAGACTAGTTAATTCAAGCAAGACTTTTTGTCTCATGTTGATTAAGTCTAAGGAAAAAGAATATTCTCAAGCTTTGGAAAAGTGTGATCCTAGACACAAGAATGAATTGGTTGAAATCATTTCTACTTTTGATGATGTATTTCAGGATCCTAAGGGCTTACCCACAAAAAGGGGAGTTCAACATGAAATTCAGCTATTACAGGATTCTCCTCCCTAACATTGGCATGTATAGGTTATCAGTGGTGGAAAATGAGGAAATCAAAAAATAGGTAATGGATCTATTGGATAGAGGTGTTATTCATCCAATTTCATCTCCTGTTGGTTCACCAATTATTTTAGTGCCAAAGAAAGATGGCACTTGGTGAATCTGTGTTGATTTTTGTGCTTTAAACAAAATTACTATTAAGAATCATTACCCTCTTCCTCATATTGATGATTTTTTGGATCAATTAAAACATGTTATTTATTTCACTAAGCCAGATTTGAGAAGTGGATATCATCAAGTAAGAATTAATGACGGTGATGTATGGAAAAGTGCCTTTAAGACAAAACAAGGATTGTTTGAATCACTTGTTATGCCTTTCAGGTTGTGTAATGCCCTGGCTACATTCATGAGATTGATGAATGATGTTTTTAGATAGTTCCTTGATGATTTTGTTATAGTTTAATTAGATGATATATTGATTTTCAGCAAGTCATGGGAAGAGCATGTGATCCACATTAAGAAAGTCATGGATGCATTACGAAGGGAAAAACTTTATCTAAAAATGTCAAAATGTGAATTTGGCAAGACCTCTTTGATATACTTGCGTTACATTGTAGGACATGGTAAATTGAAAATTGATCCTACAAAAGTGGCAGTCATTTTTAATTGGCCTACACCCACAAACACAACTAAGGTTAGAAGTTTTCTTGGTGCAATACAGTTTTGGAGGAAGTTTATTTCTCAATTTTCATATATTGCATCACCTTTGCATTCTTTGAAAAGTGTGAAACAGGTCTTTCAGTGGGGAGGCAAACATCAAAAAGCCTTTGACACTTTGAAAGAAAAGATAAGTACTAATTTAGTCTTGGCACTTCCTGATATATAACAACCATTTGAGATTGAGACAGATGCAAGTGAGTATGCTATGGGAGCTATTTTAATGCAAGGTAAGAAACTAGTTTTTAATCATTCTAAAACCTTTTCAAGTGAATTAAGAAATATCCAACTTAAAATAAGGAATTGTACGCATTGGTTCAAAGTGTTAAAAAATGGAAACATTACTTAATGGGCAAAGAAACAATAATACATACAGATCATCAGCCCTTACAGTATCTCCAATCACAAACTAAGCTACAACAGTCTAGACATTTTTGTTGGATGGGTTTCTTACAACAATTTCATCTTGTGATCAAGTATAAAAAAGGAATTTAGAATAAGGTTGTAGATATGTTATCTAGGCCTCCTATGGTTGTTGCATCTGTTCTTTTACAACATGGTTCTTTGTCTCATGAAAGTTATAAAGAACAATATGTGAATGATCTTGATTTTTTGGATGTTTATAAAGACTTGATGAGTAGTAGACAAGTAGAAGAATTGGAATATCATGTACACAATGATCTTTTGTATCATTTGGGTAAACTATGTATTCCTCAAAATGAGAGGGTGAACATGATTAGAGAAACACATACTTCTCTTCTTTCTGGTCATTTTAGAGTTGCTAAAATGGTTGCACATTTGAAGATGTATTGTTATGGGCCTTGTATGTAGGAAAATGTTGCTAAATATATTACGAGATGTATTCTTTATGCCACAAGCAAACCTAGTAACAGGAAACTATGACTTTACATTCATCTGCCTATTCCTACTCGCCCATGGGAAAGTATCTCCATGGATTTTGTGGGGGGGTTGCCTATGACACAAAGAAAACATGACTATTTATATGTTGTTGTGGATAGATTTATCAAGATGTGTGTATTGATTCCTTACACTAAGTAATTATTGGGGAAGGTACTGCATACTTATTCTTTGAACATGTATGGGTTCATTTTGGTTTGCCTACTTTAATTATTTCTGATCAAGATTCTCTATTTATTGGGGAGTTTTGGTCAACTTTGTGGGGACTAATGGACATGAAATTAAAAAAGAGCACTATGTTTCATCCACAAACTGATGCACAAATAGAGGTTGTGAACCACACTGTGGTACATTTGCTTAGGGGTTATAGTAATAAATATCCAAAGTTATGGGATGAACTATTATGTTACATACAACATGCATATAACTAGGCACTTCATTCTTCTACAATAAATATCCATTTGAATTTTGTTATGGATACTTGCCTAAATCTCCTCTAGATGTTTGTTATGGACAGGATACTGCTGTTGGTGAACCAAAAGAAGCCATTGGAGCCAAGAATTTCATTGAACAAATACAACTCATTCATCAGACTATTCATACTCAATTGGAGAAAAGTCAAGCCAAGTACAAAGCTAGGCATGACAAACATCGTATTGATCACCAATTTGTTGTAGGTGATATGGTATGGCTTCATATTAGCAAGGAAAGACTGACAGGTGAAGGTAAAAAGTTGAAACCAATCTGGTATGGTCCTTTTTGGATAATGGAAAAAATTGGCACAAATGCTTTCCGATTAGATTTACCATCTTACATGCAAATTTATTCAGTTGTAAATGTGGAAAATTTGAAATTGTATGAGCCTCTAATGATAATTGATCATGATGAAAGTGTATCCATTCCTTCTGTTGATGATTATTCTCCTGAATATCTAATAGAATTGCAAGAAGATACTATACCAGACAGGAATATGTAGGCTTCATGAAGAGGTAATGTTGAATATCTTTGTGTTGGTCTCAAAGGGATGCACCCAAGCAAGGATAGATAGATGGAAGTCAGAGAGGTGAGGGAAAAATACCCTCACCTCATTACCAATTAATTTCAACTTTTGGAGGTCCAAAAGTTCCTAGTGGGGAGGAATGATCCAAGTGGATTCATGTACCGTTCCATTTTTAAAAGTCTTAAAATTTTGTTCAAATAATTTTCACATTGTAGTACTCATCGATATCTTTCTAGTGCTTTTTGTGATTCAAAAAATGGAGTCCCGATGCTCAAGATATGGCTAATTGAATAAATCTTGTGACATCGGGTGATGAAAGTGATGTGGCACTATTGAAAATGTGCCAAGTGGACCAATAGCCACTTGACACGTGGAAAAATAATTTGGTGCAAAAAAAAGGTTGGTTTGTTGTTTTTATTCATATGTTATTTGAAAATTTCAAACTTTGAAACAAGGCGCCAAAGAAACTGCCACATCACCCATCCCACCAACCAAGCATGGACCAAGTCAAATCAGTGGCCTAAGTGAGTGCCATTATCTTAGGCATTTTAAGAAGGAACAAACTAGTCTATTTATAGCATAAAAACTACCTTTCCCAGAAAATTTGGGACAAAACCAAGTCCAAAGGTGCCAAAAAGGAGGGAAACATTCAAAATTTCATGCTAAAGCGTGCCCTAGAAAGAAGGCTGACCTTTTCCTCATGCCAAGGTACCTAGAAAGGTGGGAGGAGGTTTTAAACTCCTCACCTGTCATCTAAAAGGTTAATGCCTTGACTACTTCAGCCACGGGGTTCTAAGTGTTATAAAAGGGACTAATTTCTACTTGAACAGACACAAAAAGTAGACCGTGTAAAGAGATTTAAGAAGGTTAGAGACTTGTTATTACTTTGTATGGCCTTGGGCCATTATTTTCAGGTCTAAGAGATATTTTTACAGGAAAACAAGGATTAGAGAAGGTGAATTGAAGACTTGTATTGATTTTGGAAGCCATTTGTTGCACAAAATTAATGAGAATGGTCCTCACTTCGAACGGACCCAGAGACGTAGGCTATTAAAGCCAAACTATGTTATCAGTTTGTTAGTGAATTCTTTGAATTTTCTCTGATTATTATTTATTTTTGATCTTCATTTTATATTTGGTTTTAAATTTTTTATACAAAATTAAGCAAAAAAGTGAGAAATTGAAGGATCTCTTAAATGTGAACAAGTGATTTTTTGAATATACTACACTTGTATTTTCAGTTTACAGATCAATTGGATAGTACTTTGGATGTCTTGGATTTACTTTAGTGAAAAATGTGAAGCTCCATTATAATCTTTTCACAGTTAAATCTCTAATTTATAGACTTTTGAAATGGATGTGAACCATCCATATTGAGATGAGGATCAAGGGCTAAGAATTGATTTTCATAAAAAGTAATTTTTAATTTAGAATGATAAGCTTGAATTAAAAATTAGACTAGATAACATGAGGGACCCATAAATGAATATAAAATTCCTATGGGAGGAAGATATAATATAAAATTGGTAAGTGGGATTGAGTGGAATTTGAAGTGGATTATTAAGTTGGAGGAAATCAGATCATGGAAGATAATGGGATTGGAGGTGGATTATAAAATTATAAATATGAAGAAGATAATATTATGAAATTTCAATGATAGGGGATAGGCAAATCCTATGGCATGTTTATAATTTGGAGTATGAGGATAATTTGATTTTTAGATTTATAAAAATTATGGAATTATTAAAATACATGAAATTTCTAATTAGAGAAATATTAGTTAATTAACTTGGATTAATTAACTAATGGATAATTAATAGTGAATAGTGAATAATAAATAGTGAATAATGAATAGTTATGATTAATTAGGATCAGGGAAAAATAGGGATGATTAGGGATTTAATAGTAAGGTTAAAATCAATACACATTGTCTAATTTTAAGTGTTTACATTTTGTCCCTCTTTGAGAAGTCATTGAAAGACAGATGAAGTAATGAATTTTTAAATAATGAAAAATTTGTTAAAAAAATAGAATTAAAAAAAAAATGAATAAATAATTGATGTTACGATTTTGGCATTACCAACTAACAAGTGCAGGATTTTAGATGGAAGAATAAGATAAGGATTTGAATGAAATTAATCACCCATGATGCCCCCTTGAGTTTTCATGTGGGAAAGCACATGAATAATCAAAATAATGGAAGAATAAAATTGATGAAGTGGTGATAATGAAGGTTGTCAATAAATAGAATGACTAGAATTAATACAACACTTACAAGCTAAAAAATGCATATATGATTTTCCCTACTAAATAAGTGATAGAGAATAGATCAAAAAATGAATATTTCTTACTCTTAAATTGTATATTTGGATGGTGCTTAGGACTCAGGGATCACATGATTAGATGTAGGAAAGATATATCCTGACAAGGGTAAGATATGGGTATGAAAACAAAAAATACAAAGTTTCCAATTTGAGATAAATATTTTACAAGAATGATAGTTTCAAGTAGTTGATAAAATATTAGAGAATTTTGATTAAGTGTGGCCTAAAATTTGGAGAAAAATGGTTGTAAAATATGAAAAAATTATAAAGTGGATGGACATGATGGAATTTTATGTTTTCATGTATGGTATATGGTTTAGATGGATGGATATTGTATGTTATTTATCTTCCTAATTATTTGATTTATAATAGTAGATGTTAATTATTTGTCAACTTTTATTATGATATAAAATGCAATAGAAAAATAAGATGTAACTTATTTTTTAATATTGCACAAAAACAATAATCACCAATGATATGAAATAACCATGATTATTTAATTATGGAAAAGGATTGAAAAGATTTTAATTTGTGAAAAATAGAGTTGATTATGATATGGAAAAATCATAATCACACTATAGTGTAATACATAAAATAATCTTTACTCAAAAAATAATAATAAATAAATAAAAATAACCAATAATAAATAAGATAAATGTAAATTAAAAAAAGTACATAAATGAAAGGATGAGCTTAAGATAAAATAAGTAAATGACAAGACTATAAATAAACATGACAAGACAATCAAGATTAAGAATTCTTAATGACAACAAAACATAGGCAAAAATAAAAATGAAAGCAATCAATGATAAGGATTTTGACTGGATTTAGGACAATACAATTTTTTTTTTGAAATTTGTAGCCTTATATCACTTGTGGGGATTGTAAACTTGTTTTGATGTGAACGATTCTTGAAATATTTGAATTTTGTTGTGTTTTTCACATTTTCTAATGATAATGGAAAATTTCTACTTATATAGCATAGTTTTATTCTTTATGATAAGATAATGAGTTGATATGATATAAAATAATTGGAATATATTGGGTATGGGGATGGAAGAAGGAAAATAAAGTGGCCTAACTGACCCCAAGGGTCCCATGCCCCTGAACACTACCTACATAGTCCAAACACTCTTGTCATTGAAAATGGTGCAAACAACCATGAGAATGGGGATAGACTTTAGGCCACATGTAGTTCTCCTAGAAAGGGGAGAATAAAAAGTGATGATAGAGAGATAAGATGAAATGTATAGAAGAAGATGAAAATGTAAATATACTTATAAAATGGTGAGAGTATGAAGAAGAGAAGATGAAATAATTGTACTAAATTTGAAAGAGAAAATAAGTTTCCCACCCATACAATTTCTCAATTATTAATTAGCCTAGATTTCTCATAAAATGGAGAGAGTGTGGATTAAATCATTCATAAAATGATGAGAGTGTACTTAGATTTCTCACAAAATTATTAGAGTGTGTCTTAGATTACTCACAAAATGGTGATATCATGGATTAAATTGTTCACAAAACGGTGAGAACTTAGCTTTGATTAATCAAAAAATGGTGAGAGAGTGGCTTAAATTGCTCATAAAATAGTGATATTGTAGCTTATATTGCTATAAAAATGGTGAGAGAGTGTCTTAAATCACTCATAAAATGATGATAGCATGGATCACCTCACAAAATTGTGAGAGCCTAAAACAACTCGTAAAATAATAAGAGCCTAAAAATAGATCAACAAAGGGTGAGATCCTAGAAATAAGAGTACTTCTAAAATGGAGAGAGCCTAATGGAGAGATAAAAAGAGATAGAAGATGAGTGGGATAAAAAATGATTTTTCACATGTTTAGTGATGAGATAATCATAATATCCATGCCATCTTAGGTAAGAGAGAGATAATAGATGAGTGGGCACTCATATAGTGACTGATATAGTCATGGTGTCCACTTCATCTAGGGTTAGAATATTGTGTGCTTAAAAAACAAGTATATAAAAATAATTTTATTACAAAATAGTGGAAAACTATGTTGAAAGTCTTAAAAACTGTGACATTTCAAACCAAATGCTTGGCCCATCCTCAGGAAAGTAAGTAAAATATGTAAACGATGTTTGTTGAATTGAGAAAAGAGATTCCACCTAACCATATAAATAATAATGAACATTAAATTATGGTATAGGTTATCCACATAGTAGACAAGCTAAGTATGATCAATGTTGTGATTTTTGATACATTGAATAATTGGTTTCCAATTTGTGCTAAGCTTCCAACCATCATCTTTATTAAGATTAAGAAGATTCTTTTCAATTTAAACCACTTCTCATATTATTTTATTTAAATAAAACTCTTCTTTAGCAATGACACTAACCTTGTGTATGCATATGTGATGGCTTGTGATTTTTGAATGTTCAACAATAGTATATTTTTGAATATGATTATGCACAATATCATCACAATGATATTTTATTCTACCCTAAATAGAGACCAATTTCATTGATATAAAATTTACCACAACTACATGAAATACAATAAACACATTTAAAACAATCGAGCTTGTGTGGATATTCCACCATATCAATCATTTTCCCAATAGTATTAAATGGAGAGAAAGTCATTTTAATATTCTTTTTCTTGAGAATTTTAGCCAAAATATCTATAGTTATTCTAATGTATGAAAAAGAGATTTTGCCAATACTTTTATCCATCTAAAGATTAAGAAGTGGGGCTCTAAAGGCCTTTTGGATGAATCTCTTAATAGAATTATCATCATAACCATTCATTTTAAATGAATTAGATCTAAAATCCTCATATCATGAGTGATAATGGTATTGACAATACCAATTTTTTGAGTCTGATGATGGTGAGAATTTGCATGTAGATATTTATTAGTATGTTTTTTCTTATGAAAAACCAAGTGGGATAAAAAATCATCAATGTACTTCTTGATGAGGACATTTAAAAAGGAAAATTTGGTTATTATCTTCAACCTCCATTGTAAATTAAATAAAGTCTAATTTGTTATTTAAAAACTATAAAAAACAATCCAAATTTTGTCCACCATATGGCCAATTAGCAAGAATATCATCAACAAGACAAAATTTGGATTATTTCTTAGAGTTTTTAAATAGCATATCATTTTTTTTTAAATTTATGATGGAAGTTAAAGATAATAACTAAATTTCCTTTTTAGATGTCCTCATCAAGAAGTGTATTGATGGTTCTTTATCCCACTATATTTTTAATAAGAAAACACATACTAATAAATATCTACCTGCATATTCTCACCATCATCCAGCTCAAAAAATTGGTATTGTCAATACACTTGTCACTCATGCTATGAGGATTTTGGATCTGATTCATCTTAAATAAGAAAATTTTCACTTATCTAATGTGTTTAAAATGAATGGTTATCATGATAATTATATTAAGAGAGTCATCTAGAAGGCTTGTAGAGCCCCACTTCCTAATTGTCAGATAGATAAAAGTATTGGTATAATCTCTCTTTTGTGCATTAAAGGCACTACAAATATTTTGGCTAAAATTCTCAAGAAAAACAATATCAAATTGACCTTCTCTCCATTTAATAATATTGAGAAAATTCTTGATAAGGCAAAAGATCTGCACAACCCCAATTATTTTAAAGGTATTTATTATATACCATGTAGTTTTGATAAAGTTTATATTGATGAAACTAGTCACTCTATTTAGGTTAGAGTAAAAGAACACTGTGTTGATCTCATGCAAAATCATATTAAGAAATCTACTATTGTTGAACATTCAAAAATCACAAGCCATCACATATGCATGGATAAGGTTAGTGTCAATGATAAAGAAGAGTTTTATTTAAATATAAGGATTTGGGAAGTGGTTGAAATTGAAAATAATCCTCTCAATCTTAATAAAGATGATGGTTGGAAGATTAACACAAATTGGAAACCAATTATTCAACGTATCAAAAATCATAACATTGATCATACTTAGCTTGTCTTCTTTGTGGTTGACCTATACCATAATTTCATGTTCATTATTATTTATATGATTAGGTTGCATCTCTTTTCTCAAATAATCAAACATATTTTACTTAGTCTACTTAATTTTTTTAAGATGGGCCAAGCATTTGGCTTGAAACATTGAATTTTTTAAGACTTTCAATGTAGTTTTCCATGATTTTATAATTTATTGATTCATAGTTATGAAAAATAAGTTTCCCTCAAAAGGGTGAGAGCCTAAAAATGGATGTTACAAAAAGGCAAGATCTTGGGATAAGGGTGGTTGAGCTAGCCTCAGAAAATTGAGTGTTGCCTAAATGGTCCAAAGAATAGACCTCAAGCCACTGTAATTCAATAGGTGGGAAGTATAAAAAGAGAATTGAAGAGTTGATGAAATAATTAGTATATTAATCTATGATGATGCCCCCTTTGAGATAGCATGTAGGATGTGTATGAAATATCAAAAAAAATAAAAATAAACTTATAATGGAAGAGGAGAGTAAACCAAAGATGAAGATAACTCAAATAATGAGCATGAGTGCATCATTAGTTTAAGAGGAGATGAGATTGACCTAGAGATGATACTAACTCAAATAACTAGTACTATATTTTTATATATGGTCAACATGAATGAGGGAGCTATGTGATTACAAGTATGAAGAACAATCAAATTAATGGATATGAAAAATATGATAGATGGGATGGTAAGGATGATGTGATAATGGATATTTGATCATGAAACCTTGGGATGAAGTTGTATAACCAATCTTATAATGGGAATAAAAAGGGGTAAAATTTGGCTTTGAGGTGAAGGGAGTAATTGGTTAAGGACAAGGCACAAAAGGAGTACCCATTAAAAATATACAAAGACATTGAAGGAAGAAATAGATTTACTTTAAGTACTAAACATGATAATATTTCATGCATTAAAGTAAGAGAGTAGTTGGCATGAGGAAACATGCATGGATATGCATATAGGATCAATAAAAATTGGTGGCCACACCCTAATGAGTGAGGAGCTTGATTTTTAATGGATGAATGTTAGGGAGATCCAATGAAGGATGATGGTGCTAAGACTAACAAGGAGATGGATGAAGGAGGATGGATAAGATAGTGAGGTCACTGATAAAGAGGATGATGAAGAGGGATAATGATGTAAAAATCTTGGTATGAAGAAGAAGAAAAAAGGACCATGAAACACTAGTAATTTCACCAAGTGAAATCAGGGAGGACAATAAAAATGAAATAAAATGAAGAAATGAGAATAAAAACAAAATGTAAAAAATTGGTCTGAGAAGAATGTGCTAAAAAATAATGGATTGGGGAATTGAATGTGAATGGGAAAAAATGTTAGTAGGTATGCATGGGAATGGGATGATAAGAGATGTGGTAAGAAATGAAAAGAGTGAAAAGAGGTTTAAAAGAGACTGAGGAGAAAATAGTTTGGTGATGAAAATAAAAAATAAGGAAACACGTGAAAGAAAGTGAAATGGGAGGGAAAAGGAATGGAAGGAGATAAAAAGGATGATAGGAGAGTGAAAATGCAGGTGGTATCATGAAAAACTAAACATTGATAGGAGAACTGATGATAAGCAAGGAGATTAACAATGAATCACATCAGATGGTTATGTTGGAATGAGAATGGGATAAAAGATGTGAAAAGGGTTAATAAAAATGGAAGGAATCAAAGGATGGGTGGATAAGAAGGTGAAGAGATAGGGTGGGTTTCACTCATCTTATTAGAAGAGACTGACAGGCTGAATGGGTGATTAGAAGATATTGATAAGTTGAAAAAGGTGTGAGAAGTGAGGAAATAATGGACATAAAATGGAAAATGAATTATTTAAAAGTGAAGAAATGAAGTTATAGATAAATAAAATGAAAGGGATGAAGTAAAAAATAAGAGATGAAGATAAGGGATGATAAGAAGAAAAATGGGGGACTAAGTAAGAGGGTTGACAAGTATACAAATCACATATCCTCACATAGATGTAAAACATAAGTGGGTACAGAGGTGGAAAAAGGAAAAGGGGAAATCAAAGTGAAAAAGTTTGTATATATAAGAAGAAATTGGAAATTATAGAAGGCTTCTCAAAGGATAAACATCCAACTAGAATCTAGTTGTGGATGAGAAAAAAGAAGAAAAGGTTGAAAGGATTAAAATAAACTAGAAAAGAAGAATGGAAAATGGAAAAGGTGGGAAGAATGGCAAAGCTAAAAATGTTGGATTAAGGAAGAATAAATTAAGGATGCATAAGAAAATGGGTAACTTGAGAGAAGAATAATAAGTATAATGTGTACATAGATGGGGGCTAGATGAAACAAAAGAAACAAAAATAATGTAAGATGCAAAAGATGGGAAAGATGAAAAAAATAAGAACTGAGAATTAGAATGAAAAACACTGAGAAGTAGCACAAGATAAAAAACTATGATGGTGGTAGAAAGAAGAGAAATATGTATTAGTTGAAAAGGAAGGAATAAAATGTCCACCATTGTGCAAAGGAATGATATGATATGTCAAGGGTGAGGAAAGGAAAGTGATGAAGAGGGTACATTAAACTGCTAAAGGCAAGAGGAAATGATGAGGATGGTGAAAGAAGATGAAGGATATAGAGAACAAGGTTGGGAAGAAGTAGAGAGATGGAAAAAATTATGAATAAGTGGGTGGTGGACTAAGCAGTTAATCATGCATAAGAAACATAATGAATGGAGATAGGGTGACCAAGTAAGCAAAGTGGATGGTGGCTTTGTAAGAAATAAGAGAGGCAGATGAGGAAAGTTGTGAATACTCTTGTTAAAAGAGATTGACAAGATATAAAATTGGTTAAAAGAGATCGAAAAGATGAAGGGGATGAGGTGGTAAAGAGAGATAGATAAATGGAGGAGGAAGAGGATTCAGGTGGAAAAGGAAGACAAAGTAAGGGGGTGGTCGATCTGACCTCAATAACTGAGTGTTGCCTACATAGTTCAAAAATACCTTAGGTAAATGTAGGTCTCCCAAAAATGGGAAGAAAAACAAAGAAGGATTAAATGATGTTAAAATATAAAGAAGCTAAGAAAACTTCAAAACTTCCATAATGTAATATGCCCTAATCAAGAGGGTACTGTTAATAATGGATAATCAGTGAGAAGAAAATATGAAGAATGGGGGTGGTAATTAGTTGTTAGTGGTTGAATTGCCCTCATAAATTAAGTAGTGCCTACATAGTATATGGACTTAAAGCTAATATAGTTAAATAGGAATGGAAGTGAAATAGGATTAATGGATAATATTAATCTTTGGATGAGATTAACTCCTTTGAGTGAATTCTTTCTTGCTTTAATTTCCATAAAATAAGAATGATTGATTCACCCCAAACAAGGCAAAATCAAAGAAGGATACATTTCAAAAGAAGCTACATAGTTCCAAGTCACCCCAAACAAGATTAAATTTGTGAGCTTGGATGAATTATTTACACCAAAAGGTGCATAAATGATGTGTTGTGCCCCAAAAAGATAAAAAAATATTGGTTGGATGATTTGAATCAAAAATGACAAAATTCCTTTGATAAAAAAATAGAGTGATTGATTTGATAAGCAAGCATAGTTCAAAGAGTTAATATAAAGCATGAAATGATAATGATAAGAGTATATCGATGGATAAAAATAATTGTATAAGCTAATTTTAAACTATGTGTGAATGGGAAACATATTTTTTAAAAATGGTGAAGAGGAAAAAAATTGATCACATAAGGATAATAAAAGTAAGGAAATAATGATTTGGGGAATTAGGATTGGAACAAAGAAGAAAATGAAAAAAGATGATGGAAAAGGGTGGTGCCAAGATGGAATAAATGGAATAAAGGGATTGAAATGGGGTTTCCTTTAAGTTTCAAGGTACTTATAAATAGGGTAGATTTTAGTGGTGAATATTTGTTAATTCATGAATATTCCATTTTTTAGATTTTGATTTTGGTGCTTTTTTAGGGTCGATAGATGGGACCAGATCACCAAAATTTTAGGGATATAAATAATTTTAGGGGTTATATCACCAAACCTTTATAATAATATATAATATTAAACTTCAATTCACCACATATATAGTACAACCACCCCCTGATATCAAACAGGCTAACAAGAAGAACTAGAATTGAAGGACCACAATACCAAAATACAGTGTTGAATAGAGGAATCAAATGACAATGATAAATGAAAGAATTGAAAAGTATAAAAATTTCCCAAAACCTAAATATTATTTCATATTTGGATTCTTCTTGAATATCTATATAATTTTAAAAAAATCATCACAATTTGAGTCTGTATGCAAATGTTATAGACTCTAGAAGTTGTTATTTGGTTGCATCATTCATCCATGTCATACATCCATTCCATATGTCTATTTAATAAATCCATATACTTCATCCATGCCCTTAATCCATGTCTTTCATCAATGTTTTTCATCCATTTCATTCATCCATGTCGTATGACAATGTCAAATGACATTACCGAATGAGAGTACCAAATGAAAGTGTTGAATGACAAACTTGAAAAGTAGAAAAAATTCCCAAAAAATAAATATTATTAAATATTTATACTCCTTTATAATATCTATGTAATTATTAAAAAAATCATCATAATCTGAGTCCATATGGAAAAGTTACGGCCTCCAAAAGTTGTCGTTTGGTTGGATCATACGTCCATGTCATAAATCCATGTCATACATCCAGTTTGTTCATCCACTTTATTTATCTATTTCATTTATCCATTTTATTCATCACATCATTTTTCCATGTTGTACGATGTAACTGAATGAAAACTTTTGAAGTCCATAACTTTTGCATACATACTCAAATTGCGATGATTTTTTTTAAAAAAATGTATAGCTCTTTGTGAGGAATTCAAAATATGCAATAATATTTAACTTTTTTAAAGTTTTTGTTTTTTTATTTGTTAAAATTAAGATTTAAATCCATTCATTTTATCCATTCAATCCAAACTATAGATTCACCATCACCCATAGAGTATTCGCCATAGGTACGAATCAAATTTTCCTAGATTCGCTAAAAAATTACAATAGGTTTTCTAGTAGGGCCTCTTAAAATGATCCCTACTTATAGACAACAAGTTATTTTGATTTTGATTTTTGATTTTATACATTTTTGGATTTATTGGCATCTAAATTCAATAGAGGGTCACAAGATATATAATATATTTCCAGTTTCTATCCCATGCCAATTCTACATAATCTCTATCATTATGATTGGATTTACTCTTCAGTCTTAATTTTAGTTATGTCATTAACTTTGAATATTACTTCACTTGGATCAAGTTTTTGGGTCCACCAAAACTTATTAATTAACCATCTTGAGTTTCATTCCCTATATAGAAATCCATGTTGTATAAATGCATCCAAATATAAATGTCTTTAGAAAAGTGTTTTGGTAATTTTGGTTCTTATTTGGAAAGCAAAGTTATTAAATAGACCCACATTAATATGCATGATAGTAAAGCTAAAATCTAGAAACCTTCTAAGATTTCTTTGGATCATCATGGAATTATGAACCCTTTCCCTATAACGGTGAAAATCAATACTATTAAATAGTATCAAACACTAGGGACTGATTAGTTCATCATATGTACAAAAACCAACATCTCTTTCCCAACCACAACTAGCTGACCAAAAAATACTACAAATGTCAAAATAAGATAGGTTTATATTTACAATCCTTAGATCCTTAAAAAAAACTTGAATATTAAATTTTTTTGTGATGTGCTTCAAATGTGACCTCAAAATCATGATTTAAATCATTATAGTTCCATGCTACTAGATTAGCATAATAAGTATGTAAGACATGAGTTAGAATTCATTCTTTTATTATAACTAGAAGATCATTCCATGTTTTTTCTCTCTAAGATGGCTTGATGCTGATCATGCTATGTACATTTATCTTTTATCTTTTATCATTCATTAAGTGTGCTTCCTTTAAACCTCTAAAAAGGTGTCTTTATAGCCTCTGTGAAAGAGAGTGATACTAGGGAAGGAAAAGAAGGATAAACTTTGGATAAAAGATTTGATTTAATGGGTGATTACAGTAATAGATGAAGGATATGATATTAAATGGATGTATAAATTTTTGGGGATCAATGAAAATTAGGAATTTCTATCACACACACCATTGTTTACTATGGATGTGGTACAAGATTTGTCTATTGCTTTGGCTTAATATTTTCATTGTCTTCAATAGTGTCTACATCAAGAAATGAGGAACTTATTTTTTTATCCATTGGTGTCTCAAATATATTTTAACAAACATGATATTTTTTATTTTTATTCTCGCTTAGCACCTCAAACAAGGTTTCACTAGGGAAATTACATTGTTTACTTTGATTTTCCCCAAGTGCCATAATAAAGGTTTCACAAGGGGGTTCTAAATTAGGAACATCACCTAATGCCTCAAGAATTTGTTCAGTAGGTGATGCTACATTTTGATTCATTCCATTATCCTCTAACACCTCAAATAAGTTTTCATTAGGGAGTGTTTCTTCAAATTGGATGTCGTATTAGATCTTCATAGATGTCAAAATTAATATGCCACCATGGAATAAGTCCAATGATTTGTGTTTATTTTGATCCCAATTTACAAGTGTAAGAAATGGGATGTTAGGATATTGGATGGGAAAAGGAATGGTAGTGCTTATGGAAGGAGAATAGGCTACACGATCTTCATAGAGGCTACTATGGTAACTTGCATCGATGCCAAATGAAGCTTCTTCAATAACTATAAAATGGTCACTAATATTTTCAAATTGATCTAATATTATGGTTTTTCAGACCAAGGCTAATGTTGATGATAATGCTAAACTTGCTCTTAATGCCAAAATGAATTATAAATCATATTTGGATAATAAAATTGATCTTGGTGTAGAGGTGGCCATAAAGAGGGACAAATGAATTACATTATCCACAAGTACATTTTTCACTAGCCATTTGGAAATGATGGATTAAAGACAAAGAGTTTTTATTAATTAGGGAATCCTAAGTAATGAATGAATGATAGGTTTTTGCCCAATGAGTGGGTTTGGGTTAGTGTAGGTTTGTGAAAATTGGTGAAGCGTTGGATTTTTATTTAAGAAATTAAGAGGTGGGTTGGAAAATTTAGCATGTTTTGGATGTGCAAAGTGGTTTGGATTGGTTGGATTAGTATAAATTTTAAAGTGTGTTGGGTTTAGATTAGTGTTTAAGAAATTTTGGGTTTGGATTGGTATTGTAGTTAAAATATTGTTGGTTTGGGTGAGCATTAAAGTTGGGGTTTGTTTGATTAAATTTTGGATTGGATTGGTTTGGGTTGGTGTTAAAAGTGAGGTTAGGTTGATTTGGGTTAGTGTTCAAGTTAGGTTTGGTGTTAAATTTAAGGTTGGATTGGTTAAATAAATTATGATTGGATGAATAAGATGGATTTGGTTTAGCTTGGTTTAAGTTTTGGTTAAAAAATGGATGTGAACGAATGATTGGATTAGAATGGTTTTTATTATTAATTGGTTGGCTGGGATTTAGAGTATTATTGAATAGATTGGTGTTAAGTTATGTTTGATTTGAATTGGATGGAGTAAATCTTAAAAAATCATGTGAATTGGAAAATTAATTTTGTAAATTTTCTAAATTAACATGGGCATTTAGATTGATGGGTATAATTGAAGTAATACCCAAGGTTATTTTTAATATGGATTGGTTGATCGGTGAGATAGAATGGATATTCAAGATTGGATTTGGTTTGATGATTTTGTTGATTGGTGACCCATGAAAACTTGTATTTTCGTTGAGTGGTGAGCTTGAATGGATATTCAAGATCAGATTGGATTGATTATAGATTAGTACACTTAAATTATAATTAAAGTTTGGATTGGTTGGATTTGAGATGGGTAGAATTAAATGCAAATTCAAGTTTGGATTGAAATGATTTGTGATAGGTTAATTTTAATGATCATTCAAGTTCAAATTAATTAGATTTGTGATGGGTGAACTTGAATGAATATTCAAGACCAAGTTAGATCAGTTGCATATAGTGAGACTTAAATGAACATTCAAGTTTGGACTAGGAAAATTGATATTGGAACACCTTGAATTAATATTCAAGTTTTGACTAGATGGATGTTTGAATTAATATTAATTGGCATTCACACTCAAATTGGGATGGGTTTCTATAAAAAAAAACCATGGCTCACTTGAGAGGATTCCTCATGAAGAATGAATTTGTCCTTGTCTTGGGAGACTTGGGGGTTAGGATTGGAGGAATATAAGAGATCATTATTATGCTATAAATAGATTATTGCAATGGATTATTTATGAATAGGGGACAAAGACTTTTTATTTTCAATAAAATATTGTAAGTTTTAGATATCGAAGTTAGGTGTAAATTTATCCCTTAAGCTCTAAGTTTGGAGTAAAAATTCATCTTTATTGGTTATGATGTATTGTCTAAATTAATTATCAGTAACATGGATTTGGATCTACACTCATCTTGTTATGTTCCCCCTTATTCTTCTTCATGGTCATTGATTTCATGTATTTCTACATAATGCTTTTGGTTACCAAATTGGAAAGGGTCATTTCCAAAAGGATCCACCCTTGCCATAGGATAATTGACCATAGATATGTGCCTTGTAATGGGTTATATCTCTATGGGAAATAATTGACATAATAAAAAAATTGAATCTAAACTACTAAAAGGACCAAAGTGACCAAAAACTTGATTGACAACTAAATACTTTTGAGTTTTGCTTTGGATGTTTTTATTGTAAATATTTATGGATAATAGAATCAAAAGTTTTTTTTTTTATACTCAAATATTTTTATAATGTGGTAGAACACAAGGAAATAAATAAATGATATTTATGTTAAACACTCATGCAATCATAAAAAGGTTAAAAATATGGGAAATAGAGACTTGAATGACCCATAGACTTCTTGTGTCACTTTCTTATTTATTGCATAAATTATGGCCTAATATTT